>CM076402.1:3580954-3982136 GCA_038363315.1 Mugilogobius chulae | reverse complement strand
GGAGAGAGAGGGAGAGGGGGAGGGGCCACACTAAAACAATCAGCAGAGAGAGAGAGAGAGAGGGAGGGGAGAGAGAGAAGAGAGGGGGGGGCAGGCGGCCACTAAAACAATCAGCGGAGAGAAGATGGAGAGGAGAGGGAGAGAGAGGGAGAGGGAGGGAGGGAGGAAGGGAGGCCACTAAAACAATTCAGAGAGAGAGAGAGAAGAGAGAGAGAGAGAGGGAGGGAGGAGGGAGGAGAAAACAGGGGCCACTAAAAAACCAAAACAATCTTAGAGAGAGGGAGAGAGAGAAGGGAGGGAGGGAGGGATGGGAGATGGGGCCAGGGTAAGGGAGGGAGAGGAAAACAATCAGAGGAGAGAGAGAGAGAGAGAGGGGAGGGAGAGAGAGGGAGAGAGAGAGAGAGAGAGAGAGAGGGAGAGGAGGGAGAAGAAGAGGCGGAGAGAGGAGGGAGGGAGAAAGACAGGGGCCACTAAAAACAATCAGAAAAGCGAGAGAGGATGGTGGTGGGAGAGGAGAGAAGAAGAGAGAGAGAGGGGAGGGAGGGAAGAGAGAGAGAGAGAGGGGGGGAGAAAGACAGGGCCACATAAAACAATCAGGGGAGAGAGAGGGAGAGGAGGGAGGGGGGGGGACGGAGAGGGAGGGAGAGAGAGAGAGAAAGACAGACCACTCTAAAACAAATCAGGAGAGAGAGAGAGAGAGAGAGGGGGGTGAGGGAAGGAAAGAGGAAGGAAAGACAGGGAATAAAAACTGGAGAGAGAGGAGAGGGAGAGAGAGAGAGAGGGGCAGGGGGAGGAAAGAGAGAGAGAGAAGGGAAGAGAAACATAGAGAGAGAAGAGAGGAGAGCGGGGAAGAGAGAGAGAGAGAGGGGAGAAAGGGAGAAAGAATGAAAAGTAGAATAGAGAGAGAGAAGGGAGGGAGGGAGAGGGAGAGAGACAGGGAGGGAGAGAAAAGGGAGAGAGACATAGAGGAAGAAGATGAGAAGGAATGAGGAGAGAGGCCAGAGGGAGAGAGAGAGAACAGAGAGAAGGAGGGAAGGTGTTGGGGAAAGAGAAAGAAAGAAAGAGTGACAGAGAGATGGGGATGGAAAAGAGGAGAAAAGGCAGAAGTGAGATATACGAGGGGTGGATTCGTGCTTCTAAACAATCAGAGAAAAATGCATGTTTTTCACTCTTGTAACATAGTTTCAGATTGAAAAGTATTTTGAGAACAACTATCGTCACAACTGAGTCATAATGGATTTTGTTGATAAGGTCTTGTCTCAACAACGTAAACAGAATGTTCTGTAGATGTTAAATAGAGCATTAGCATTTAGCTCACAGGTTCTGTTGGATATAACAGCAGATCTAACAGAAGCTAAATGCAGAAGAACATTTAAATAGGATGTTGATGTGTCTGACATGGACCATTGTGTAGAAGCAGCTTTGGTGAAACTAAACGAGGATCAGTCTGGTGTTTTATGTAAGAGGGTCTGATGTTCCCCCGACGTCAAAATAAAGAGATATCCACACAACATGCAGCCCACAATGTTATTTAAACTTTTTAAATTGTAAATTACTATATTTTATGTAGAGATCGACCGATATGGGTTTTTCTTGAGCTGATACCAATGCCGATTTGTATACATTTTGACAGTCAATGCCGATATCAATGGCGATTTTCATAGCCATTTCCGAAGCAATTTTCTTATTTTAGTTTGTAAAAGACATAGCTGAGATGAAATAGTCTATCCAAAAAACCTCAATCTAAACTATTATTTTGTCTCTTTGTTTAATGAATACAACATATTTATGCACATTACAGAACATTTTAAAGAGTAATTCAAGAAAGTGCTCCTTCTCAAAACACAACAAAATGGAGAAATATAGAACAAAGCGTATAATTTCTCTTCAAAACTCTAACTTGGAGATCACTGTGAAAGCAGCTCTACCATGCAGACAACTGTTCTAACAACTGCTGGATGAAATATCGGCCAAAATAAGGCTGATGGCCGATGTGGCCGTTATGCCAAAAAATCCAAATATAGTATCTGCCCCAAAATACAGGCCAGCCAATGCATTGGTCTATCTATTTCTAATTTTGTGCTTTCCTCTAAAAAGTTGTGATAAATGCAGCACTTTGTAAAAAACAAAACTTTGTCTGAATTGACCTATTGCCGAGCTCCGCCCCAAAACGGCTATGGGCTCCGTGCACGGAATTTCAGTTGGCTGCGTACGTTCAAAAATGCTAACTTCTGTATGTACGACCACTTCCTGTTAGCGTTAGCCTTTAGACACAATTATGTCTCTTTTTAAATGCACAAGTGTCCTCTGGTGAAACATTTCTCTGATATGTAAAGTCTTTAACATGTTTTCTGTAACATTTACCACAACTGTCTGATCTAAAGAGGATTTATTTGTTTTTCTATGAGGTTTTCACTACATCAGTTTAAAACGACTAATCCTCTTTAGATCAGACAGTTGTGGTAAATGTTACAGAAAACATGTTAAAGACTTTACATATCAGAGGAATATTTCACCAGAGGACACTTGTGCGTTTAAAAAGAGACATAATTGTGTCTAAATGCTAACGCTAACAGGAAGTGGTCGTACATACAGAAGTTAGCATTTTTGAACGTACGCAGCCAACTGAAATTCCGTGCACGAGCCCATTGTCCAATCAAACATCGTAGCAACTGTTACTATGTAAATAGGGTCCGTCAAATCTTGAGCTGCAAAGACGGTTAAGCGATGCGCCTACGGTTTATGTAAATGGGACAGCAGATCCCCCGAAATATTGACCGGAGGAGTTGTGTTCTTTCCATTTCTAAAGCTGAAAACAACTGGAGCGGAGCCTACGATGGATTAAACAGTACGAACGGCTCGGGACAGCTCCTCTACCAGCGAAATATATCGAACAAATGTCTGCTCAAAGGTAAAACTAATGTTTAACTATAGCTACGGACTTACTGTTGTTAGATCTAGAGGTAAGAACACAAACTAGACTGAAGTTATACCACGACGAGGATATAACTTCAGAAGTTACGCTCTAAGCTGCTAAGTTTAGCGAGCCTCTTAGCTTTAGCCAACACTAGGTTTAGCTCGCTAACATACCTCTTAAATGAACAATAAACTTGCAATAGAGAAAAATAGACCTTAACACATGAAAGCGAACTCACCCGGCAGTGCAAGAGCAGGACAAGGCTGTGCTTGTTGCATTTGAGGTGATGATAAAGATCATGGGTTTCTCTGATTTAGCTTGAGACCAGTAGCATTAGCCTCTATAGGAGTTATGTCCCCTTCGTTGCGTATTTTAATGTTTTGAATAAATCCCTCCGCTGTACAGTGAACCTCTTCTGCCTCGATCTAGAGGATGTCGCGGAAAAATTGCTTTAAAAAAGTCACTAACGTGAACAGGTGTACTTCTTTCTGTCATTGAAGACACGCTGTCATATTTTATGGACGTAGCAACAGTAACTAAGGGGGGCGGGGCTCGGCGAAAGGTCAATTGAACAATAAAGTATTTTCTTTGTAATCAGGAGCTGAATGCAGCGTTCTGATTGGCTGTTGTGGTGGTTTATCATTGTGGTTTTGGCGACTGTCAGTCATCAGCCAAGTAAGAGAAAGATTCTGGAAAACAGAGGGACATTTACAGCAAATTCAAAGCCAAATATGGTAATCGAGTTTCAGCACCTTTACCTGGACAGCGCCTAAATGTTGTAAATATATTTATAGCTCTTTACACCTCATACATTTGTAGGTTCTTGTAAATGTAGATAATGAAATCAATACATTCGCTCATATTGTGTCTCAGTGCAGTTTTCTCTTTATTTTTCAAAGCCTCTCCATTTCTGATAAAAGCGCAACTTAAGACTTTTGCAGTTCAAAGTGGAGCTAAACTCTCGTGGTTCTGTTCTCTCACGTGTTCATCAGCTCTGACTCGCTCTGGTGGAGATGATGAGACACTTTACCTCGCTTTTCCTCCTCCTTATGTGACGACTCTTTCCCGAGAAGCACTTTGGCCAACACTGTAGTCTATCTAAATAAAGTTTTTTTTGTGATCAAGTTTTTATTGAAGTGTTGACAGTCATAGTATAAAATATGCATGTTACACTTTTTTTTGCATCCGAGCAGCAGAAAGCTCTGATTGTATGATTTGTTGATAGGATAGAAGCCATTCCCTAGCAGTCAGAGGTTGAGCTGCTTTCCAATGACAAATTATCATTTTTTTTGCAGCTGTTAGGCCAGCCAATAATATGCGACGGTCATTAATTGATGTCTTTAATAGAGAGGTGTCATCCAGCAAAAGCAATCTCTGAGTGCAGGGTATGAGTGTTTGGGAGACATTTTTCCAAAGTAGAGCTACTTCAGGGCATTCCCACATCATGTGCAGGAAGAGCCCGATCTCACAAGAAAGCGTACATTTACCACGACATTACACAACATGTAAATTGCGTATGATTAGCACGACTTCACAGCTGTTTTGCGTAATTATAGTACGCGTCACAGTCCCCATTCATTTCAATGATGGTAGTTAAGACGTGTTCTTATTTATGAATATTAATGAAATCCTGATTCTAATCTTAACCTGCCCCAAGCCCCAGACCTAATCTTACCAATTTTAACTTTATGCCTGAACTTACCCGTTTCACTTGAAGAAAACGTCCCCACGTGGCTGCAACCAAAACTCGTCCTATTTTGACGCTGTGAAATCTCATGTCATTTTTACTCTTTTTCATATCGTGCTAAATGTACAACGTAACATAAGCACTAAAAACAGCTGTGAAGTCGTGGTCAAAATACGCTGTTTTTGTGTCGTGGTAAAAGTACGCCATCTAGTGTTGGCAGGAAAGTACCAACTGTATTATCCTTACAAAAGTCACAATATGGGTTTTCTTTAGTTTTCATTTGATGTAATCGTCTTGGGTATAGATAAGATCTGTGGATAATATTATAATGAATCATTTGATGGTTAGGGTTTCATGATGATAGTAAAACATTAGACCAAATATGTTTCCAATCTCACTCAGAGTGGTCACTTAGCTCTGTTTCCCAAAGCTGGATAATGATTTTGTTTATCTAAATAAAGTTGTCTAACCATAAAACATAATCGTGCCATTTTGTGAAATGTGAATCATCATAATAATCAGATTCAAAGGACGACGTAATCGCGAGGTCGTCCAAGACACACTTTGCTTTTAGCTCTTTTAAGTCTTTGTCTGGCTCCGGTCTCGTCTTTGTCTGGCTCCGGTCTCTGGGACTTTTCACTGAAGCTGACTAAACGATGATCCTGAGTTCTCCTTTTGTGAGCCACTGTTCACTCACGCACTTCATTTAACCAAAGCAAACACGTCTTTTCCGCTTCTGTCGCAGTCACCGCACACTCATCTGTAAAACCGTGAAACTTTATCTCTTTCACATCTACAGATAAACAAACTTTGCTCGCTTCCTGTCAAAACCACCAACTATTATCTCCTATTACAGCTTATACTGACCTTAATGTAATGCTTTTAAAAACTTTTCAAGATTATTTAAGACATAACAGGCTTCAAAATAAGACAGTTGTGCTTTTATCAAGTCTAAACCAGTGGGAAAAACCATCCCAAACAGCATTAGATTTTCTGTATTTAAAATGTATATAATGATACTTATAAACTCAGTATACTTCATGTAAAACACTTGACCGATTATGGCCACTTTCATACTTAAAGCAATATCCAAATCATATAGGGGCTTTTTGAAGTCCTGTAGAAATATTATATACATTATACCTGTTTACCTGTTTATATTTAAAATGATATTGTCCCTTTATGATTAAAGGTTGTATGGAGGATTTTCAAAAATAGTTTGTTGTCAGTCTTGGTCAAAAACAGTTGCATAGGTTTGTAACAGCCTTGGACTTATGCTAAACAAAAAAGATTTATAAAAAATATATAAGGTGGCCCTGCGGCAAGTTGGCCACTGTCCAGGGTGTTCCCCGCCTAAGGCCCAAAGTCACTGGGATAGGCTCCAGTCACCCGCGACCGGGATTAAGCGGTAGAAAAAAAAAAGAATAAACTGTGGACATGATGAGGCCAGTAAAACGTTGACCAATAGATAACGAGGTATCTCGTTATCTATTGGTCATCTATTATACAACCTTTAAACTAAGTATTTTAATTAAAAAACATACAAGTTGTGTATGAACAAGTCAAGTTCTTATAACATCTCGTTGGTGCCTTTCAGCTAGCTTATGAGTACCTTAGATGATTTGAATGTTTTTGCATTCCCGCCTGTAAAGAGCCGCCGCTCACGACACAAACAGTGGAAACAAGTTTAAAAAGCTTTTTGTCAGCGAAATACAAGAGTTTATCACTGTGAAAAACAAAAGTTATGCTGTCAACATTTGTGAATGAAATTCAACCCAAACAGATGGAGAGGAGCTCTTTCTGCATAACGCATGTGCACTAGGGCGGAAAGTGATGTAGACTGGAAAATCCTTTCTAACAATCCACATACAATACATATAAAACTGGAATTTAAACATGTTTTATTTTAATCCAAAACCTGATCATGTCACATTTTAGGACGACCTAAAACCATGTGACTTGGCAGCAAACTAAAATCAGAATTTGAATGACTGTAATCAACAAACTGCAAAGAAGACAGAATACAGAACAAAATACCTCATTTCTGCACAGTTTTTTTATTTAAGTGGTAAATATTGACGAGAACAGGGAGGTACTTCTCTGCTGTCAAGTCCAGTCCAAATGGGACTTACAAAAACTGTTTGGCAAATACCAAAAAACCAGGAGCATAACTTCACTAAATTTTCCATAATGAAACATATAAGTTATTGGCAGATATAACAGAAATGGTACAAACATTAATTTTGTTAAGTGTATGTGTTTTTTTTTTTCACTCATGCATACATACAACAACATAGAATTATGTTATGTTGTATACTCTTCATAAACCTGTTCCATTGAGAAGCAGACTGACGTAACAAGTCTGATTTGAAACACAGACTTTAATGATTTAGATGTTTTGTTTTAAGCTCTTGACTATTGAAACAGTAGATGTTGTTATGTCATGTTGTAGCCAGAAAATGAAGCTCTATCTCAATTCCTGATGTGGGAAACACATGACTGACAGTTTTAGGCTTTTTGAAAGACAATAATGCAGCAGATTTCAGTCATGTTGTGGCAGTGGTTCCTCATCAGTAGTTCACTCAGTTATACTTTGATTATTTCGTGCTGTGTTGTTGCTTGATGCTTGAATGGCAAGAACAATCCTGGTTTAACCTGGTGTGACCTGTGGAACCTGCAGCAGGACACTTAACATAGCTCTCACTCTCAGACTAATATTAGACTTTGGCTTCATCCCTAAAGCAGACATCAACAATCACTGTGCTGTGCTGTAAAGTTCTCATGTAATAAGAAACATGTGCCAGACATTAGTGCAGGTTTAGACCTTTCTCTAACTGTTAGAGAGTTATTTAAAGGTCATATCAAAGCCTAATCCTGTCAAGAGCAGAACAGATCCTGCACTTTTGAATGACTGTTTGTGACTTTCTATTTTGTTTTCTAAATCAACAGTCATGTGAAGTTCTCTGCGATAACTGCTGTTGTGATTTTGGGCTTTCAAATAAACTGAATTGAATCCTGGTCAGTTCATGGATGGGAGATCGAACAGCAGGTGCCACAGTGCATCTGTTACACTTGTGCACCTGACTGTGAGATGAGTTCGGGTTGGGACATGTGTGGGGTTTTTTGCAACTTCCAGTTAGACCAGCTGCAGTTAGCTGTGGTCTGTTTTTTTTTTATTCAAAGCCGGTGGATTCTCATGAGAATCCTGAACTGACCTGAGAGCAGCATCAGACTGCTGCGGTCTCCGAGAAAATAAACCTCCTTCGGATCTTTTCCAGACACACGTGGCTCTTACGTCTGAACCTGCTCTGAGGTCTGTGTAACAGTAAGCAGTGGTTCTTACGGGACCCGCACAAGACCCAAACCTGCTTCACTGCAATAAGGTTCTGGGTTTGGATCTCAAACAACATGGACCTTTATATAGAAGGATCATGGGTCATCGTCACTTTCCACTCTACTGGACATGCTCCGTGCATAAAGAGACGCTGTCCATTAGGTTTGCCTGGCGAAACGTCTTTGATTAAAACAACAAAACGAGACGAGAGCAGCTGTTTCGATTAGGTCTGAACCGATCTGATGAAGGTTTGGGTCCTGAAGCTTGAGACAGTGTTTTTCTCGCCACATTTTCGAGTTTATGGGTCGTAGGGTTGAATTTCATTGTGTCAATGAGCGGCGGCTCATTCATACCGGATACGCGCTCATAGCCCGTGATGATAAACAAATAATCCCTATATATATCTGTGTTGTTTTGTTCCAGGTGCTTTGGTTCCCCTCTAAAAACTTGTACAATAGACTCCTCCCTCCTGTAGGCAGGACTCCCTGAGACAAAGGCTCTGAATGTGGATTTTTCTGTTTAAATAGAACTCAATTGGCTTCGTGTTACAATAAAGTCGCTACACAGAATTTTTACTGTTGTAAAAATGTAAATATGTAACCTTTTGATAAATATTGTTTATATTGGGCACTTTTCCACTTTTCAAGGCGCTCAAAGTACTTTGCCCAAGGACACTGTAGTGGTCCCCCTGTGGCTCCATTCACCTTTTTGCAAATATATGTTACTGCATGATATGACAAAGGTTGAAGCCACGTGGCGATCTTTTCTTTAGGTTTAACAAGTAAATTAGGACAAGGATTTTGTAAATATAAATAAATAATAAACATCTTTAAAACCACCACAGAAATGAAGTGGTGTGATTGTGCTTATCTTACGCTTTTGACACGTCCTGTATGTTGTTTATACACTTTCTTGTGAGATTGGTTTATTACAATAAATTAGAGTTAAGGTGGTTTATGTTGACAACCTTAGTTTTAATGCGTTATTTTGATAAGAAAATACTATATTGCTGCATTTCTGTTCCATTTGGTGTGATACATTGCTGTAACACTTGATTTTTTGTTGGAATGACGGCTTCAAAATAGTTTCACTAACAAACATATGTCAAGCCAGATCTGCATCTTTTTCATCAAAGTTTTAAGTTTTTACTCAGATTAAAGTGAGGACTGATTTCCAACTGTAACCACTTTGGTTTTAAATCAACCTTTAATAATGCCTTTGACACATGTTAGTACAGAGGGATTTCAGTCAACGTCACTTCCGGTTAACTGAGCATTCGTATGCAGAAAGAGGTCCTCTCCATCTGTTTACATTGGGAAACTTCTTCAAATAAACAACAAAACAGAACGAGAGCTAGCAGTTTGATCAGTATGAACCAGTCTGTCTCCTGAAGCTTGAGACAGCTGGGTTTTTTCACTGAATGTAACTTTTAAGAATCGTAGGGTCGAATTTCATTCACAAATGTTGATTTAGCAACTTCACTTTTGTTTTCTCACACTGATAAACTCTTGCTGACAACGGAGCTTTTTGACTAGTTCTACGAGGGGCGGCTCTTCCTGGAGGCGTGGTGCACTCGCCCATGTTGATAAACAAAAAATCTCTCTATAGACATGTATTTATTTTGATTGCAATAAACTTCATTTTACAATCAACAAAGTGAAACTGGAGAGGACCACTCAAGCACAACCAATCAGAGAGCTGCATTCGGCTCCTGAAAGAATTCTCTATTATTCAATTCAGACAATACTCAGTGGTCGCATTTTTTAACAAAGTGCTGCATTTACTATAGACTTTTTAGTGGAAAACACAGTTTACTCATTTACAACAACAAAAGTTATTTACGCCAACCTTAAGTTGATCTGTCAAATTAGAGAAAAAAGTGTTACAGTTGTCCCTTTTCTCCTCTAAAGTTGATTTTTCTTTGGAAACAGACTAATACACAACAGTGGACAACATTTAAAGTATTTATTCTTATTGCTCAAGTGAACTAAAACTGAAACTCCACGTCTCAAGAGTCAAAACAAACCCACGTAAAGTGTGAAAAAGATTCACCTTTGTGGCCTACCTCATGGGGATCTTGACTCTCAGGTAGCGGTCTATGGCGATGGCGAGCAGCGCGAGGATGGAGCTCTGCGTGAGCACGAGCACGGTGCACGCGGAGAGCAGGCAGCTGTAGAAGTGCGTCTGCAGCCCGATGCTGATGGTGATGGCCAGCGGGATGACCAGCGCTCCCACGGCGATGTCAGCCAGCGCCAGGGACACGATGAAGCAAAACGTGGTGTCCCTCAGCGAGCGGTTTATGCGCACCGCCCAGACCACCATGACGTTCCCCACCACGGAGGACACGGCGATCACCACCTCCATGACGATGTACAGGGACTTGGACGACATGGCAGCGGCGCGTGCGGAGTCTGTTTGGGTAAAGCTGAAGGTGAACTCTGGCTGAGGTGAACGTGAAAGGCGACGTAAGTGCGGCGGTAGTCCTCGGTTGGAGTTTGAACGCGTGAAAAGACCACCCCAGACTTGGCATGTTTCACGAAGCGGTGGGGAACGGCGATAGGTCCCGTGCGTAAAGCTGCGTGCCCATAGTGTAGTGGCGACTGTTTCCAACGTCCCGAGCGCAAAAGAGGAGAGAGAGAGAGAGAGAGAGAGAGAGAGGGAGAAGAGAGAGAAGAGAGAGAGAGAGCTGTCAGTGGTGCGGTCAAAATGAAAGAGAGAGAGGGAAGACACGAATCAAAAACTGTTCAGGGGGAGAGAGAGAGCTGCAGGGGGGAAAGAGAAAGAGGAGAGAGAAGACAGAAAAAAAGAGAGAGAGAGAGAGAGCTGTCAGTGGTGCGGTAAAAGAAAGAGAGAGAGAGAGAGAGAGAGAGAGAGAGAGAGAGAGAGAGAGAAATGGCAGTGGTGCGGTCAAAGAGAAAGAGGGAAGACACGAACCAAAAACAGAGAGAAGGAGCAAGATAGAGAAGAAAGAAAGGAGAGAGAGACAAGATAGAGAAGAAAGAAAGAGGAGAGAGACTAGGGAAAGGAGAGAAAGAGAAAAGAGAGGAAAGAGAGAGAAAATAAAGAACGAGGAAAAAGAGGAGAGAGAGGAAAAGAGGGGAAAGAGGAAAGAGAGAGAGAGAAAGGGAAAGACAGCAAGAGAAGAGAGAGAAAGGGAGAGAAGAAGAGTGTGAGAGTAAGAGAGAAAGGAGAAGGAGGGGAAGAGAAAGAGACAGAAAGAAAGAGAGGGAGAGACAAGACAGAGGGGAGAGAAAGTAAGAGAGAAGTAGCAGGGAAAACAAGAAAGAGTGGGAGAGAGAGAAGGTGCATAGAGAAGAAAGATAAGGAGAGGAGAGACTGGAGAAGAAGAGAGGAGAAAAGCAAGAGAGGGAGAAATAGAGCAGAAAGAAAAAGAGAGGAAAGACTGGGGAGAGAGAAGAAAACTGTCCTGAGAGAAAGGGAGAGGGAGAAGATGTCAGTGGTAAGAGAAACGAGCATGATAGAGAAGAAAAGAAAAAAGAGGCGAGGCAGAGGGAGAGAGAAAGAGGGGCGAGAGAGAGAGACAAGGAGAAAAAAGAAAGCGAGAGGGAGAGAGGAGGAGGCTTGAACGAAGCAAGAGAGGGAGAGAAAACAGAGAAGGAAAGGTGCAAGATAGAAAAGAAAGAAAAGGAGGGGAGAGACTGAGGGAAAGAGAGAGTGGAAAAAAGAGAGAAAGAACACTAGAGAGGGAGAGAAAAAAGTGGTGCGGTCAAAGAGAGAGAGGAAGACACGAACCAAAAACAGAGAGAAAGGAGTATGATAGAGAAGAAAAGAAAAAGAAGAGGAGAGGCAGAGGGAGAGAGAAAGAGAGGGGGGCAGAGAGAAAAAGAAAGAGGGAGCAAGTAAGAGAGAGTGAAGAGGCAGGGAAAGAGTGGGAGAGAGAGAATGTGCATAGAGAAGAAAGAAAGGAGAGGAGAGACTGAGGGAAAGAGAATGGAAAAAGAGAAAGAAGGAAAGCAAGAGAGGTAGGTAAAAAAGAGGGCAAAAGAGTAAGAGAGAGCAGAAAGAAAAAGAGGAGAGACAGATGGAGAGAGAAAGTGAGAGAAAGAAAGGAAAGAGCGTGAGTGCAGAGAGAGAAGGGGAGTAAAAAATGAGAGAGGAGAGGTGAAAGAGCGAGAAAGAACTGTCAGTAGAAAGAAAGACAAAGAGACAGAGAGAAAGAGACAGGGGGATTGTCCCAAGAGAGAGAGAGAGAGAGAGCGAGGAGAGAAAGAGAGAGAGAAAGAGAGAGGGGGGAGAGAGAGAAAGAGAGGAGAGAGAAAGAGAGGAGAGAGAGAAAGAAGAGAGGAGAGAGAGGGGGGGAAGAGAAGAGGAGAGAGAGAAGAAGAGAGAGAGAAAGGAGGGGGGGGAGGAGAGGCGAGAGAGAGAAAGGGGGGTTGGATGAGTCACTCCGGCGCACTCCTGAACCTGTGGCTTCCCCTCCGCGCGCCCGTCACGTCGTCATGACCCAGATGGAAGCCAACGAGACGCTTTTGGTGAATCATCCTTTTAGGAAGCGTCCCCCTTTGTCCCGGCGCCAATTTCAGCCTCGTCCGTCGCGATTCGAAGGCACAGCTCCGCGTTTGAAATGGAGCCACATGTTGTTTGGTCACATTTGAAAGCTGCCATTTGTGTTGTGTGATTATGGATCGTTTGGGGTTTGGTTTGTAATGTTCAGAGGGTTTGACGTGGAGGTTTTATTGTCTTTTTGTTTGTTTTAGATAAATACAACGCACTGTAAAAAAGTCATAAGGCCAATAGTTAGATTAACGCAAGTATTTGTGCAACTTTTAAGTTATAAGAAACACAGATAGAGGGAGAGGAGAGAGGAAGAAAGAAAGAAGGAAAGAAAGAAAGAGAAAAAAGAGACAGAGAAAAAATAGAGAGAAGAGAGGGAGAGAGAGAGAGAAAGAAAGAAAGAAAGAAAAAGAAAAAGAGAGAGGGGGCAGGGAAAGCAAGCAAGAAAGAGGAAGAGAGAAAGAAGAGGAGTGAGATAGACAGGAAAGAAAAGGAGAAGAGCAAGAGGGGAAAGATAGAGGAAAAAGAGAGGGAAAGAAAGCAAGCAAGAGAAGGAGAGAAAAAGATAAAGGGAGGAGGAGGGAGAATGAGTAAAAGAGAGGAAAAGTAAAGCAGATGGAGAGAGATTAAATGGAAGGAAAGAGAGAGAAGGAGAGAAAGAGGAAAGAAGGAAAAAGAAAAGAGAGGAGAGACAGAGAGCGAAAGACAGCAAGAGAGAGGAGAGAGAAGGGCGAGAAAAGAGAGAGAGGGGAGAGTAAGCAAGAGAGAAAGAGGAGAAAAAGAGCAAAGAGTGAGAGGAAGAAAGAGAATGAGTGCAGAGAGAGAAGAGTAAAAGAGAGAGGGAGAGGAGGAAGAGGGACAGAATCAGAGAGAGAAAGAGAGAGAGCAAGAGAGAGGAGAAAAAGGGGTTGGAGGGGCCAAGGGAAAGAGAGAAAGTGAGAGAGAATAACAAATAACATACTGTGCAGAGAGAGGGAGAAGAGAGGGAAAGAAAGAAAGAAAGAAAGAGAAAAAAGAGACAGAGAAAAGAGAGAGAAAGAAGAGAGGGAGAGAGAGAAAGAAAGAAAAAGAGAGAGGGGCAGGGAAAGCAAGCAAGAAAGAGGAAGAGAGAAAGAAGATAAGATAGACAGGAAAGAAAAGGAGAAGAGCAAGAGGGGAAGAGAGAGACAGAGAGAGGGAAAAGAGAGAGAAAGAAAGCAAGAGAAGGAGAGAAAAAGATAAAGGGAGGAGGACGGAGAATGAGTAAAAGAGAGGAGAAAGAAATATAAAGGGGAGTCAGAGGGAGAGATTAAATGGAAGGAAAGAGAGAGAAAGAGGAAAGAAGGATAAAGAAAAGAGAGAGGTGAGACAGAGAGGGAAAGACAGCAAGAGAGAGGAGAGAGAAAGGAAGGAAGAGAAAAGAGAGAGAGGGGAGAGTGAGCAAGAGAGAGAAAGAGGGAAAAAGAGAAAAGAGTGACAGGAAGAAAGAGAATGAGTGCAGAGAGAGAAGAGGAGTAAAAGGAGAGAGAGGAGAAAGAGAGACAGAATCAGAGAGAGAAAGACAGAGGAGAAAGAGAGAGGCAAGAGAGAGGAGAAAAAGAGGAAAGAGAGAAAGTGAGAGAGAAAGAATAACAAATAACGTACTGTGCATTAGTTTAATTGACATAAATGAAAGAGAGAGAGCTAACAGTCTGACGAGAGAGAGAAAGAAAAAGGGTGGAGAGAGAAAGAGAGAGAAGAAAAAAAGAGAGACCAAAACACTCTGACAGGGAAGAGAGAGAAATAAAAAGTGAGAGAGAGAAGGGGGAGGGGAGAGAGAGAGAGAGAGAAAGAAAGAGAGAAGGGGGGAGGAGAGAGAAAGAGGAAGAGCATGTTTGGCCACACGTTTGTTTTGGATGTAAACGACGACACTTCTACCCAAAGGTTTCCGGTGTCAGTCTGAAAGATGGATCCGACTCGATGAATACAGAATAGTCTCAGTCTGTGCAACGATTCATTAAAAATACATAAACTACGACCAAATCAGCTCCGAGTCTGGGATCAACTCTGCATAAAAGTGTTTCAGTTTCAATAGAAAATAAAAAAGACTAAGTCAAAATGATTTCAAAGACAAAGATGATCCATATTTTCAAACCTCAACTTGAGAATAACTTTGAAATCTCTCATGCACCGATAAGCCTTAAAGCACAATTGACAGTCATGTGTTTCCCACGTCAGGAGTTGAGTTAAAGCTCCATCTACTGGCTGCAAAGGAAATGACACAAGTAAAACAATCAAACCAGTCTTGCCTGCTAATGTAATGCTGTGGAAATGCTTAAAAACAAGACATGGTGATGATTTAAAGGCTTAAAAATAGCAGATCTACATACTGTATGACCTCACAAAAAATACGACTTAAGGAACTCCTTTGCCATTGGAAACAAACAAACAAAGCCCATTGTGTGGCCATGCAAGCTCGCTCAGATTAAAGACGTGGATTTGTATTATTTATTTACTACACCAAAGACATCTAAATGAAAAAAAAAAAGCTTTATTAAAGTCTGTTTTTGGTCCAATTGTTGCACAGTGCACCTTTAAAGGGGCACTGTGTAAGATTGAGAGGATTTTTAATTATCACTTATAGTTCACAAACATTTAAATCATATTTATTCTTTACAACATGAATACTTAAGAGAGCACTGTTAAACAATCCACATCAATTGTGATATATTTATACATATTTTAAATGTTTTTCTATGGGCCGGAATGTGAATATTGACGCTAGATGTCAGCATGGTAGTTGGCACTTTATTTATTTATTTTTTCTTACACAGTGCCCCTTTAAAGAGTGCAACATTTACTTTAGAGTTTTTAATTCTATTCTAAAATTGATTTCTTATCAAATACACAGCTGAAGTTTTGTCTGTGAGATTTTTCTTTTGTCCCCCCAAAAACACTGTTCTGAATGTCTCTGGCCTGTGATGTCATTGGCAGATCTCTGGGATTTTCTGTCCTGTTTTAAGTCCATAAAATGTATGATGCTCAAAACAAGCGTGGATGATTTATGGCACAAATCATCCACACTTGTTTTGAGCATTTTTGCAGCATTCGCTTTTCAGACGAGATCAGCCTGATTGCTTACCCTGTGCAATTTTCTTTTGTAGTCAATAGATAGAGATAGAGAGATAGATGTGGAAAGCAAATTTTTCAATTTCAATTTTCAATTTCAATTTATTAGTATAGCCCAAAATCACAACAGCAGTTATCTCAGCAGACTTTACAAGATGTTGATTTAGCAAACAAGATTTGTCAGAAAATCAAACAGTGAAACATTTGGTCAATACCAACAGAAACAATAGAAAATTAGAAACAATCGTTATTAGGAAATGCAGGAAGATTGTTACAACAACAAAGAGGCAAATAAAATGTGTCCCAGAGCATCCCCTGTCCTTAGACCCTCCTTCTCGACCTATTGGGGGACAAAGAGAAACCTCGAGGAGAACCACAGTGAAAGAGGGATCCACTCCCTTGGACGGACAGGCTGTAGATGTAACCAGGACTGACGTATGTTAAGGTTAAGGTATATTGTCCCCGTAGGGAAATTTGTCCTCTGCATTTGACCCATCCTTCAATGCCTCTGGGGCATCTCCTCAGGAGCAGTGATCCCCGCAGTGCAGCGCTCAGGGACCCATCTCCAGATGTTCTTGCTAAGCTTGGTCAGGACTACCGTAGCTGGAGGATATTACCCTAACGTGCATGTTATTGGTTGGTGGGGGAAACCGGAGTGCCCGAAGGAAACCCACCCAGACACGGGGAGAAACATGCAAACTACACACAGAAAGGCCCGGGCCCGTGCGGGAATCGAACCCGCAACCTTTTTGCTGTGAGGCAGGAGCGCTAACCGCTCAGCCACCGTGCCGCCGTATGTCCAGATGTAATTAGAAGTTTAAGTCTGAGGAGCCAGGAATCACTTTTAGATAGACAATTTTTCTAGCAGGACAAAGACAGCCAGTCAAAGAGAGGCTGGAGTGGAACAATGAGCGAGGTCCAGGATCTCAAGAGTAGGTGGAATCCGAAGTCAAGATTAGGTGGGATCCGAGGTCCAGGCATCGACACTGGAGTGACTGTCATGTGTTCTTTACTTCACTGTTTAAATGGCACAAGAGATTTCAAAGTAGAGGTGCTCAATAGCAGATTTAAATGCCTAATATCTGTCCTTTAAACCGATTTAACACTCCAAACCAGAGGTGGGCATTATTTTTTCCTGAGGGCCATATTCGAACCCGGACAAGTGGTGGAGGGCCGGACCACTGTCATTGGTGTAACAAATTATCATTATTGCAGCACATTTTTGGAAATCAAAGGGTTTTTAATCTACTATTTTGGCCATTTATTGTGATAATGTTAGGACAACAAGCAAAGATACATGCTCCATAGCCAAGTCAACTGAATAAAAGAGATATAAAGAGTAAGACTTATTCTCCAAAATGTGCTGAGGGCCGCATCTGGTCCCCGGGCCGCGGTTTGCCCAGGTCTGCTCTAAACCATAAGTAATCTTAAATAATACAAGCTAGTCTGATTAGCACATGTCCCTGTTACTGCAGACCGAAGCAGTTGTATTGAAGGAGAGATCGTGTGAGTCGTGTTTGTCCTTGTGAACAGTGAAGGTTGCATACATTTGTCTGCTCCGTGCTGCGTTCAAGGACATGTCTCCACTGTACATCTCAGTGCTGACATTGTCCAGGCTCGTTGGCAGTGAGTTTAATTTCAGATCTAATGGAATACTCGTCTGCAATACTAATCTGTCACAGTTTATAGAACAGGGCTTCCGTTTGCAGATCTGACTCTCTTTGACCGGCCTCACACACAAAGCAGGCGGTACATTTTTATTTATGGTGTTTTTGTTTTTCAAAAAGTCTCTGCAATATGTTGGAACTCTTAAAACGTCTGGATTGGGTTTACAAGCTTAAACTGTTGTGATTTGTTCTAATGGCCAGTCCACTAACAGCAGCAGAGCGAAAACATTTGCAGCCCAGAGGGTGTAATATTGCATTGTACTGCTGCTCGTGTTCAACTGACTGGAACCTACAACTTTAAAGCAGAACAAACCTCTTTTCGTTTCCGAGATGATTACATTTGTATTGTTGGATTTCAGATGACATCACCCAACACAGTCTCACACAAAAGCATATACCATGACACATATGACGAGCAAGATTTCATACCTTTTGCATATACATGTTAAGCCACGAAAAAAGTAAAATAGACATAAGTTTTATTTGAAGCCATGTGGGGACATTTAAGTTTAGGTTTCAAGTTACTATAATGGACTGGTTTAGGGCTAAGGCTTGGGGTAAGAATTATAACACTTCTTTACAACCACCATAGAAATTAGCTGGGGATTTTGTTCAATATTTCGTGGCAGTGTACCATGATATTGGGAAAAATGTCTCTTAAATGAACAGTGTTTCAGTGAATCAGTTTGAAGGATTTGGGAAGATTTTGGGGCATGACATTCATTAAAACAAAACAAAAAACTGAATAATGGGCATTGCTCAGAAACCCACTTATTTGAGAGGCATCCAGCTGCAGACCTGTATGAATCACGTGACCTGTACCAGGAGTCCCGTAAGACCCGGATGTTCGCCCATATTATGTAGATATACCACAGAACAGCATGCGCTATGCACTTAAAACATTATTTTGTGTCTTGCCTATTATGTTGAAGAAAACATAATAGTTTGTTAGCGGTGTTAACACAAACGCGGGTACAGACTAGAGCTGGTTGCCATAGTGATGAGTTTTGGCTGTAATTTCAAACATTTCAAAATGAGGTTTGTTCTGCTTTACTTCCTCTCGGTAGAGGTGCTCCTGATGGAGGTCTGCAGACGGACACTCGTGAGAAAGAAATGGTGCATAAAAAGTGGAACTTGATCGATAAAAAGTAAGCCTAGATATAAGTCACGGTGGCAGAGTGGATAGCGCTCTCGCCTCACAGCAAGAAGGTTGCGGATTCGATTCCCGCACGGGCCCGGCCTTTCTGTGTAGAGTTTGCATGTTTCTCCCCGTGTCTGGGTGGGTTTCCTCCAGGCAATCCAGTTTCCCCACCAACCAATAACATGCATGTTAGGGTAATATCCTCCAGCTACGGTAGTCCTGACCAAGCCTAGCGGCGATCACTGCTCCTGAGGAGATGCCCCAGAGGCATTGAAGGATGGGTCAAATGCAGAGGACAAATTTCCCTACGGGGACAATAAAGTGTACCTTACCTTACCTTACCTAAGTCATGTCAAAAGCCCTCCTGGTACAGGTCACGTGACGAGGGGACTCCTGGTACAGGTCTGAAGCCAGATACTCTTGACTTATTTACCATAAACCAACAGTTAGAGGGAACTCAGAGCTCAAGGCCAATCTTAGTGGATATTTGAGATACAACGGGTTGTTAAGCAATGCTCTAGATAAAATATGAAACCCAGTAATGTTTGGGAGATTTGAAGAATGTCTGGGCTCTCTCAGTTCCTCCTGCTTTAAATCCTGCACTTGCAGTTTCAGATTTACAGCCGGTTTCTGACCCGACATCTTATGAGAAACTCAGGCTATTTCATTTTTTTAACTGTCAGTGTCAAATGTGCTTGGATGTGTTTTTAGACCTTATTCTAAAACTAATGATGCGACTTAAAACTAAGCTCTTGTGAAAATACACAACAAATCAAAAATATAAACTTATCGTACTTTCCATATTACTATAAACAAGTGAGGGCTTTATTTACTTTTTGTTGTCTGTTTTACATTTAGTTGTGGCGGCTTATTTTCAAGTGATGACCTTTGCTCTTGCTTTATTCAGGCTCTAATCGCTGCCGTCTTTGTCAACAGCCCCTCTCCCTGACGTGATTGGACGGCAAACTAAGTGTTTACAAACTCACAAATATCGCGAGAGAATCTGGCTGGCCAAATGATTAATTGTTTTTTACAGTTGTCATTTTATAGTTTTGATTAATCCTGATGGTGTATTTACTTTCAAAACAAGGGTGATTGTGATCATGACGACTTGTATCTTACTAACTTCTGTGTTGACCTTACAAATTCCAGCGCTTGAGAAATAACCTCATATTTTCACATTTTCCTCACGTCCTTTACAAAGCTCCGAGGAATGTTGAAGAAATATATTTTCACACAGCTCCACACCTCCAGATCAGTCTGAAATGTCAAGAGCAGAAACTCCATCCACGGCACAGACACATTTGTTAATATTCATGAGAGTCTGACAGGTCTGTGTGTTCATTAGGAAAGCCACGTGTGCTGCTGCAGGTCACTCGCTCTGGGCTCTGTGGATGTGAATGAGACTGTTTACAAGAGAGCTCATCTGATTTCCTCATTCCACTGAAAGAGTTTGAGAGTGGCAAAGTGATTAGTGAAGGTTCTGGGTTTGATTCCTCTGCAGCATTCAGAGCTGTGTTTGTATTGGTTCATGGTACATGTTTGAGGAATCTGTTGAAATTTTGTTTGATAGAAAATATATTAAATTAGATTCAGAGATTGCTCAACCGGATTCTGAAAGAAATCTTACTGGATTGTCTTTGTCTTATCCATTAAGGCAAAATCCAAAAGGAATTTTTAATTAGGGTCGAGTCCTCAGAGTGTCTTTTGTCTCCAGACATTAGTGGTTTGAGCAAAACCAAAGGTGAGGACCAAAGTAAAGCATTAGCTGAAAATATGTTTGTTTAAGATTTCTTGGCTCATTTAGAGTCTGAGCAGAGAGGCTCACACATCCCTCTCCACAAACACAAACACACACACACAGCAGCATTAATTGCTTGCACCTTATTGAGGATTATTTGTTTCTCAACACGGGGGATGCACGTGCACTACAAGAGTTTATCACTGTGTGAAAACAAAAGTTCTGCTGCTAAGTCAATATTTGTGAATCAAATTCACATACACGTTACATTCAGGTGAGTGAAGAAAAAAAAAGCGTAGAAAAAAAAAACACTGTCTCAAGCTTCAGGAGACAGACGTCTGTCAGATCGATACAGACAGCGTCTCTTTCTGCACATGACGTTCGCAGTAGAGAAGAAAGTGACCCTAACCCGTCGACCGATAATTCCTCTACAGCAAGAAGGTCCTTGACTCCCATCAGGTTTCCTTCTGTGTACAGCTCACTTGATCCATTTTATCTACTTTGTTGTCCTTTTGGACCTCTGACATCTTCCTTCTTCTTGATCACAAAAGTTAGAAACAGCGATTACATCACCGGCCGCCGAATGATCCACCTGACATTCTCAAGCCAGATCTCACAAGAAACCTTACATTTAGCACGGCATTACGCAACATGTAAGTTACGTATGATTAGCACGAGTTCACGGCTGTTTTGTGTAATTATAGTACACAAAACAGACGTGAACTCGTGAACAGTCCCAGTTCATTTCTATGGTGGTTGTTAAGACGTGTTCTTTTTTATGAATATTAATGAAATCCTGATTCTAATCTTAACCTGCCCCAAGCCCCAGACCTAATCTTACCCATTTTAGTAACTTGAAGCCTAAACTTACCCGTTTATATAAGTACTAAAAACGGCTGTTAACTCAAAATACGCTGTGTTTGTGTCGTGGTAAAAGTACGGCCTTAAGTTATACTGTGTTATATTCTCTCACTCTATTAAAAATAACTGGTGCAAAAGGCAGCCCTGACGAAGTCCTAACATGCACTGGATCACTGTCCAGTAAAACAGAAGGACTAAGACCCTGATCTGCTTGCTGCATATACTGTACGTATACTATAGTGTATACTTAAGAAAGAACAGAGAAGACCTGGCTCAGACGCAAATTGTAGCTCGAGAAGTCGCCCACAACTTCCCATTTAATAGATTTCACATTTCCCACTTCTCGTTTTGTGCTTGTTTTTCAGAGTCAGCAAAAAAGTGTGTGCCCTTTGCAGATGGAAACAGGCTGGCTAAGAGTCAAGTGCTGCCAAGTGACCCTCCTGCTTCAATTTCACAACAAACTGATTCTACAATCCACAAAAAACATTCGAGTCCATGTTGTTCTGTTCTTTTGTTTGTTTGTTTGTTTATCATATCATATAAATCTCCATGTCTATAGGGACAATAAAGCACACCTTTTGCAGAGCTGTGGACTTGCAAGTCTGACAGACTCACTATTTTGATGACTTGAAATAAGTCATTTTACATTTAAAAAAGCAGAATAGGTCCCTCTTCACTTATTTGTTTCCAGAAATGTATTTTTAACTAGGATAATTTAGGAATCAATAAAAATTGCAAAAACACAAGCTTGGACCTGACTTGGACTTGTCTCTCTTTGACTTGGGACTTGACTTGGACTTGTCTCTCTTTGACTTGGGATTTGACTCTGACTTGTCTTTCTTTACTTGGGACTTGACTTGGACTTGTCTCTCTTTGTCTTCTTGAACTTCTCTTTCTTGGATTTGGGACTTAACTTGGGCGTTCTCTTTCTTTACTTGGGACTTGATTCCCTTTGACTTGGTACTTGACTTGGACTTGTTTCTTTTGGAATTAAAACTCTACTTGGACTTGTCTCTCTTTGACTTGGACTTGTCTCTCTTTGACTTGGGACTTGACTTGGACTTGTTTCTTTTGGAATTAAAACTCTACTTGGACTTGTCTCTCTTTGACTTGGGACTTGACTTGGACTTGTCTCTTTAACTTGGGACTTGACTTGGACTTGTCTCTCTTTGTCCTGGGTCTTGACTTAGACTTGTCTCTCTTTGTCCTGGGTCTTGACTTAGACTTGTCTCTCTTTGTCTTGGGTCTTGCTTGGACTTGTTTCTCTTTGACTTGGGACTTGACTTGGACTTGTCTCTTTAAAGGGACTGTACTCGATTTTTTTGCAACAAGATAACTTAAAAGCAATTTCCCCTAGCACTGATGCCTTGTTAATGTATCTAATCAGGTGGAAATTAGTCCCCAAAGTCCTGTCTATGTCTAATAAAATCCTGTTTGTGTGCAGCTTTTTCTGTTTTTGTTTTTAGCATTGTGGCTAACTGTTGTTAGCATAGTGACTCACCTCGCTGTTAAAAGCTGTGAAAAAACATTAAAACTCATCATGATGAACAATTCTGAAGCTCAGAATGCATTAGCTACGTGAGGAAATCATGTAGCCTGAAGGAAAAAGGTTACAATTAATTATTTCTGTTTGTTTACATTATTAGGATGCAAAAATCAGGTACAGTCCCTTTAACTTGGGACTTGACTTGGACTTGTCTCTCTATGACCTATGATTGACATGGACTTGTCTCTCTTTGACTTGGACTTGTTTCTCTTTGACTTGGGACTTGACTTGGACTTGTCTCTCTTTGACTTGGGACTTGACTCTGACTTGTCTTTCTTTACTTGGGACTTGACTTGGACTTGTCTCTCTTTGTCTTGGGTCTTGACTTAGACTTGTCTCTCTTTGACTTGGACTTGACATGGACTTGTCTCTCTTTTTCTTGGGACTTGTCTCTCTTTAACTTGTGACTTCACTTAGACTTGTCTCTCTATGACCTATGATTGACATAGACTTGTCTCTCTTTTTCTTGGCACTTGTCTCTCTTTGACTTGAACGTGTTTCTCTTTGACTTATGACTTGGACTTGACTTTTCTACCTTGGGACTTCACTTGGACTTGTCTCTTTTTAACTTGGGACTTAACTTGGACTTGTCTCTCATTAACTTGGGACTTGACTTGGACTTGTCTCTCTTTGACCTATGATTTGATCTCTCTTTTTCTTTGGAGTTATCTGTCATTGACTTGGTATTTGTTTCTCTTTGATCTGGGACTTATTTCTTTGACTTGGGATTTGGACTTGTCCCCCTTTGACTTGGGACTTTTCTCTCTTTGACCGGGGACTTGACTCAGACTTGAGGCCAAAACTTTGACTTGTTAGAATGCTCTACATATGTGAGTCAAAAATACGCTCAGGACAAAGACATTTCTAAAGAGAAGAGCAGTGTGTTGAAGCTGCTCTCTAAGAAGTACAGTAGCAGAAGTGAATCCACCACAGTCTGAGCTCAATCAAGCCTTTTGTCTGTCACTGCACAGCCTCACAAACACAAACTGTCCTCTGTGTGTCTGAATAAGTGAAGCGGAGTCTTTTGTGTGGGAGCGGAGGCCTCTTCCATAATGACCACAGGGACGTGCAGCTTCTCAGGCTCTGCACGTGAGTTTGCTTTAGACTGTGAAATGTGTGTTTGTGTTGTATGTCATAACGGGGACAATGGCCACGTTTACATGATGTTTCTTAATTCCAAATTAATTATTCAGAATTAATTAATTTGGAATTAAAATATTTTTCTTCAAGTTTACATAGAAATAATAGTTCCGAATAAAGGTTTACATGTTAAACACGCTAAATCAGCTGTATCTTATTCCGCTTAACGTCTGGGTTAGAAAGAGAGAGTAAAGGGAACGCACATACGTCATTACGTAATTACGTCTACCGGAAAAACACACATCCGATGGATACGGGATACCGGCTTTTGGCTTTTTTTTTTCACCTGGGATTGATGTAACGCCACGGACGCAATGATACTAACTTTTTTTTGGAGTTGTTCTGATGAAAGTCTTTAAGCAGCAGCTGGAGAATCACAACATCAGCTCCACGTCATGTTCTGTGAGCGGAGGAAAAGTTGTTCCAGTTTCCACTTGTTTGGGATCAGAGCAGCGCCTCTCTCCGTGTACATGGCGTACACTCGTTGTTCAAAACTTTCTGCTGCCTCTGTGAAAAGGTTAGTGGTTCGTGTTTTCTCCCACCCACTCTTTTCATTAATAGTAGCTCCTGTAAATACAAAACAAAAAAGTTTCGTGTCCGTGCCGCCATCTTGCAGTGCGTCATCGTCGTCAGAAAGATAACGTGCGAGCATGCGCAGTGTGAACGGAATAATTTTTATTCCGAATAAAATGGTTACATGGAAAAGGAATAAAATTATTCAGATTTAAAAGTGGAATAAACCACCCACTTTATTCAAAATTCAGTTTAAATCCGAATAAACTTTTTATCAGGAATTAAGTGTTTACATGGTCTTTTTAAAGCGGAATTAAATTTTTATTCAGAATTAAATTATCTTTGTTCGGAATTAAAGCCGTCATGTAAACGGGGCAAATGTTTTATATCTACTTCAGGCTGTCACACTGGAACACCGCAGACAAAACTGTAGAAAAGGCGAGTCCTTCTCTGTGTTATTCCCAGTTCACAGATGTTGATGTAAAGACTCTACATTACACTCCTTTTATTCATCTTGTCAAAGAAATACTTTGAGTTGTGTTTTGTTTCCTTCATTTTTGCTTGACCAGCATGGTCTGATGAAAATGCTTGTCTGTGTTTATAGGTTATAGAGGCAAACAGGACAGGACAGGAGGGGCGTTTCAGAGGAGCAGCACAACAATAGCATCTGATAAGCACAATTTCTTTGTTACGCCGTATATATAGCATGATGAGAAAAACGTGAAACACACATGTACATACGTTTTTGTTGAAGCCACGTGGGGACATTTTCTTTAGGTCTAACGAGTAAGTTTAGGCTTTAAATCACTAAAATGTGAAAGTTTACAACTGGGGCTTTGAGTAGGTTAAGATTAGGATTTTGTTAATATTCATAAATAACACATTTTTATAATCATCATAGAAATTAACAGGGGCTATAATGTGTGCCATTTTACATAAAAAAAAGCCTGAAATTGTACTAATCATATGATTTTGACGTGTCCTGTTATGTCGTGGTTTATACACGCTTTCTTCAATCTGGAGGTTTTGGTACAGAGTGTGGAGGTATGGAGGCTGGTACATGACATGTTCACTCATGGGGTCAGAGGGTCACCTCCTAAAGCTCAACAAAAGAACAATCAATGCCCCCTAAACAGTTACATATATACAATTTATATGATGCACCACAATGTACATTATATAATGATTTCATTCAGAAAGTATTCAGAATATAGTTTCTGGTTTGACTAAGTAATGCGATATTGGTGTACAAACCTCCTCAGTATGGACTTAATGTGGAACAAACTTTTTCGTGAAATGATCCAGTTTAATCAGACAGAACATCTTGAAGCTGTGTGCTGACCGTTTTAATTTGCATTATTGTCACTGCAATGTCTTCAGGCAAAATAACCATAATGTCTGTGCTGTGTCCTGAGGGAGACGAAAAATCTGAACTGTACAACCTCCATTGTCTGTGTAAGTAAGTAAAAAGTAAGTAAGTCATCTTTATTTCTATAGTGCATTTCACAGACACAGAGTAAAACTGTTTTGCACCTGTGCAAACTGTTTTGCACCTGTGCAATCGCCCCGTAAATTTGGGACTTTGAGGGCAAAGTTGTATTAATCTGGCTTTGCTTCAGTTTCATTGATCTAATGTGAAATATGATTGCTGCATACCCAGAGTGCTGCAGTTATGCAGATGATGAGATGTGATTGTAAAGTCAGCGCTAAGCTAACCCCAAGCAGAGGCTAATTACAACAACCAGTGATGACAAGTTTAATCAGAGCATCTATTTCTCACTCTGTCACTCTAAACAAAATTGATTGTTAGGGTCAATGACCAAATTATCCTTCTAGAGTGTCTGAGCACTTGTATGTTGGTGTTCTCACATGAAGTCTATTGTTCACAGCCTATTCTCTACTTATTTTAAGGTTTTAATCATTTTGCCAATCCTCTACATTTACTCAAAACCAACTCCAGTGAGAAAAGATTAAATAATCCCACAATAATCTGCACTGCCACATTCATTGAGTGGGACCAAGACATGTCTCATGTGGGTGATTTGCAACACCGACATTTTTTCTAAAATAAAAAGCTTTATCATAAAAGTGAAAATGTAGATTTGTGTTTATAGAGTCTGTGCTTCTGTCCTGAACATGAACAATCTGGATCATGAGATTTCTCCCTAAACTTACCCATTTTAGTAACTTGAAGCCTAAACTTACCCGCTGCAACCAAAACTTGTCATTTTTACACTTTTTCATATCGTGCTAAATGTACGGCGCAACATAAATTAGCAAAAAAAAGTCCTGAAATTGTGCTAAAAATACGCTGTTTTTGTGTCGTGGTAAGTTGGCAGTAGAGATGAAAGTGACATCGGCCAATAATCCCTCTGATGTCCCAGTAGCTTTTTATTCAAGTCAGAGTGTATCTGCATCTTTCTTCTGAGTAAGTCGTCTGCTGGATCCTTCAAGAGCACCTGCCTCTCTCACATTTGGCCTCTTAAACCTATATCTTCTGTTATTGTGTTATAAATAAACTATTATTTATTCTATTATTCTTATAAAAATGAATTACACTGAATAAACTATTCTCGACTGGAAAAAGGTGCCCTTCCCTCTCCAGGTGGTGGAAAGTCCTTACTCCAAGTAGAAGAGTTCAGTATCTGGGGTTCTTGTTGACGAGTGAGGGAAGGATGGAGTGTGAGATTGACACATCGGTGCAGCGTCTGCAGTGATGTGATCGCTGCATCGGACCACTGTGGTGATGAAGCAGCTGAGTCGAAAGGCAAAGCTTTCATTTAACAGTCAATCTTTCAACCCTCACCTATGGTCATGAGCTTTAAAGGACAAGATCACGAATACAAGCGGTCAAAATGAGCTTCCTCTTCAGAGTGGCTGGGCGCTCCCTTAAAGACAGGGAGGAGCTCAGTGAATACAGGAGGAACTCAGAGTAGAGCCGCTGCTCCTCCACGTCGAGAGGAACCAGCTGAGGTGGCTCGGGCATCTTTTTCGGGTGCCTCCTGGACGCCTTCCTGGGGAGGTGTTTTAGGCATGTTCCACCAGAAGGAGACCTCGGTGAAGACCCAGGACACGCTGGACGGACTATGTCTCTCGACTGGTCTCGGAACGCCGAGATTTTCACCAGAAGCTGAAGTGTGTTTGGACAGGGAAGTCTGGGCCTCCCTGCTCAGACTGCTGCCTCCAGAGCTGACTCTGGATGAAGCTGTGCAGTGGAATATTTACCTCGTTTGTGAAGGTTTTAACAAACGGAAAATGATTATCTGATTACAACTTCTGTCCCGGAAGCAGAAGGAACTATCAGCAGGTATTTTATCCCAGCCACATCTCTGTATTTGAACAGTTATAACTTTCAATGTGAACAAGACAGAAAGAGGAATGACAAGACCAAAAATGAGCTGAGATGAGGTCTTTTCTTTTGTATACATCTTGTATTTCTGCTGTGTTCAGAGAAAGAGACAAAAATGAAACAAGCGTAACAACATGGCCCGATGTCTCTTATCTGCTTCATGTTTTATTTAAAGTTACAACGTCATCTGAAACCCAATGCATTCCAGGACACAATATGCTGTTAATCTGAATATCTTTACCATATAGACATGTAAAAACACTGCTGTCAAACCATAAAACCTCTTAGTATGCAAATGACTGCTCACTGAAGGCTGAAGATTTACTGTGGTGTGAGCAAAGTAAAGTCATCTCCTCCTCGCAGATCTACCATCGGGGAAATATAACATCTGCATGCATAATTTATCTCTCAATTAAAAAGTGGCCCTGTTGTGTCTGCCAAATGCATCAGCTGTGAATCAGAAATCCCACTTAATCCGTTTGCATTTGGACCGGGCTGCACACATGACAAGTACAAAGCTTTTATATGAGCAGAATTTCAATAAGGATAAATCAACAAGTTAAGAAGCGGTGACACAGAGAGAGGAGCAGTGATGGGCGACGCAGCCAGAGGTGGAGAGGGAAATCTGGAATCTGCAGGGAGGAATGGAAATCAAGTGTTCTTTGCAAGTCTGGCAGTCCTTGTGGTTCATGGGCGTCTCAGCTACTTAAGCAATCAGAAGATCAAATAGTACAATAACTTTGAGGCAGAATATTGATATAAGGGACATATTAGAAGTTTTTGTTTTGTTTATGTTCATGAATGTTATTTTTCATATGTTTTTGAAAAGGTCAAACAAATTGAATCGAAATTCGAGATTGATCAATACGACAAATAAAATCATGATTGTATTTATTCCGAGATCGACCCAGCCCTAAAGTCACGTCTAATGCTGCGTTCAGACCAGACAGCGTTGGAGCATTCATAAAACCAGTTTACATGTTAAGTCAATATAAACCTGCGTCTTGAGTTTGCGTCTACTGTGTCAAATTCGTTTGTTCGAGCATCGGAGCCATTGCGAAGTAGATGCTCCAACCTGCGGCAGTTGCTTTGGTCGCCTCAGGCATCGATGCTTGAGTTGGGCTCTGCTGAACTTTCCTGTGCTCCTGCGATCTCTTAATTAATTAATTAATTGACCTTTATTTAACCAGGGAAGTCCCACTGAGATTCAGAATCTCTTTTGCAGGGGAGCCCTGGGGGAGGGTCAGGGGAGGCATTAATGGACATGTTTTTAGCTCTTCTTTCACATCGAGAAGAAAGAAGGACTGTTTACTGAAGTCGTTTAAGAACTATTTTTTAAAGAAAGGTCGCTTGTTTTGGGCTTTTTTCAAGCTTGGTTGCTCGTTGCTCTGAAAATCTGGCAACACGGCAAAACAAACAATGAAGCTTGGCTTATGCCTCTCGTGAAGTCCGCACGGAAATAAGATGCACGACTAGAGTTGAGCAGATGCTGACAGTGTTTATAGTTTGTGTGCCTTTCAAGTGGCTGCTTGTAGAGGGCAGTGACGCCGACGCGGGAAAACCTGGTCCACGTGGACGACACTTGAGGGGGCGTGTTTACGTAGTTCCGCTGTGTGAACCCTCGCGGATGCGTCAAGTATGAAATAAGCTTAAGAGACATGTCTGGACTACAATGCGCTCACGTGGATCTATGAAAATTCTCGTTGCTGTACGGAGACAAGAATTGCCTGGAGGAAGAGAAAGTTGTGCTATCGAGTAAGCCGTTTTATAAATGTAGAACACCTAATCTACTCCCTCCTCTCTCACGTGATCTGTCTATCTGTCTGTCCTTTTGCAAAAAAGCAGAAACGCACAGAAGCGCGTTGTGGCGTAAAAAGTGTCCTTGTCCCTCGACGGCTTCTTTGCATTTCGCTTTTTGCAAAAGACTTGGTTTTGCATGTCGACAATCATGTTGAGAGGGAAGGAGGGCACATAAATTGAGGCTTTCTGCATTTTAAATTGTAGCTAACTTACCCAGTAGCACAACAAATGCGTTGGGGTGTTTCTTTTTCATCAAATTTGCTTCAGTTTCGTCAAGTCTCAAGTAATCAAAATACTGACTCGAGGCTGACTCAAGCCCACACCTCTGAATGTAGCTTCTTCTCATGATGTAATTTAACTTATTTTTGTGAACCATCCCCAGAGCAGAAGAAGCCTGGTGTATTTATTCAATTAGCATTAACTTTATTTACTCGCAGAGCTTAGCCTGAGTCCTGTCACTCTATTTCCTCTCATCCACAAAATCTACCATGTTCCACTGACCAAAAGCACAAGCAAAAACCAATCCAATTTTCCAGGCGAGTGAGCAGGAGCCGACTCCGGATACGAGAAAACAGCGGGAGTCAATCTAACGGACCCACACTGGCGATGTGATGGTCCGAATCTACATAGACACAGACTTTTCTTCTTCATAATATTGTAAAAAAAAAAAAAGGTTGTGTTGGTACAAACCGTGTCATTTAGCCTTAATAGGACGACGATGTTCGGACAGATTGAGCTGAGATTGGAACATGAGAATAAACAGCTGGATGGTTAGGAACACGGCAGTAACGAGAAACGAAAGAGGATTTATGGAGGAAGACAAAACGAGCTGATGGAAGGAGAGTGAGACAGATTTTGGTGATGAAATGATGACACGGCGGTGAAGAGGAGAGGCTGAGGAGGCTGGCGGTTCTGCAAAGGCTGGCATAAAGCTGGAGCTAATGTTGAAATGTATTATTATTGAGAAGAATTACACCTCCATTTTTTTCAATTCAATTTATGTAATGTCTGTTATTGTTTTTTTTCTTTCCCTCTCTCTGTATCTCCACACTTCTTTCTCTCTTATCTCTACTCTTCTTCTCTTCCTCTCTCTTCTCTCTCTTCTTCTCTCTCTCCTCTCTTTCTCTCTCCTCTCTTTTTCTCTCTTCTCTCTCTTCCCTCTTTCTCTTCCTCTCTTCTCTCTCTCTCTCTCTCTTTCTTTTTCTCTTTCCTCTCTCCTTTCTCCTCTCTCCTCTCTGCTTCCTCTCTTTCTCTCTCCTCCCCTTTCTTTTTCTCTCTCTCTCTTTCTCTCTCTCCCTCTCTCTTCTCTCCCTCTCTGCCTCTTATCTGCTCTCTCTCTTCTCTCTCTCCTCCCTCTCTTTCTTCTCTCTCTCTTTTTCTCTCTGTCTCTCTCTCTTTCTCTCTTCCTTCTCTCTCTCTCTCTCCCTCTCACTCTTTGTCTTTCTCTCTCTTCCCTCTCTCTCTCTTCTCTCTCTTTTCTTTTCTCTCCTCTTCCTCTCTCTTTCTCTCTCATCTCTCTCTCTCCTTCTCTCTCTCTCCTATCTACTCTCTCTCTTCTTTCTTCTCTCTCTTCTCCCTCTCTCCTCTCTCCTCTCTTCTCTCTCTTTCTCTCTCTCTCCTCTCTTTCTCCTCTTCTTTCTCTCTCCCTCTTCTCTTTTGCTCTCTCTTTCTTTCTCTCCTTCCTTTCTTCTGACTCTCCCTTTTCTCTCTCTCTCTTTTCTTCTTCTCTCCTCTGTACCTTTCTCTCCTTTCTCTTCTCTCCCTCTCACTCTTCCTCTCTCTCCTCTCCCTCTCTCTCCATCCTCCTCTTTCTTTTCCTCCCTTCTCTCCCTTTTTCTTTCTCTCTCTCCCTTCTCTCTCTGACTCTTGACTCTCGCTTCTGTGACTTTCTCTTCTCTCTCTCTCTCTTCCTCTCTCTCTCTGACCTCTCCTCTATTTCTCTCTCTCTCCCTCCCCTCCCTCTCTTTCTTTCTCTCTTCTCTTTATCCTTTCTGACTCTTTTCTCTCTCCTCTCTCTCTCCCTCTTTCTCTCTTCCACTTTCTCTCTCACTCTCACTCTGTCGTTCTCTTCTCTCTCTCTTCTCTCCCATCTCTCTCTTCTATCTGACTCTCTCTCTTCTTCTGCTCCCTCTCTCTCCCTTTTTCCTTCTCTCTCCCCCTCTCCTCTCTCTGACTCTTGACTCTCGCTTCTGTGACTTCCTTTCCTCTCTCTCTCCTCTCTCTCTCTCCTCTATTTCTCTTCTCTCTTCCTCTCTCTCTCTTGGTGATAAATACAGTTTGACTAAACTCTTTACTCTCTCATGGTGCCTTCGCTGGTCTGATGCCTTCCCAGCAGAGCAGTCAGTCTTTGGTAAAACTGTTACCTAGCAACAATATTGAATCTAAGGGTAAAAAATCCATTTAAATGAGTTATGATAATATACTTCATTTTGTTAAATGATTGTGTAAATTCTGGAGAATCTTTGTCAGTTGTGTGCGGACATGTGGAGGATTCTGTTTTACAACTCAAAATGTATAACTTGATAACATTAAAAGCTGAGTCACGGTCTGTTATTTCTTCTTTCTCTGATTTTGAAGAGCGTTCTTGTAAAAAGTCCACCGTTCACTGAAAGATCACTAAATGTCTCCAATTAGGAAAAGAAAAATAAGAAAGAGTCTCTGGTTTTGGCAGTAATTGTTGTGTTTAGTTTTTTCAGAAGTTTGCCGAGGGCGCTCCAAATTGGCAATTTATTTCATAACTGTGAAGTTGGACTTTTTAAGACAAACCTGGCAACATTCCCAGAGTTGAAAATCTAAGAATTCACAATATAAATCAAGTGAATAAAAGTTTTCAGGTCTCAGTGACATTAATGATTGAAACTAGGGTCTAATCAAGCTTGCTTTGAAGAGCTTGTCACAACAACATAGCATGCTAACAGCACAATAGTACTGAGTGCAAGACAGAAGACCGAGTCCAAGACAAGACCGAGTCCAAGACAAGACCGGCCAAAAGACCGAGTCCAAGACAAGACCGAGTCCAAGACAAGAGACCAAGACCGAGTCCAAGACAAGACCGAGTCCAAGACAGACCGAGTCCAAGACAAGGAGTCCAAGAGCAAGACCGAGTCCAAGACAAGACCGAGTCCAAGACAAGACGAGTCCAAACAAGACCGAGTCCAAGACAAGACCGAGTCCCAAGACAAGACCAGTCAAGACAAGACGGAAACAAGACGAGTCCAAGACAAGACCGAGTCCAAGACAAGACCGAGGCAAAACAAGACGAGTCCAAGACAAGACCGAGTAAGACAAGACGAGTCAAAACAAGACCGAGTAAGACAAGACCGAGTACAAGACAAGACCGAGTCCAAGACAAGACGAGGTACAAGACAAGACCGAGTCCAAGACAAGACCGTACAAGACAAGACCAGTCCAAGACAAGACCGATCAAGACAAGACGAGTCCAAACAAGACCGAGTCCAAACAAGACGATCCAAGACAAGACGAGTACAAGACAAGACCGAGTCCAAGACAAGACCAGTACAAGACAAGACCCAGTACAAGACAAGACCGAGTCCAAGACAAGACCGAGTACACAAGACAAGACCGAGTACAAGACAAGACGAGTGCAAGACAAGACTGAGTCCAAGACAAGACCGAGTCCAAGACAAGACCGAGTCCAAGACAAGACCGAGTCCAAGACAAGACCGAGTACACAAGACAAGACCGAGTCCAAGACAAGACCGAGTGCAAGACAAGACCGAGTCCAAGACAAGACCGAGTCCAAGACAAGACCGAGTCCAAGACAAGACCGAGTCCAAATGTGTTAAGGGTCTTTCACACCAAGCCGACGGTCGCTCGTCTGAACTGGTTTGACAACTTTTGCCGACAGGCGGCTCACGTGTGTTTTGGTTGAATGCGCTGTCGGGGTCAGAGGAGCGCGGAGCAAGTCGCGGAGGCGAGGTTTGAAGACTTGCAGGCAGAGTCGGCATCGCCACGGTCGGTAGTTGCCACATAAGCGGCTGTTTGATTGGTAGTATGAAGGCTGGACTGTAGTGGAAAATAGAAGCTGAGCCTAATCCGTGAGGTAAGATCTATCGCCACAGAGTTTGACAACTTGTGTGTTGTCTTTTTCATCAAACGTTTCATCACGCGCATGCTCACTCAGCATTTGTTCGCTGACTGTTGGTTGCTTGGATCGTGTTTATGTGAATGCTTTTTCACATTGATGCGCCTCAAAGAGACCAGAACAGACGGTGCATCGCTCCTCCCTATCGACAGTGACTGGGAGTTGTGTTGGTGTGAAAGACCCTAGAGCAGTCTTGAGGCTGGTCTTAAGACCAATACCGTGGTGTCGAGTAATACTACGCTTCAGCACTGTCTGGTTTTGGAGAATTGTGTGTTTTTTTAATTTACCTTTATTTTACTAAGAAAACCACCAGGGATCTAAAATTCATTTTCAGGACTGTGGCTGTGTTTAAATACAGAGCTCACGCCATTTTGTAGTGGTGTGCAAATATCCAGCAGGTCAAAAACATGGATCTATTATAATATTTGGATACAGTGTTGCTGCTTGTAGCTGTTGGAAATCAGCCGCAGTGGTCGCTCCATTGGTTCTGCAGCAAGAAAATCTACAGGCTCGAAAGTATTTTCTCCCTCGAACTCTCCCGCAAACATAAACTGCTCCTTTTCAGCAGCTGTTTTTTTCTCCAGTTCAAAGGCCTTTAGTTTCATATAAAACAGCTTTATAAGAATTAACTTGAGCTCCTGCTGCTGCTCTGATTGGTCAGAAGCTCAGATCTGAGCTTTTGGCTCCACTTGGCTTGCACTCATTCCTTCTCGATGCTAAAAGAATCATGGGGAAACTAGGACTGGGCATAATATTGATATGTATCAGGAACCGAGATATTTTCTTGAAAAGATATGAATTTGGCCATATCTTAAATCAGTGGTTCCAAAGTTTTTGGACCGGGACCCACAAAATAACGATGTAACCAACTCGCAACCCTCACTGCAAAATAAAATGGATGTCTTTAGAAATTTCAAGTTGGAAAAGCATTTAAATTGGACACCAATGCAGTTATTTTTGTAATATTATGCTTTATATGACCAATTTCCAGTCAAACCTGATGCTAAAGGTACAAAAATAGATTAAAAACCAAGTACTAATTGTAAAATACATCTTGAAATGATCTCGGACCCCAGATTTTGCTTCGCGACCCCCACTTTGGGAACCACTGTCTTAAATATCAATGTATTCCTGGGTAAATGAGAATGAGAAGATCAAATACATTTTCTATATGTTGTAATAGTCAGATGTCAAAGTTGTGGTGTGCGTAGAATAGATTTTTGTTTGATCTAAAAGACAACACCACATTCATTCAAGTCAAAGAGGCTGACATTTAAGATTAGGCTTAAAACATTCCTCTTCGAAACTGCCCATAGTCAGGCCAGTTAGGAACAGAAACTAAACCCACTCAGGCTGCCTTAGGAGCAAGTATACTGGGGCAATCCGATTAAATTCATTAGGTCTTCTGTTATAGTTATATGTTGTTTTTTCTTATGAACAGACCTCTGTTTGTATCCATACCTTGACAGTTTCGGCTGCACACTGTAGCCTTCTTCATAAGTGTCACTTGGTGTTCCTGTGACGTGTCTGGTCAGCTGGTTTATACAGTTTTGGCGCCATTTTCCTACTTGGACAGTAGGTTGATGGCGCCATCTGCAGTCCGACTCTTCAGAACTGTGTCCCAGGTGTGAGAGAGTTGATACGCCCCTCGTCCCGATTAACAGTCTGGTGGGCGCGTTTTCGGATTTCGATGACTTCCCTGATCCAGCGATGATATTTGTTGCTTTCGGTGCCTATGACTCTGGCGTTGTCCCATCCATTAGATGGTTCTCTCTTTTAAACGTGTTTATTGTTTTATTGAATGTACCACAAGACAAAAGCAACGGTTAAAATGACAAACACATAAGCCATTTATGCAGAGCACCCATCGTATTTGTACACCAGGCTTGGTTAACTTTTGCCAATAGACCACAATTCATTGCAAGAATCAGAAAAAAAAAAAAAGAAGTAAGTAGAAATATGGTTAAGCCTTTTTCTATTTTGCCTTAACATTCATCTTTTCCCTGAGACAGTTAGAGTTTTAGATATTCTTCTTCTGCTCATAAACTATTTGTGAAGCTGGTGCAGTTCCAGAGCTCGGATCACATTCTTTCATCTCGTTATCGTGTGACCTTTTCTTTGAGTAAACAGAAGATTTTTCCTCCGGCCGCGCTGATTCCTGAACTGCGTGTAATCGCTCTCGTCTCTGCAGGTTTTACTCTTTGAGGCCCAGATAAAGCACTTAACATTTACTTCAGATCCTCCCTGCGTCCCATCAGAAGCTCACAAACATTACATTTTCAGTTTTCCATCTTTGCAACATCATGAGTCATGTTCTGTGATCTTCTCTGCTCTTTTAAAGTCCACACTGAAAAAATGACCATCTTAAAACAAGCTAAACACTACTTTAAATAAGTCAGGATCCAACAGAAATAAGTGAAAACATCTGCCAATTAAACATCAATTTAAGATTCTTTAATAAATACTTTTTGACTTAATCCTTTAAAAGTTTAAATAAGTTAAGAAGGCTAATTTTTGAGAGGCATCTGGCTGCAGACATACTGTACATGAGGACCCTCACGTGACTTACCTCCATCCAGAGGACCCTAAAGCCGGATGTTCACCACACCCATATTATGTTTATGATACCATGGTAAAGTAAGTGGCGCTATGTGCTTAAAACATTATTAGCGACCCGCCAATAACGTTAAAGAAATCAGCGAGGACCTCAGGGATTTTGTCGCTGTGCGTTAACAAACCATAGCCGTTATACTTCCTTGTAACAAACAGGTGGAGTACAGGCAAGCTGGTTGGATTGTGCTGAGTGGGTAATGCGATGGTCCTCAATACAAACGTTTTTCCTAACCATTACCCTTTTCCTAAACTTACTCATTCTCCTAAACTTATCACCATCCCTACGGCCTGACAATTAGCATTTATCAAGACCGCCCAAGGCCTGTTAATACAAATGTTATGTTATGTTTGTGTCTGTATTAGTTCATCACATTCATGGTCTCGTGAAAGTTATTGGTTGTCACAAAACTATACTTGATACAGCAAAGGGAAAAAGTCTTGTCTGGCTGCAGTTTTAAGCATCTCAAAATGAAGTTCGTTTTGCTTCACTTCCGGTCCTCTCGTGGAAGAGCCTCCTCATGGACCTGTTTTAGACCAGTTCAAGTCTTTATTGTTTTGGTTCAGTCCAGTTGTAGTCCTGATTTAGTCCAGTTTTAGTCCTTGTCTAATCCTGGTTTAGATCAGTTTTAGTCTTGGTCTAGTCCTGGTTCAGTCCAGTTCTAGGCTTGGGTTTAATTCAGTTTTAGTCCTGATAATTCTCATGTTGGTCCAGTTATAGTCCTGGTTCAGTCCAATTTTAGTCTTAAAAATCCCTTTTATTAATCAAAATATAATATTTTGCTTAGTCAAATAAAATTCTGATAAAAATTAAGAAAATATTATTTTATTCCGATTTTGGATCAACAAGATTTTCAAAATGACTTGTTTTAAAAGTATTTTTCATCTTATTACACTTACCTGAGCTAAACTAAAATAAATCTAATTAGACATTTTGTGCTAGAAATAAGATAAATAAAATCAAATAAACTCAAATAAGATGTTACAGTGTATAAATCATCAGACTCACCCCTGAACATTCCTGCTTCAAATTATCTTTCATTGCAACATGTTTTACTACCATACTTTTAAATACATGCTCATGTTTTGGTAAAGAGTGTATTTCAGACCTGGGCAAATTAAGGCCGGGGGCCGGATGCGGCCGCGGCCTGGTTTCATCAGGCCCTCAGCACATTTTGTTACTCGTTTTATTTCTTCTTTTGATTGACTTATAGCTATGGGACATGTGTTTTCAGTTGTGTCCTTAATGAATATCAAGCAAATGGGATCAATAAATGGATAAAACTGAATGAAAAGCCTCTATTTAACAGAAATGTGCTTGCAATAGTTAAAATTTTTACACGAATGATTGTAATCCGGCCCTCCGCCCCTCGTTTGTATTCGAATATGGCCCTCGGGAAAAAATAATTGCCCACCCCTGGTGTATTTGAAGTGTTTTGGTGCTTTTATTTTGAATTCACAGGTAGGAACTTTTCTTCAGGTGTACTGTTTCCGCTGGACGTTAATTAGTGACGCACGCTGGATAATCTCATGTGAAAGCATGGCTGATATAAAAGCTAATTAAATTCAGAAAAGTGGATCCTAAGCAATCATTCAACCTCTCAAGGATGTGCCAGCCAGTGAGGTATGTTTCTCTGTAATATTTTATTATCTTTAGTTTATTTTACTGTTGCTAGTTGTAATGTGTAATTTGTCTTCTTTTCATACAGACAAATGTTCTACAAGCTAATGCAACTTTTATTGGTAATCTTTATGACATTTGCCTGCTGTTCATCTCATTGGGTGAAAAACATTTAGTGTTCATTAGATTCTTAAAAGATGCTCAAGATCAGAAATCTCAACTTTGCTAACTGTTGGCTTAAATAGCAGCTTTAGACTAAAAGGTTTGTAACATCACAAATAACTTGTAATGAGGCTCTAACCAGTGACCTCTGGGGGGCTAATGATAACAGGTAGAAAAATACAAGGGACTGTCATTCTTACCTAGTTTCACATCATAAACTTCCGGTTCAAAAGGTTTAGTTTTGTATTAATCGTCTTTTTAAACTTTAGCTTTGGCAACCGCAGCTCACACTGTAACTCCCGCTCTGATTGGTCAGAACGTCCCTGTCATTCACTTGCCAACATTGAGTCAGTCATGCTAGTTGTTAACCTGCACAGCCAGATGGTTTATCTTGCGATATTTAAGAATTCACAAACTCGAGATAAACAATCTGGCCTTCACGCAGCTCGATTGGTTTGAGAGTCTGAACCAGCGGTGTTTCGGTCCAATCACATCACAGCAGCGTGGTTTTGAGGCCCAATCACATTGTAGCAGGGCGGGCTAACACGGGCTGTTCGCGCTCCAGTGCCGCCGCCGAGTCTGATTCAAGATAAACAAAAATGGCTGCTCCTGTGGATGTTCGTGTTTCTGCTGCTTTTGATGCAGTTTTAGCAGAAATACAGAGTAATTTCTTTTTGTAAGAAGAGCAGTATGTGTGACACTTGTTCTATCCCACGTGGACATTGGATACACCATTATGAGTTGTTGCTGTGATTGGCTAAGCACAAATAAGGTCGGCAGCTCACCCAATCAGATTGAAGTATTTCACTAAACGCCCCACCTTTTCCCAAACGCTTTCAGTGAGTCAAGTTCCAGATGGAGACTGTGGAAGAACTCAGATTGTAGTTCAACACAGATCCATCTGGCATGAGCCAGGTTAACTAGTTGTTTGCTTGACTATATTTTCATTGTATGAAACAGTTAAAAATGTTATCAGTCGTAATCTTAGATCGCCTATCATATGAGATTTTAAAAAGTCCGTTAAGAATGCTTAATAATAACACTAACATGGTGACCTCGAAGTTTCTCTGCTCCGAGCTGTTTGCTCAAGTTTATTAACAGTTATACATTGTGTTTTTACAAATGTTAAGCTGACCTAAAATTAACATATTTAAAAAGTAACTGATAAATATAGCATATACATAACAGTATGTGGTTTGTCCTCGTAGATGTTCTGGGCATGTGCACTTCGACTTTTGACTCAAATTTGGCTCTGACTCTGATTGGGACATGACGATCCTGCTTGTCCTCATAAGTGTCGCCTATGAACACTAATGGTCATGCACACATCAAATTTTGACTCAAATTGTGGAATAAGAATCCTTGAGATCTTATCGTATAGTTTAGCTTAGATGCTAACAATAACAACAACATCAAACATAAAACATTGAGCTGGAGCTGAATGTACTCTGGGTTGTCATAGTAACAATCTCTCATCATTATTAAAAGTTAATGATTACAGGCTCTAAATTGTTGCTTTGAGACGATGTATTTTTTCTGTCTCCATCTCTTATTAAATCTCTGCAGCTTGTTCCCAAAAACCTAATGGAATTTAATCCTCATAAACAATTGTAATTCCTCCTGATTAAAGCGGGATATTGAATAATGCCTTATCACTTTTCTCCCAATGAGATTAAAAGATGTGTGCAGCGATAACGAGTCTGTCTGGAGTCGGCTCAAAACAGCGGCTGCATTCAAAGGTTATCTGGGCCTTTTGTTTACGTCGCGCTTCACAGATTCAACCTGCTGCTCCTCCGTGAAAATGGAAATATGTGAGAAAACGTACCACATGTGTGAGCCGTTCCTTGTCATTGTTGTGGTTGGGGTTAACTTCCTTTTCCTTTTCCAAACCCCTGTGGTGGGAAAAGTGGGTCATCCAGTGTAACCCTACAATAACAGAGGAATTTTGTAGATTTTAGTGAACAAAACGGGACATTTTTAGATGGAGGCGGGACATTGCACTTCAAAAAATCTCTAGACTTGCTTAAAATAACTTGGAATCAGAATTTTAATCCAGTTTTGAACAGTTTTTAAGATTTAATTGCTTGTCTCATGTAGAATATTTCACTGGTTTCAAGACATTTTTAACTGATTATAAGAGAATTGTGCTTAAAACAAGAACAGAAATTAGGGTAAGAACAGTTTTTTTTAACCCATTGGCAAATAATTTGGCTCAAAATAAGAATCAATGTCTTGAAATCAGTTTGAAACACTTTGAAACAAGGAGAATAATCTAGGTGTCTACAATAAATCGAGGTTAGAATAGTCAAAATGCTTAAAATTTAAAACCCAGAATAAAGCATATTTAACTTGTCTTGAAATTCATTTTTTGCAGTGTGTGGACTGAATAGATACATTAACAATAGATCTGTGCAGGGAGAAATTGAATCTAAGTAAATTAGTTGTAAAAGACAAAAAAATCTAGTTTAGTGCCTTTAAGATCATTATGTTTAAGATTTTACCAAACGTTTTAAAAGTCTCTCCCAGTTTAGCTTTCTTACTTCCTGTTGATGATGACATCATACCAGGTTGTTGCCTAGAAACCATGTGATGAATTGGTTCAAAACGCTTCTTTATTTTCCCCAACACAGTTCTGCCGCTTCCTGGTTACCATACCTTTCCCAAATCCCTAATCTTAACCAAATTAACTTAACCTAACCCCAACCCTAATCCTAACCCTAACCTTACCCAAATGCCTTAAGTAAATATCTTAAACTATAAACGTTTGCTAGCATAGCCACCAATGCAAAGTGATGGTGTCTGGCATAACTGGGTTGGAAAAAAAAATCAGGCGTTCAAAACTCATTAAATGTAAAATGTCAAAATGTACTAGAGCATTGGTTCTCAACCTTGGGGTGGCAACACAAATAGTGGGTCGCAGGAGGATTTTTTTGTATCGCATGAAGTTGCCAATTGAATAAGCTTTTGAGCCTCAGCTCAGTCTGATGCGTCACACACAAGAGAGTATTTTAGAGATGAGATGGACCAGCTCTGTGCACCTGTGCTTATTATTATTTTCAACCTGCTCTGCCGCTAATAAAAACACTGTGTTCTGAAAAACAGTGTTTTGAACTAAACTGATGGCAACGTGTCAGCTCCAATCTGTTTCTGCAGCAGTAAATAAACTAACCAATGAGAAATTAGGCCCATTTAAAATGAACACTGTTGCTTTGCCTTTCTCTCTCCCTCGCTCTGGACAGCTCACAAACAGATCATGACAGAGGGACAGGGACAACTGTACAGCTTTTCTCCTCAGTGTTTAGTTACAAAATGCTGTGTATTTTATCCATAGTCTGACTAAAATTCACAGATATTAACTTAAGGAAGAGCTGAATTTCAAAGGCTGAAATTTCAAAGATCATTGGTTGATCCATTTAAATGTGGTTACATTTAAATTCATTTGAGATGTGGAGCTATAGGAAGATGCTTAGGATTACATGGATGGACAAAGTTACCAACAAGGAAGTCAGAAGACGGATTGAATCTGAAGATCTTTTCAAGAATATTCAGAAAAGAAAACTAAGCTTTTTTGGCCACATTATTCATTACAATGGCTTGCAAAGAATCCCTTTAGAAGGAAGGATAGCAGCAAAGAGGGGCAGAGGAAGACCATGGTTAATGTGGACAGAGAACATCAGACAATGGACGGGACTGAATTATGGTGTCGCGATCAGAAGAGCTGTGAATCGAGACGACTGGCGAATTGTGGCATCCAACCCTGTACAGGATGGAACATGATGATGATGATGATGATGACATTTAAATTCATCATCCTGCCACAGTCAGTCCCCAATCAAATTTCTCAACTTTGCCTTGTCCTGCACGTGTCATGTACTATGTACATGTCTCCATCTCTTATTAAATCTCTGGAGCTGGTTCTTCTTGTCTTCTCTATGTACATTGAACGTAAAACTTTGGGAACCACCAGACTAGATCACATTCACTTTGTTAACTTTAGTTTCAGGCTTTTAAAAATGTGTTTCTGGCGAGAAAATGAAAACGTCCTCGTCTCCCCAGTGTGGTGTCATCAAGTTAAAACTCTTCTTCTTCCTGTTATTTGCAACATATTTTCAAACTTTTCTTCCCAAACTTGTTCTTGATTCATGTAAAACTATAATTTATATTTACCATAGATAATAATCTACCAATTAAAAAGTCGTAAACATCTGTCGTCTGCACTTTAAACGAGTCGTCCAGCCTGTCAGAAGCACATTAACATATTCCTCGGTGAAAACATACATTTAAATCTAAACCTTGTCTCTTCCTCCACAGGGACGTCTCTTCCTTGAGTGCGCCGCCTTTATCATTCTCTATTTTGTAAGTAATTGTCTATCTCTTATTACAATCAGACTTTTATGCAAATTACAGCCCTTTTTCACGCTCAAAAATAGCTGTGTGTATTAAAATCCCGGCTCCACAAGGTCGTCTGCGTGAGATTGGACAAGACAGCGCTGCCAGAATAAGAATCGTTTCCCTCTGACATTAAATTACCTTTTGCAAATGTGGCACGGCGACAAACGGATGGTGGATTTTACGCTTTTAATCAGACCCTCTTGGATGTAATTGCAGCATTTGTTTCATGATATTGGATTAAGGATGAGCATCTGCGCTTCGCCAAGTTCAAGCTCAAATAAATGAATATTGATTATGTTTCTGTGTTTTTCTTTTGCAGCTCTGAAGGCTCGTTCACGGTGCGTGTTTGGATCGAGACCAAAGAGATGCTTCTGCACAGACTGGGTGAGCAGCAGGTCTATAATTTGTTTTTGAAATCGTTTGAAAAGTTCATATATTGCTTGGATTTAATTTAACATGCGTGATTGTAGAGCTGGGACGATACGCTTATGTCTCATTATGATACCATCACAATACAAGAGGTTACAATACAGTATATGTTGTAATACGCTTTACATTGTGACTTTAAGTAATGTAATACTTTTACAGCAACATATGAAAAAAAATAATAAAGCTTAAAAAAAGGCCCATTTACATTTACCTTGTGTGCAAAACTGCAGAACTGATAAGCTCTTTGTAAGTGATAAGCCCCGCCACTTTATGGTGATAAGCCTTGCCTCTTTATAATGCCCTTTTATCTGAAGTCAGCCCCTCCTACATTCTGTTTGAATGCAGAAGGGTCTGAAACCAAAGATGGAGACAATTTCGTCGTCCAAAGTTACAACGATCCAATCACAAACATCCACCCCTCCCCTCTGTTCTGCAATTTCAAAACTTTTTTTCTAACCGTTTCAAAACATTTAAGATGTCGGACGTAGCTGATACATTATTGTTTTCAGCTTCGGCTTTGAACAATTAGGAACGTATCAGTCAAACTGGAGCAGAAAACGCTGTTGAGAGCCTCACACAGGTCAATGTTTCATTGAAAAAATCCTTGCACTACATGTTTAAATTAACATCCGGTTTAGCACGTTGCCGTTTCTGTGGAATTTCCAGGTTTTCTGTGATTGGTTGACTCCGCACTCGGAAAGCTCGCCCTCGAAATTGAAACCCGGCGCTCTGATCCCAAACCCTCACATCTTTGTAAAGTGTCTGTCAAAGTCTGTAGAGACTGGCTGCTCAGGCAATCTTATTTACAACCTTTAAAAGTGTCCTGTTATTATAGTTTGGGTTCCATGGTTTGGTTTCACTCTGCCTCCAGAAAGTCCGGACATCGGTGACGCTGTCTTTCTGTTGTCACGGCAACGATAGGCACATCGTGAATGTAATATGGAAAAACAGAAAAGAAAACACCTACTTCGTTTGGGGAAGTTCATAAGTGAGGCTTCTGTGGCGGTGATTGGCTAAGAGCGCAAACTGACAGGATATTTGACTAATCAGAAGCAACATTTGGCAGGTATGACATTTTATTGGTTTACCTGTCACGTGCAGGGCTGGGTTTTCTCTCCTCCACATTCCTAAAACGTGTCGAAACGAAAGGATTATATGAATAAACATCATTATTTCTTCAGTCGCTATGAAGAGTCGCCTCCGTGTGGAGTTTGTTTTGTCTAAAGAGACAGTCAGAGCCCTGTGTCCACTACAGCCATTGTAACCATAGTTCATTTAGCGGTTCATCTTGTGCTTCTTCAGCTAGAGTTGATTAATAAAAGACCATTGTTATTTAGTGCTCATGTTTGTAATGTTCTGATATACAGTAAGCATGTGTTTGGCACATGGTTCGTTTTGTCTCTGTTTTCATACGTGACAATTTATCTTGTGTTGTTGTTGTGTATTTGACCTGCTACAGTGTCTTTGAGCTCTGAGAATCAAGTGTAGTGGTGATAATATTGTTAAAGGCTGTACTTTGTGACTCGAGCAGCAGCTGTGTTCTGGCAGAGATGTTTTGTTCAGTTCTGCCACGTGATGAAAGCAGAGCTGCGTACTTCTCCGTGGTAGCAGAAAAACAACAACTCTATTGTAGTTTTCACTTTCACTCTTTGTCTCTCTCTATCTTTTCTCCTGATGTTTGAGTCTGTCTTCGTCACGTTTTCTTGTCTGTGCATAATTGAACGTTTGTCACTTCCTGGATTTGGTCTTAAGTGTGAACTTTCGCGTTTACACTGGTCCGGACCAGACTTCATTACGAACCAAGTCCAGCACTTTTTTGCGGACCAAAGGACCAACTCTTTGGTCCGGACCATTGTCCTTGTGAGTGTTCACATCTGGACTTTGACTAAACCTTACTGGAAAGTCCTAAAAGTCGGGACCAAAGGCTGCAAGTGTGAAAGCAGCCATAGTGAAAAGCACCGCCTTTTTATAGTGATAAGCCCCGCCTTTTTATTGAAAGATTTTAATATACAAGCACAGAGGCACAGAACAAATATAAGGAGAGTTTGACCTGAGAGCGAGGAGCAGCACAGAGAGTAAGAACATCTGAGAAACACTGATCTGAAACACACAAAACGAGGCTGGAACATGCAGGACTGTAGATAAGTGTGTTAACTACACAGAAAGCTTTGCACTGATGTGTTTAAAGATCTCAGAGCTGCAATGATGCTCATTCTGGCTGTTATTACTGTGTTTGTGTTTGTTTTTCCTGGATCTGGCCAGTTTTGAGCAGCTCCATAAGCACCACTCAGGGCTTTGCATAAACAGAATCACACATCACATTTTTACACAGACCCTTCTCCTCCTGGTTCAGTGTTTGTACGAGTGCAGCTCTCAGATCCTCCTCCACAGACAGAACCACTGAGCTCAGACTAGTCCTGAGTGTCTTTGGAGGATCAGTTCATTACAGCAGAAACACAAGAGTCAGCCGACCACACATGAGCCGGAGCTGAAGACCCAGGAGTGGTATTGACCCGGCTCAGACACAGAAACAATCTAAACCTGCCTCATGAAATACAGGAGGTATTTATAGTACATTGTGGGAATATAAGTTTGTATTTTAAAACACATTTGTACAGATCTAAGCTTTAGAGTTTGCTGTTTCATTCCGATTCATGCTGCGTTCACAAGACACTTTCGATTGTGTAATAGTAAATATGCCAAAGCCATTGGTCTGGTTTAAGAGATAAGACTCAGTTTGGTTGAATCTTTCCTTGGAACGGTTTGTTTGTTTTGTGAACGCAAACTGACCAAGAGCGGAACAAAAGCAGGAAGTGACGCAACATGTACACCGATGGATGACTTTCAGAAACATGAAAGTAACAGAAACTGATCAGAATATAACTAATTATGAACACACAAACATACTGTATTGTATGCAGCAAAAACTATAAATCTAGACTTGATTAAAATGACTTGGAAACAGAATTTTAATCCAGATTTCAGCTGTTTTCACTGGATAAGGTTGAATTGCTTATGTAATGTAGAATATTTTATGTTTTTAACTGGTTACAAGAAATTTGGCTTAAAATAAGAACAAAAATTTGCCAATGGGGCAAGTACAAGTTTTTTTTAATTTGGCTTAAAATAAGAAGCAATGTCTTGAAATCAGGTTGAAACACTTTGAAACTAGAAAAATAATATATGTCGCTATACCAAGGTTTAATTAGTCAAATTGCTTGAAATTAAATTTAAATCCTAGAATCAAGCAACTTTAACTTTTTTCATTTTTTGCAGTGTGTCACAATTATCAGTGATTATTTACAAAAACAAAAGTATTAAGCTAAAATGGAACCAAACAACAAGAAAAACTAATAACTAGCTTTCTGGCCCGCCCACTTTTCTTGGCAGCAGATTTTCGGTTTAGCTCTGTTGTTGTAGCTGACATGTTAGCTTGTTTGTCTTCTGGGACCATCTCAAATAGATATATAGTAAAGACAGTTAAAACAAACCAGAGTTTTCAAACAAGGGTCTGCATGTGATCATTCAACATTTGATTTGTGTTTGTGGTTGATATAACTTAAGGAAACTACTGGAAATTTGCCCCAATTTTAAGCTTGATGTTTCTTCAAGTTCAGGAGGCTTGGCCAAAGTAAGAGATGTGTTGTGGTTTCTCTCCTTCTGTCTGTGTCACTGTGACTCTGTTAGGAGCATCATGGTGAGGTTCACCTGCTGCACGAGCGAGGACCTTTACAACAGAAGCCTTGTGACGGCGACGCTTCAAACATTGCCTCGTCATCTGTAAGTAAATGTCACTCTTTGTACAAGATTATTTTTTACGAGTGTTACACCTGTCTTTTCCAACACACCTGCTCATTAAATCATGTCAGAAGCACCTTTACTAGACTATTGACCCTATTTTGTCCCGCCCACTTGGCTTGGAAATGCACTTCCTGTTTAGCTCTGTTAAGGTAGCTAATGTGTTTGTTTGTCTGTCTTGTGGGGCAATTTTAATTAAATATATGACAGTTAAAATAAACCCATCGACTGAAATCTACAGGCTAAATGCAGCTAAACAGGAAGTGCACGTCCTAGAAAAGTAGGCGGGACAAAATAGGGTCAATAAAACATGGCCAACACTCACGTCCACAACACTGTGTGAATGTAACAGCTCCTCCTCTCTCCTGTGGCCTTTATAAACCTGCTTTAATCCACTTGTGTTTCACTTTTATAACCTGCACATGAAAGAAAACACATGATACACACTGTTCTCCGCTCGCTGCTGCTCCACAAGTCTGAGTCGTCTCTTTTCCTCTGCCACATGATAATCCTTGACAAATAATCTGTAAATGTCCTCATGTCTGTGGGCTGTTTTTATTGGCGCTTCTAAAAATTGCAGTAGATTATAAACTGTGCAGCCGACTTTGGCTAAACAGGAAGTGCACATACAAGAAAAGCATGAGGTTAGGAATAATATTATGTATGTACACAGTATTTGATTTCCATTAGCTGTTTGAAGAGGTGAATACCTCACATTAATGCAGGACAGGTGTATAATAGTCCAACCTGTAGCTCAGGAGTTCACCCACATGTTGTATTGTGACTGATAACATGAGTAGCTCTCTGTCATCTTCATTTCATTAAAGTGTCTCCTCAGAGTAAAAAGGCTGGAGATTTCTGCTGTGTGCTACATTATTCACCCAAATGAGCTGATGACAAACCTCTCACAACCAACCAGGTCTAGTGTCCATTCAAATAATGATGTTACTTTGATTGTACAGTATATTTACACGTGCTGAGCTGTTCCTCTGGCGCTGAGCTGTTTCTCTCTGTGCTTCTGTGAGTTCATGGGGCCCTGGTTCTGCTCCTGTTCTGGGCCTTTCTTTCTGTTCATTATGAATCTCTAATGAGTCCAGTGTCCAGTGAACCACACACTTCCATCTCTCTTTTACCCCACTTCTCCTCTCTCTCTCTCTCTGTTCTTCTTTGTTTATTCATATTTGTAAATAGCACAAGGTGTAAATCTTATGTATTGGAAAGGTCTGTGTAAAAATGACAAATGTTCCTCTATCCACTGAAACCAATACACATTCATCTTACATATTACAAGTCTTAGATCACAGATACCTGCAGCTTTGTCCAAAACTGTCTGCAGACGGTGTAAAGCACAATGAAATAACAAATAAAAGAGTAAAACAGGAAGAGAGCGTCTCCTGGTGTTGTGCATGTTACAGGAGAAAAGCAAAGACACACATTGTTAGTATTTCTTTAGTGCAACAAAGGTTTCTAAATTGCAAACTGCTCCACGGTGTGCCGGTAGATAAAGTACAATGTAGTCCTCTAACAGAGTGTCGCCTCAGCCTGACAAAGAGCGACATTTTAGCCTTTTGTTCCAGCTCGAGTGAGTGAAGTGTGATCAGAGAGAGAGAGAAAGGTGAAAATGATGAGATCAGATTGAGAATGACTTTTGGATGAAAGTCTTCAAAAACGCTGTCCACATAACAACCTTGAAGCCTTTTTCTACTATAGATCACTCCAGGACGATTGAGGGCTTCAGAGATTGTTTCTATGGCAACTATAGTCACTAATGTCCAGCTCAGCAGCTTTGTTAAATCATAATTATGAACTGTCTCATACTTGGACTTTATCTAAAGCTCATGCTTTACCAGGCTAATGTGACAAATATCTTAAAACAATAATACACATTTTTAGTTACAATATAAACTGACCTGGACTTGGCTCGATTGGAAACTGAAGTTGCAGCTTTGTATCTTTCTCTAAACTGGCTTGAGTCACGTTCACAATGCACTTTTACCAATCGAGCCAGCGCTGTAGAGACACATCTCCTTCTCGCTTGTAGAGGCGCTGTGCCTCTTGGGGATTCAGACCCAGAACCTTTTCAACCTGGACCCACTCAAACAGACAAAATGAAGCGATTAATGAAGATATTTATTGTTACAGGTTTGGCGCTTAGGCCCCGGCTGGGAAACCAAGCATGCAATGAATTATTGGCTAATAGAGTAGAAGAATTCCCCCGGAGCTATAGTCACCGGTTTTGGTGGTGAAGAAGAGGACAAACTGCTTGCATGGGCTGTCAACAAACTGAGGAATTCGAGCTACTCTATTGAATTTAGCCCCAATGCTCCGATAGGCTGAAGGGAGCGAGGAGGATATGAGAGCTGCAGAGTGATTGGCTGAGCTGTGCAGGGCCAAGATGTGATTGGATACAGGATGACATCAGAGGAGATGATTGATGAGCGTGGCAAAGCGACAAAGTCTGCCAGGCTGAATATTTGCTTCTTAGCTCCATGTCGCTATGAGGCCAGAGTGCTAACTGTGTAAAAGTTAAGAAGAGCAGTGTTAGTTCCTGGTTTGTTGATAATAAAAACACTTTAGGACTTAAACCAGATGCCAGAGTGATCTCACTTTGACCTCAGAGCTGCTTTGACAATGAAAGACAGATTTGACTTGATTAGATGAAACTAGTATCTATTCTAGCCATCTATTTAACTTAAGGCCCAGGGGCCAAATCTGGTCCCATAACTGATAAGATCTGGCTCACAACCCAGCCTCCAAAAAATGTTTTTTACTTTACTAGATTTGCGTTAACGGTAGAGTTGCTGATTTTCACACTGCAACATGATTAGGTTTTAAATCTGACAACTTCCTCTCATAAATCCTTCGACACATGGTTAATAACGACATTATTCATTTTAGTTTTAATTACAGTCTATAGACATCTTTTTACAAACAGCAAAGTGAAACTGGAGAGGACCACCCAAGCTCAACCAATCAGAGTGCAGCATTTTTTTCACAAATTGTTTACTTTTTAGTGGAAACACAAAGATTTCTAATTTACAACTTAAAAAGTTAGTTACCCCAACTTTAATATTAGTTGGTTTGATTCTAATTTACCTAGTTAATAACATAAACACTATAGTGATGTGCTACTAGTCTTACAATGCAGAGCAGTGTCAGTGAAGTTGTTTCTATAGGTTTAATTTACGTTCTATGTGATGATGTCATGAGACCAGATGGTGGACAAGACTTTTCTATTAGAACATTAGGACTCATTCAAGACTTACTGTAATCAAACTAAAATGCAAAACAGCCCATTGGACATTGCCATAAACTATCTAAAAGAACATCTCATATTTGTTCAGTGATATGATTTATATTAAAAGAACTGTATGTAAGATGCACGACTAGTGGTTCTTAAAAGCTATTACAATCACAGATGAACTTGGGTTGCCAGAGTGTGAAATGACCCATACATTGAAGATATGAAGCTGTTGACAAATCAGAAACAAGGTTTGCTATGACTCATGGGTAATAACCAGAAAGTCACTGACTCTTTGTCATGGTTTGTTCCCAGGATTCACGTTTTAATACATTGTGGATGGAGTCCGACGAGAACTGTGTGGAGACAAGTGCAAGAGCCTATCACAGACAGTCGTGTCTCTGTCATGGCATCGTATATTTGGACATGTTGACCTGCATTATGAACATATATAGGTCATGTTTCTGAAATATGACATCAAAATCTTACATACAGTTATGGCCTATTGAAAGTTCTGATGTCACATGAACTGAACTTATTTACTTTTTCCCACAAAACTCTAATCCAACATCTGTTTATTTTCTATTGTTAAAACAGATCTGGTGTTGGGGATGTTTCGGACGACCCTAAATTGTATTAAAACTGACACGTCCTGCACCTCGGACCAAAGGTCACGACCTTCTGAAAAACAACAGCCCTGTTCTGACCCTGAACAAAATAAATAAACTGGCCGTGATTAGAAACACGTTTGACTTTCAGACACTTGATCAGTTCAGACTCTTTATCCTGAGTGAGAGACGAGTGACTGACAAAGAGCCAGATCTGCATGTCTGAGGTCAAAGTTCAGCCTTTGTGAGACGACAAGAGACTTTCAAACTGCAGCAGCACAAAACCCAACACTGAATATGAAGTCTTCAAAAACACTAAACTACCTAAGAAAATAATGTGAAGACCAACTGTGACAAACAGATAATCATTAACTCTCTCATTTGTTTTCTGGGGGAACACTGGTGTCATTAGCATGCTCACTGCTGCACGTTTTACAACACTACGGGTACAGACAACTTTTCAGTTTAATTCTAGAATATGGCACCTTCTGTCCATAAACTGATGAATTTGCTCAGTGTTCTATGTTCTTCTTGAATCTGCATGCTCTGCGTGTTTGTGCTGCAGTGACATATCATTCATGTGCTGTCCTGTCAGACAGGACACTGATCATAAGCTGCACACATAACCACGGCTCAGTCTGGCACCGGGACTTGATAGATCACCTCCACGGTCTGATCCCAAGATCTGGGTTGTGTGCTTCGCATACCTGGGAGGAAAGCCTAGGGGTGAATGCGAGATCTCTGGGATCACCTCTGGACATCTCCGGGGCAACAAGCAGACAGATCTTTTGCTGAACATTACTCTCCAGTACAGTACCACGTTTCTAATAAATGTTCTAGACCTACAGCGTGGTCTGGGTCAGCCGGACTGACCGTGTCAGTCAGAGTAGCTAAATAGTAGTAGTGTTGCATCACGGAGAGGTCCTTCACTCTACAGTTGGGGAAAACCCAGAGTAACCGGGTCACAAACCAGGATGATTGAGCACAGCCTGCGCTGCGTCTGTTGTGCACATCTCTCTGCGTTTGTCTTCTTTAAAATCCATAAACAACATGGAAGTGTTCAGTCCATTAGTCTCAGGCAGCATGAGAAACACGAGAGTGGGTATGTGCAAAGCGCAAACTACCCAGACCTCCGGATCAGTCCGTGGAGGTGAACCATCCAGTTCCAGTGCCAGATTGTGCTGTGGTTATGTGGGCAGGGTGTCTGTGGCCAGTGTTACGGTGTCCAGTCTGACAGGACGGCCCATGGATGATATGTCACTGCAACACAAACACTGTATGTTGTCTGTGCCAGTAATGCTCTAAAATGCGCAACAGTGGGAAAAGCAACTGGACAATTATTTATGGTTCACAATAAAATTTTTTTTTTTTTTTACAAATTTTTTTAGTCTTGTGCAAAGCCTATTTTTTCTTCAAGTACAATAAGCAATCATAAACAAAATTATAACAAATAATAGTTTTCTTTATTTTAAAATATTTTTAGCAAGACTTCCGGTTGCTGACGATTGAAGGCAACCTGCAGTGACCAGTGACTTGTCTGAATACAAACACCTGCTGCAGCTGTTCTGACCAATGACACTGATACTTACACCTTCAGCCTCTGCTCTTCTCTCTGTAATTTTAGCTCTGCCCAGTTTGCCAGCTCAGTTTGAAATGAGAGTTATGGGCAGATTTTAGAGGTTTAAATCAGAATCCTCTTGTGGTGAGGACGGAGAACAAACTGCTGAGCCACGATGTCTCGCTGAAATAAAGACTCATATTTTCTGAGATACTCTGGACAGATAAAATCCCTGGAGCAGAGACGACACTGTGGATCTCCTTGTGCTGCGCTTTAGAGGTGATGGACGGAGGTGAATCTGTCTGTGCTCAGAATTACAATCAGCCTGAGTCTGAACCGGGACTGAATCAAGACTTTAAGAGGAAAATCCAGTGGGAAACAAACTAAACTAAACAGGGCTACAACTAACAACCATTTTGATTAGTTGGACGATTATTTCTTTGCGTAATCATTTAGTTGATTTGAACATTTAAGTATCACCAGATCAAAACTCAGACTATTTTTGTCTGGATTCAGTAGCAGTAGAAATTGTGTTTAGGACATTGCGTTGCATAGACGAGCTCTTCATGAGATCAGGCTCAATGCAGCGATTCTGAAGGACGCTTTGCTCAAAGGAAAACCAAAACATGAAGAAATGTGTCTATAAATTAATCAAGTATTCAAACTGCAGATGGTTTTAAAAATACCTCCGCAATTAATTCACATTTTCAGAAGATGGCAAAAGCTTTACATTTTTTTAAGGTAACATCATTGTCTTCACAAACAATAAAATATGTGACCGTTGATACAAATGTTTTAAATAGCTCTTATTTATATATCTCCAACAACATTCATTTTGTCTTCTTTATTTCATGACTTTGTTTTCTTTTAAAAGATATGTGTGATATCAGACCGCTGCAAGAGAAATAACCGCATTATGGATTGGGATACAAATATACTGTATACACTAGATCAAGGAGGCCATTGAGATCAGAAAGCGGGGCACCAACAGCATCAACCGTGACGACGGGGCGTTCCTCCTGTCCCACACCTGGGACACCCTACTCCAGAGAGCACCGGGCAACAGGACGAGTGGTCAGTCGGATCGAAGGGTCCTGAAGATGGCTCGCTGATAGCAGCCGAAACATGTCGACAAGGTAAATGCATCAAACTAGGGATGTTCATGGTTAATCGATTAACCGGTTAACCGTGACTAAAGGCGTAACCGAGTGAGAAGTCTTTCACCGGTTAACTGACTTTGCTCCAGCAGATGGCGCTAAATGCCTCTGAACAGCTCTGCGTTTGTCAGAGAAGGAAAAAAAGATCGCTAAAACTACAAAAACACTGTTAATCTCATAGGACTGAGCAGACCTGCGTGACACTGCATTGTTTATGGACAAATATCAATGATGCAGGATTTATTCACTTGGATTTTACGTTGGAGGAAGAAAACAGACTGGATTACTCAGATTTGGTCAGAGGAACTATCGAAGGTAAGAGGCTAACATTAGCAGCCAGCAACTTCAAAACGTGACTCCTTATTTATGAGTAGTTTATTAAATACATGCATTAAAACAGTGTTTATAGAGGTTTTTTTTCAGTTGTGTTGTGCCAAATTCAAATGCCTATCGCTGTTTCTGCTCTGCGTTCACTCTCATAGCGATGCTGTGCTCATTAATAACACGTCCAGTGAAAATAACAACAATAAAAAGTACTGCGTTTACATAACAGGTTAACCGATTATTGACCGTGAAGAGCTCCAACTAACAGTTAAAGAAAAAAGTGAAAATGTGCATCCCTACATCAAACACATTGTCTTTGAAAAGAAAACAAAGTTGTGTTGATTATTTAAATATGGAAAAAGTGACATGTTATGACCATAAACTGTAGACCAGGAGAGTCGACGAAGAGCCACTTTTACATCATCATGGCTGACGTCAAAAGGCCGATTGTGACTGTTGTAAACCTACTACTCTTGGACAAATAATGTTCTCTGTATTTATTTTTGCATATCTATTGAAGTTACAATAAACATACAAAAATCTCACTTGCATTTGCATAAGTTTAAAAAGTCTCCCACATTACTGCTAATATAAGACTAAATTAAACTTTTGGCTAATGTACCGAGCTGTTCTTTCTATAGAAGTTTTGCAAACCTTTGTTTTTTTGCTTTATATTTAGTAGTAGTAGTGTCGCCATGGTAACTTTGGATGCCAACAGAATCCTGAGTCATGTGACCAGTTCTGTTCTTTCTCCATGACGACGGCTTTGGGACATCACTCCACAGCTTATGTACGTTCTCATCTGTCAGATTCAGTCACTTCGTAGCTGACGCTCGAGAGAGACAGACACAGTTTTGACTGAGAGAAACACGACGACACTTGTCCTGTTAAACACAACTTTTCTGAAAAAGTTGACCCATATTTAGTTAACTTACCTCATAGTTAACTTATAAAAGGTCTTTATAACCTGAAAAACAGACAAATGGCAGCGAGCAGCGTCATGTCTGAGATGGAGGGACTGAGTTTAGATCTGCTCTGCACCTCCACACCGCTTGAGTTTGAGTTTGAGTTTCTCAACCAAGACGGCCAAGACGAACCAGAAACATATTCACCGTTATTCGAAACAAGCTGCACAACTTTCGTCACGGCAAAAGACGTCTGATGAAAGACTATGTGCAGGTTGTGGAGAAGAACGGAGAACTTGTGTCTGAAAACCAGCAGCTCCAATGTGAAAACGCAGAGCTGAAAGTCACGATAGACAATTACAAGAGAGTGACAGAAACTCAAAAGGACACATTAGAAAGTAAGATCTACGCTCTGACTGAAGTGTCCAAAATCCAGGAGAAGATTTTGAAGCGACACTTCTCGAGTCTGGTTCAGAGTTCAAAAGGGAAAAGGAGAAATACGAAGCAGAGATTTCTCAGCTGAAAGACGATGTGGCTGACTCTCAGAGGTTAAATTCACAGCTGAGGATCGACCTCCAGGAGACAGAGGACAGGTGTGAACAAAACCTCTATGAAAAGAACCAACTAGAGTTAAAATACAAGAAGAACATTCAGGATCTGGAGGAAGAACTGAGAATCCAGAGAGGACAGTATAACATGCTGCTAACGACCAACGCTTTGTCCCAAATGAAAACTGTAAACTTAGGGAAGAAATCATCGAAACCCGTGAACGCAGCTTCATCGAGGGACAAAAGCAAGAAACAGTCATTGAAGATTTGAAAGAAAAACAGACGATCCAAAGCAGGAAAGTGAGGCCGAGATAAGACAGCTTAAATCTACAGTTGTAGAGCTTAACATAAATAGAGAAATCCTTGAAGATAATGTCAATCTTCTGAAAGAAACAATGCAGGAAACCAATGTTGAGTTGGAAATGAATAAAAGACCATCAAAGATCTGGTAGAACAAAGTTACATCCAGAACAAGAAAGTCGACCTGCTCAAAACCACTAATGAAGAGCTGGCTGCAGCCAAAACTTCTCTGGAAATAGAGAATTTGCAGCTTCAGTCGGCCAATGAGAATCTCCAACAAAACATGTTGCAATCTGAAATTGAAAAATGTTGAATTTGAAAAAAATCAAAGAGCTAAAGGTTAAATTGAGGGATGACGCTGAGGAGATTTCAGAGCTGAAGTTAGAAAAGTTAGGATTTCTAAATGACATCTCAAGCTTGAAGGAGCAGCTGAGAATCCAAGTTGAACAGAACAACGCTCAGACTGTAGCTTACTCTGAATGTGAGCAAGTAATCCTCAGTTATTTTGAAACCGTCGAAGCTAAACTAGAAGCTCGGTCTAAAATCGATCAGGATTGTGCCGACATCAAGAAACTGCGATTAGAAAAAGACAGTTTACTTAGTTCTAAGACTTCGCTGGAAGGACTTGTTCGTTCTTTGTCCAAAGTCATAAAGAGACAAAAAGACACCATTTGGGAACTGAACTTTGAGAGAACTGGATTCAAAACAGTATTTCAAGTTTGGAGGAGCAGCTGAGGATCCAGACTGAGAAACACAACGCTCAGACTGTAGCTTATTCGGAAAGCCAAAGTGAAATCCAGTCCCTCAGGAGTTTAAACACTGACTTGCAAGAAACTGTAGATTTTCTTGAGATTGAGAAGGCTGTGCACGAAGAAGAGATGAACAATAACATCTCAAGTCTGAAGATCAGCTTAGAATCCAACAGAGAAAAACTCCCAGGTAAGTATTGATCAGGATTATGAAAACATAGAAAACTACCAAACAAACCATTCAAAACCTGAAAGAACAAATGCGGCTTCAAAAAGAGCAGGACTCAGCAAAGATCCTGAGTTTAAAATCTGCTTACGATCTTCTCCAAAACAACACATTGAGCTTTTGAAAGCCAAATTATGTCAGATCAAGAAAGCCTGGAAAACCAAATGCAGTGTATGAGCTTAAAATGAAAGATAACGCTGAGGAAATGCTGCGTCTGACGAACAAATCTCCGAATACCAAAAAGAAGTCCAGTCCCTCAAGAGTGTAAACACCGAGCTACAAGAAACTGTAGATTTCCTTGAGGATGAGAAGATCGTACTCAAAGAAGAGATTAAGGAGCTTGAGGAAAAAGGACAAAAGCAAATCGCAACAAGTGAAAATCCACAAAACGGCGAGTAATTTGGACCTGGAGAACAAAGTAGACAAATGTGGGGATATTTGGCAACGATTGGAAATTTAAAACGCCCTGATAAGACAATTTAACATAACATACAGTAACATATTGGAACCTTAAAAGACAAAAGACGCGTTTCTGCAACAAGACTTCAAGACTTGCCCTGGGTATGGAATTCTTTAATTTGTACAAAGGGCGATTACCAAGTCCTTTGAAAGTCTCTAAGCAATTTATTTTTAGGTCTTGAGTCTTTGTCTCTCTGGAAACATTTGCACTTTTTATTGGCAGTTGTAGGTTTAGAGTTAATGCAGCCTTGGCATCCTTAAGCAAGACACTTCACCCTCACCTACTGGTCTTAGGATGAGTATCTTTGGATATTTGTACGTCGGCCAGTGTAGAGACCTATTGAGACTTCAGAGACTTCGCCCTGGTAGAATTCTTAAATTTGTACAAAGGGCGATTACCAAGTTCTCTGAAAGTCTTGTTAGGTTTTTTTGAGGATTGTGTCTTGCTTTGGGCTCTGCTTCGGTCACATTTGCTCTTTATTCATACAGTTGTTGGTTTAGAGTTAATGGTGCCATTGTTTCCTTGAGCAAGCACTTCTACTTCACCTGTCTTTGTGAGTGAACCACCGTCACAGACTCAAACTGTCCTTAAGCAGCGGTCAAGCTTCCGTCTTGAAGTGCAAAGATGGAAATGTACAAAGGTTTCAAACACAATCGGGCAACAAAACAAATGAACAAAGCCAAATCCTACAGCTCTCATCTTAAAGAGCAGCAAGAACTGTCATCACAACGAAAAATAAATAAAAAAAAACTACATCTTATTATTGGTGTTTCTGTCATTCATTGTAAGATAAGTCACATAGACGGTGTAGTCCCTCATTCATCCAGGAGTGATCCATAGTAGAAGTCTTCAAAGGACAGTGTTTCCGAGATCAAGACGTTTCGACTCTCATTCGAAAGTCATTTCAATCTGATGGAAGTAGACTGAGACTGGCTGTATTTATATACTAAGATAAGCCCTCCCCCTAGGGGCTTTAGCCAGCCAGTCTCAGTCTACTTTACAGCCAGTCTCAGTCTACTTCCATCAGATTGAAAATGACTTTCGGATGAGAGTCGAAACGTCTTGATCTTCGGAAACACTGTCCAGTTGACTACTTTGAAGACTTCTACTATAAGTTCACATAAAACATTCAAATATTCTGAAACTACAACAGGGGTGTCGAACTCCCTTAACATCATGGCTGACCTCAAATGGCCGGTTATGTAATAAACATTTTAGTCTTTAACAAATGATCATCTCTGTATTTGATTTTTGTATCTCTAACGGAGTTTTGTATCCAGCTTATTTCGTCCCGCCCACTTTTACACACAGAACTCGGAAACGCACTTCGGTCAGCTCCTCCCTCACAGCTACAGCGTTAGCTTACCTTCTTGTTTATCCCTTTTAGCTACACTCTTTCACACAATTTGTGCCTTTTTTGTCTTCAGCTGTCAGCAATACACGTTAAGTCACACAAATAGTGCTGGTGTAATAAATAGTGTTCAGATGCTCCATAAAGGGGATAAACAAGAAGAAGGTAGCTGACGCTGTAGCTGTGCTATCTCGTAGATTAATCTCATTTAGATACACGGACAGTTAAACAAACCCAGCAACTGAATTCTACGGGTCCTAAGCTTTAAAACAAGGTGCAGCATGTGTATATTACTGTAATTTCTGCCCTATTGAGCGCACCTGAATATAAAGCCGCACCCACTAGATTTAAGTAAGAAAAAGATAAAGTACATATATAGGCCGCACTTGTTAATAGTAAGTCTATGAGAATCTATAATTTTGCTGCATTGCCTTATAAGCCTCATAGTTCAAAGCTCAAGAAAAAAGTAGCGGCTTATAATCCAGAAATTACGGTATCTGTGTGTGATCAATACATTTGATGTTTGTTTGTGGCTAATGTACTTACAGGCTAACCGCGGTCTATCGCAGCGATCTGACCGGCAAGCGTTATTTAAACACTTTAACGGTCGTTTTTAAGTGATCCAGAGAAAATATGCCTTGCTTATTTGTTGGTGCACATGACCATAGCGTATGTGGAAAAAAATAACCTACCTGAAATATTGTTTTGCCGCAAGTTTTCTCAGCAGTTTACGTCAATTAAATGAATGGGGGAGGAGTTGACCGGAAGTACGTTTCCGAGTTCTGTGTTAACGGTAGAAAAAGTGGGCGGGCGAAATAAGATGGATAAATCTAAAAAATTAATCTCTCTTTAAATTTCAGTCCAATTTCAATGGGTTAGACCAGTGTTTCCCAACCCTTTTTTTTAAACTTTTTGCAGTGGAGTCCAAACTGAGAAATACTGACTGACTGTGCTTTTCATTCCTTCATTTTCACACTAATTTGAGAAACGTTCTGTTTTCTGACAACTATTGATTCTGGGTTGAGTTTGATGGAAGTTTCTTGTTTTCTTGGAGGTCGACAGAAACACGGAGCAGCTCCTCAAAATGACTCACAAACTAATACAGTATTTTATGAATCAGAATAGATGGTTTAGTCTAAGTCTTGTCAGTGTGATGATGAGTAAATGCAAAGTCACAGATGCTTCACTGACGACGACAAATGAAGAGACAAACTAAATGTGTGTTTAATTCAAATCCTTCTTTAGCTTCTTGTGTTATTGTGTGATTTTGAAAAAATCTAATCTTTACTCGTAAGTTGTTCCTCATTACATAGACAAATTATTCACTCAGATGAAAGTGGCTTAGTCGTAGAACATTTACCCACTTACCTGGAGATTCATGATTCAACAGGCTCTGTGCACGGAACGCCAGTTCGCTTGTTTACATTCGATAACTTCTGTACATATGTGCTTTACGAATATTAAATTGCTGTCGTGCTACGTCACATCCACCAAAAGCTGTGTTTGGACAAGGTGAGGCATCTGCCCTCAAGCACCACCTAGTCCTGCTGGAGCACTCTCGCCTCACAGCAAGAAGGTTGCAGGTTCGACTCCCGCTCCACCTGGACTTTTCTTTCTGGAGTTTTACTCGAGAAAGAAAAGGTTTCCTCCGACTAGGTGGGATGATCGAGTGTTTTCTTTTATGTGCGCGGTTATAAAAGTGAAACAACAACAACAATGATAAAACGCCAGTGGATTAAAGCAGGTTTATAATTTTCACAGGAGGTTACACTGACACAGCATTGTGGACGTCAAACGAAAAATGTTCTATAGTCAAGGTGCTTCTCACATTATTTATACATAACTAAAAACATGTCCATTAATGCCTCCCTGACCCTTCCCAGGGCTCCCCTGCAAAAGAGATTCTGAATCTCAGTGGGACTTCCCTGGTTAAATAAAGGTCAATTAAATTAAAAAAATGAATTTTAACTAGCAGGTGCATTGCAGATGACGTGTGTAATGCTCGTAAAAAAAAAAAAAAACAAATCAAAGAGTTACATTTATGTTTCTTCTTTATTTGACTTTTTAAGAGGCACCATCACAAGACAGATTAGGGCTGGGCCATTCATTAAAAATCGAACCGAATCGTTAATTATTTGGTAGTGGGTTTTGAATCAAAAGATTGAAAAGATCGAAAACAATCTAAAAAGGTGTAGTTTGGAGCAAAAGTCAAACTTTGAGGTACAATATTGATATATACTGTAGTTTAAAATATTTTTTGTTAAATGGGAGTTTTTGTTTTGTTTATGTTCATGAAGGGCATTTTTCATTTGGTTTTGAAAGGGTTAAACCGTGGGGGTGCACGGTAGCAGAGTGGTTAGAGCTCTGGCTTCCCATAAGGAGGTCGTGGTTCGACTCCCAGGTCGGACCATATCAACATCTCATGATCTCTCTGGGTGGAGTTTGCATGTTCTCCCCGTGTCACCGTGGGTTTTCTCCGGTTTCCTCCACCTCCAAAAACCTATTTAGGTTAATTGGGCATCACTGTAAATTTCCCTGTGAGTGAATGAGAGAGTGAATGGATTGTCTGTCTAACCCTGCGGCAAGTTGGCCACTGGGTGTTCCCGCCTATGGCCCAAAGTCACTGGGATAGGGTCAGTCACCCGCGACCCCTAACGGGATTAAGTGGTAGAAAATGAATGGGTTAAACAAAATGAATTGAAAAATTGAGATCGATCAGTATGAGAAAAAAAATCTTGATTAAATTTTTTCCCAGATCGTCCGCCCTAAGGCAGATGCACCAGATATAGTCCTCGCACTCATGCAGCAGGTGAACCTCACCATGATGCTCCTGACAAATAGTCCTAACAAAGAGAAAACACAAAAATTGTTATGAAAATCCTTACTCTGACACACTCCTGAACTTGTAAAGGGAAACATCGGGCTTAAAAATCAGGCCAAAACTCCTGTAGTGTGCAGAAGGCTTTGGGGAATATCTCCAGCTACAGTCCTGACCAAGTCTACATGAAGACTCTTTGGTTGTCCCGTCTCCAGGACCTGTTTGCCCTGAGAGACCTGATCAGAGACATAAAGCCTCAGGCAACACAGCTCCAGATCATTCAGATACACAAACCCACTATAAGGTGCTTGTACATACACTGCCTGAACTGCTTAACAAAAAACAATTAAAGCACTTTGCAGCCATTGCTTTGTGATTAAAAGAGTTTTAATTAGTTTACATTGATCCTGTTTCTGGTGTTGATTTTGGAGTCAAAACTATCGAGACTTTGATGAATGAGAAATGTCGACTGGACTTTAATGAAGTCGAGAAAATGTCATTTCAAATCAGCATCAGCAACAACACAAAGTCTCAATCTGAAGTATTTTCCTTTGGCCCAAGTAAAAGCACAATGTCCAAACTCTTCTGGAAAACACAAATCAATAATGTGACAAAAAATTCCCAGATAGTTACGGATAGAAAACTGTAAAACATACTGTAAATCAAGCTTGAGCCTAAATATATTTTATTTTATTTTCCTGGGAGCGTTTGTTTGGCAGAAATTTAATAAAATAACTTTTCTGTAGTCATGGCAACAGTGCAGACTTTTGGCTAGCTTGTTGTAGCTAAAAGTTGTTAGTGTCGCACAAAAAAATAATTCACTCAAACGGACTAAAAAACTTCTTAGATAAAGGTAATATGTCGCTCTGTTTGTGCTTGAAGTCTGTGTGAGAAAAAATGTGAGACAAACAAAAGTGTTCCTGTTGTTTTTCTGCTTTTCTGCCACTGTTTACCTGATTTTCTAGCTGCTTTTTCCTGCTTATATCTATNCTCATTATCATTAAAGGCAGATACGATGTTGTGTAAACATGAGGTTGAGTTCAGTTTATTTGTAGTTTTCAGTCAAAATAAATATATACATAAATACATAAATACATATGTTTTTAGTGATCAACAACAGGCAGAAGCAAAAATCTGAATATAAACCGGTTAACTTACGAGTTTGTGGCTGGTTTTCTACGGCTCCAGCAGATGCTTTTCAATTTATTTGGCTAAAAAGAAGAAAAGATCTGAATATCTGTATCTACTGCCGTATTGACCCTATTTTGTCCCCGCCCACTTGGCTTGGAAATGCACTTCCTGTTTAGCTCTGTTAAGGTAGCTAACGTGTTTGTTTGTCTGTCTTGTGGGGCAATTTTAATTAAATATAATGACAGTTAAAATAACCCATCGACTGAAATCTGCAGGCTAAATGCAGCTAAACAGGAAGTGCATGTCCTAGAAAAGTAGGCGGACAAAATAGGGTCAATACTGCCTGATTATTTCACCTAAAAGTGGGCGGGACCTTTGTGCCACAGTAAAAATGCTCATAGGGAAAGTGGGTGATTAGTGTCAGTGGCCATGCAGTCGTCCTGTAAAGAAGAGACCCTCACTGCAAGAGAAATAAAAGCATTTAAGTATTTTTTCTTCTTCAAAGTAAAATTTCTATGATTATGTTTTTTGGTTGTTGTATCTGAACAGTGATGGCAGGTTTGTAACTACAGAACATGTTTCAGTGCTTTGGTAAACCACATGTTTGAATCTAGAGGATTATCAGTCGACGTCACTTTCCGCTCTGAGCATGTCGCCTGCAGAAAGAGATGCTGTCTGTTTAGTTGGTTGTGGAAACTTCTTTGATTAAAACAACGAAAGGAATCTTAAATCTTGAGATGGTGTTTTTATCTCTGTTTTTCACTCACCTGAATGTAGCGTGTCTGAGTCTTAAAAACAAGTTTCATTCACAAATATTGATTTAGCAGCAGAACATTTGTTTTCTCACAATCATAAACTCTTGTAGTTAGTTAACAACAGCTCTGGCTAGTGTTGCTGCTACAGCTTGTGTCAGTCTTTCTGCTGTTCGGGTGTGTGTGCATCTCCTGTGTTGATAAACAATAAAAATCCTTCTATAGTTGGCATGATGTTTGCTCAAATCTGAAAGATGATGCATTTTTTAGTTTGTGCCAAAGAGCGTGGGTGAAGTTCTGCCTTTGGAACCTCATTAATGAATAGTTGAAAACCTATTATTTTATGGTAATTGTCTCATTTTATCTCTAAACTATCTAAATATTAATTTACTAGGGATGCACCGATCCAGCTTTTCAGTTCCGATACCGATACTTTAGAATTAAGCATCTGCCGATACCCGATATCAACCGATACTTGTGTAAGGACTGAAATAGCTCTTTTTTTCCTTTTCAAAACATAAGACTTTTGATCATATAGAGTTATTATACTGCAGACAAAACGGAACAACTTCAGAGGAGAAGAACAAGAGAAAGAAAGAAAGAGAGAGCGCGAGGAGAGAGAGAGAGAGAAGAGAAGAGAGAGAAAAGAGAAGAGAGAAAGAAAGAAGAGTGGAGAGCGAAAGAGAGAAGAGAAGAAAGAGAGAGAAAGAGGGGGAATGAGAGAAGAGAGAAGAAAGAGAGAGAAAGACAGAGGAAATAGAGAGAAGAAAGAGAAAGAGGGAGAGCAAGAGGAGAGAGAGAAGAGAGATAGAGAGGGAAAGAGAGAATAAAAGAAAGAAGAGAAGGCAGAGTAGTAGAGAGAAGAGAGAATTAGAGAGAGAAAGAAAGAAAGAGAAAAAAAGAAGAAAGAAAGACTAAAATGTCAAACATTATGAGACATTCTGGCTCAACATCAGCCTATAAATCAGACTCCAATTAAACACAACTAGGATATCGGCTGAACCGATATCATGGAGCCGATACTCGATCCAACAAAATTTCCTGGATCGGCACCGATATTCGATCCCAGTATCGGATCGGTGCATCTCTAAATTTTACACCAAACACAGATGGAACGATTAGGAAATCAGACCAAGAGAACTGGACTTGCCAATCGATCAAGTTTGACATTTAGTTCTGAGCAGATACGCTCATGTTGTGCTTAGCCTTATTCTTCAATGTTAATGTTAACTGTTGGTAAAATAACTTAATGATGTTAAGCTGTATAAAGAGGTTGTTTAACTGTATAAAACATTTGTTTCTGAGATTATACCCTTTTGCTTGAAAATAAACGGCACAACACAATCTCTCCAAAGACACCTCTTCCCTCGCACCGGGGCAAGTTGTGCCACATCAACACTTTTATTCTATTTCAAATCAAAAGTGTTTGTTTCCAGAGATGCATCACATCCTGAAATATACGTATGTTCATATTGTAGTTTGAAGATTTACTATCATGAATGTAAGTAAACTGGCACAAGTCGCCTCACGTTCCCTTATGTTGCAAACATCTAAAATAAAGACTTCTGAAGTTAGTTGTTTTCTGAAAATAGGTCAGAAATGCCACAAGATCCAACCGTTCTTAAAGCCGTAGACTCTTTGAGCTGAAGAAGAAAATGCTCTAGTTTTCTGTGATTCATCAGGTTTAACTCTTCCCTATTTCCTGATATTTTCAAGTTATTTTCAGACTTTTCTTGATAAACTTGTTCTTGATTCATGCCAAACTATCATTTATATTTACAACATATTTAATCTACCAAGTTAAAATGAGAATATTGTTAAAACCTGTCACTTTAATCAGTCTAAGAAAGCACATTTGGCCTAATACAGTCTTACAATTACACTTCCACATCTGTTACTTCACACTAACGTTTAGAATGAAAGATAAAAACACAATCTTTGGTGTCGAGTGTGTCTGCTCTGGTTTAAAAGGCGGATTTGTTTTTATCGCTCAGACTTGTCGTTTCTCCGGAGGACCGAAGCGTTGATGAAAGTGACAGTGATCCCACGAGACTCAGGATCCATCCGAATGTGTCACAGCGACTGTCAAGACTCAGACGTGAGAGAGAAAACAGAGAGAGTCGGCCCCTGAACACGGAAAAGCAACGACCTGCTCTGGATTCACGGTCAGCGCAAATAACTCTCACACATACTCTCTCTCTCTCTGACCTTCATGTCTCTCTTTCTTCCTTTTCTCCTCTCCTTTTCCTCTCTCACACTTTCTCTCTTTCGTTCATGTTTCTCTCTTTCTTCTCTTGTCTACTCTCTCTCTATCTCACCTTACCTTCATCTGGGATTCTCTCTCTCTCTTTCTGTATTTTTCTCTTAGGTTAAGTTTATCCTTTTCTTTTTTTTTCTCCTCTTGTTGTCTCCCACTCTTCTCATCTTATTCTCCTCTCCTCTTTCATCCACCTTCTTGTCTCTTTTCTCTTTTTCTCTCTCTCTCTCCCTGTCTGTCTCTCTCTCTCTCTGTGTTTCTCTCACCCTTTCCTCCCTCCCTTTCTGTTTCTCTCTCTCTTCTTGCTTTCCCTCTTCTTCATACTCTCACTCTCTCTCCGTATCTCTTTCCATCTTTCTCTTCCTCTCTTTCTCCTTCACTCTCTGTCTGTCTGTCTCTCTCTCTCTTTCCATCTTGTTCCCCGTCTCTTTTTGTCCCTCTTTTTCTTCTTGCATTCTTTTTCTCCTCTTCTTCCTATCTCTCTCATTGTCTCTCTCTTCCTCTTGCTTTGTCTCTTTTCTTCTTGCTTTCCCTCTTCTTCATCTTCTCTTCTGTCTCTGTCTCAAACTCTCACTCTCTCTCTCTCTGTTCTCTTTGTCTTTCTCTTCCTCTTTCTCCTCTTCTCTCTCTCTGTTTGTCTCTCTTTCCCTCTTGTTCCCTGTCTCTCTCGCTAGTTCTCTTCTTGCCCTCTTTTTCTCCTCTTCTCTCTCTCTTTCTCTGCCCCTCTCTGTCTCTCTCTTTCTCTACTTTGTCTCCTCTCTCTTCTTGCTTTCCCTCTTCTTCATCTTCTCTCTCTCTCTATCAAACTCTCTCTCACTCTCTCTTTGTTTCTCCTTCCGTATTTTCTTCCTCTCTTTCTCCTCTTCTTTCTCTCTCTCTCTCTTGTGTCTCTTTGTCCCTCTCTCTCTCTTTCTCTCTCTTGTGTCTCTTTGTCTCTCTCTCTCTCGTGTCTCTTTCTCTCTCTCTCTCTCTCTCTGTTTCTCTCTCTCTCTTGTGTCTCTTTGTCTCTCTCTCTCTTTCTCTCTCTCTTGTGTCTCTTTGTCTCTCTCTCTCGTATCTCTTTCTCTCTCTCTCTCTCTCTCTCTCTCTCACTTGTGTCTCTTTCTCTCTCTCTCTCTCGTGTCTCTTTCTCTCTCTCTCTCTTTTTCTCTCTTGTGTCTCTTTGTCTCTCTCTCTCGTATCTCTTTCTCTCTCTCTCTCTCTCTCTCTCTCACTTGTGTCTCTTTCTCTCTCTCTCTCTCTCGTGTCTCTTTCTCTCTCTCTCTCTTTTTCTCTCTTGTGTCTCTTTGTCTCTCTCTCTCGTGTCTCTTTCTCTCTCTCTCTTTCTCTCTCTCTTGTGTCTCTTTCTCTCTCTCTCTCTTTCTCTCTCTCTCTCGTGTCTCTCTCTCTCTCTCTCTTTCTCTCTCTCAGTTGAGAAACCTCACAACTTCTCCATCTTTAAAACATCAAAATAACATTAAAATCAGAGTTTGAAGTGAAAGAGTCTGACACACGTCCCTGTCGTTTATTCTTCCTCTACACGTCCCTGTCGTTTATTCTTCCTCTACACGTCCCTGTCGTTTATTCTTCCTCTACACGTCCCTGTCGTTTATTCTCCCTCTACACGTCCCTGTCATTTTATTCTTTTACTTTCCCGTGGGTGAATCAGACACATTTCGGAACAATCCCTCCGTTTCCGTCCTCGCTGAGCCAAATGCATTTCAGAGCCACCGTGTCACACTAAATAGCTGCTGTTATGTTTTCTCTGTTTTCTCCCCAAACAAAAGCCACTGGGTTTGGAACAATGATAATGTTACATGCCTCTGTCTGTGTGCGTGGGAATGTAAAAGGCTCTATGAATAACTAAACCAAATGGACACTTGTACATATTGTGATGTTGTGAAAGAGACAAATAACAGTTTAATCAACTTCTATTATGATGGAAACAAAGGCTTAACACGGCTGGAACAATAAGCATAATGTAATATATTGTCAGGGTTTTGTTGGATCATATCTTAGGAATCTTAGAAGTTTAAAAAATACATGGACTTACATATAATTATAGGCTCGGTTGCATTTATTGTAGCTCTGAAAATCTGTTCGCTCTGGTCAAAGGCTTTGCTAAAACAGGAAATAATGCAAAAAAAAAAAGGGTTGTATGCAAAACTTGAATGATTGACAGCTTTATTTAATTCTGAAAATAAACAGATGAATTTGAACATCTCTCTGCACTTGCACAGCTGGGTGAGTTCAGGCTCACATTAGACACCTACAGATCTCAACAAAACGACATTTTAACAATGGTAAATCCTCTTTACCATTGTTACAACTTTTAATTATAGGCTATGAGTTTTCATTTCTTGTTCCTCCCGGCAGTGGCGTAGCACCAAATTCTAGGCCCTAGGTACAAACTTTGTTGATGGGCCCCAAACGCTGTTTCTTGCGGTTTAATTATTTAGTCCGCTCTTACATTTTTCTATTCATTCAGGTTTTATTTCCTTTTAGAATATGCATATATAGTTCATTAGTTTCTACATTTCACACATATTTTTACAAACTTCAAAAGATCAAATTATAATACTAACTTTGAAGATTTTTATTGCAATAACCGAAAGTTTAAACTTTTGGGTTTGAACCATTGCATTCACTTGTATAAAGGCGAGAATAAATGCACCGTGTATGTCTATAAACTTATCTAAATTAATAAAATAAATATTTTATACTTTTATACTAAATATACTTTGAAAATTCGACGAAATTATAATATTGCTGGATTGAGAAATTGTAATATATTGACTATATTCGACCTGGTGAATTTTGCATATTTATTAAAGTGATAATTTTGTTTCAACCTTGGCTATTTCACTGAAATCTTCAAAGTCTTATAATAACTACAGATTATAATATAATTTGACCAATTAAAATCTTTGTTTGTTCAGCAGTTTTTCTTTGGCCAAGTCCATTTTCTACGTTTTAAAGGAGTGACGGAGCTCTCTATTATCACAAATAATTACATTTACAGGAACAATCTATCTCACAAGCAAAAATGACATACCTTTGGGGCCCTTTCCTGCCCTGGGCCCCGGGGAAACTAGCACCATTTACCCCCCCAGTCCGACAGCTGTGACTTCATTTAAACTGAAAAGGGTCTGTCACCCAGCCATTTATAATTTCTTTTAATATTATTAAATCTGGGCAAGATTCAGAACATGGGACCAGGCGGAGGAAAGGGGGAAAGAGAAGGGTGCCCTGTCTAGGCTACCCCATGTATGAGGGACACAGCCTTGGTATATACTGTAGATAGAAATCTGGGCAAAGCATGATTGTTCCCTGCACAATTGTGGACTTAGAGGTGGTCTTGAGTCTAACTTGAGTCACTACTTTGATCATTTGAGATTTGATAAAAATGAACTAAGACTTGGGATTTGACTTGGACTTTGAGTTCTGTGACTTGAGACGACTTGATTATACAGCACTTTGTCACTTTTCAAGACGCTCAAATAGGGATGTCAAGATTATTAGGTTCATCGATAATCGTGATTATTCAAGTCACAATATAATCGTAAGAACAAAAGAATAAAAATTGTGGTCTTTTTAAAAATAAAGTAAAATTCTTTTAGTTCACTCCATAGAAAGGGTTAGGCACATACAGTATGTATATGTTGTTAATATATGTTTTTTTCCCCTTAAGACAGAAGTATAATTACGCCAGCAGATGGCGCCAACTGCCCCTGCACAGCTCTGACGTCTCAGAGTGAAATAAAAGATCGTTAAAATTCCAAAAACAATGTTTATCTCATAAGGACTGAGCAAACCTGCATGTCACTGCAGTGGTTATGGACTAATATCAGTCATGCAGGATTTATTCACTTGTATTCTATGTTTGTGGAGAAAACAGACTGGATTTGCCTGGGAAACTATCGATGTTTTACGTGACTCCTTATTTATGAGTGTTTTTATGGAATACGCACTAGAACGGTCATGAAAGCAGTGTTTACAGGCTTTTGTTTAGTCGTGTTGTGCAGTTCAAAGACCTGTCGCTGTTGTGCTGCTCTGTGTTCGCTTTTGTAGTGCGCTGTTGCAACGTGTTCTCATGGATTGCGTAAAAGAGCACGCCATGACAAATTGCATGTCACGAGGACGCAATTACACGCTCGTTTTTTTCTGGCGTGGTCTGGACACGCCTAGTGGTTGATGACAAACACAAGGTTTTTCAAGGGATTAACGGCGAAGTTTAAGTCTGAAGTTACAAAAATGGGTAAGTTTAGCTCTTAGGCTTGGAGTTGGTTAAGGTTAGGATTAGGATTGTGTTAGTTTTCATGAATAATAACACGTCTTAACATTCACTGGGACAGAAACGTGTCAAATACACACGCACAAAATAGAAGTTGCGTTCATATGACACGCTGTTTACAATAGCGTGGTATTGACACGCTTATCCATGAGAACAGGCTGGCTGTTGCCAAAAAACTATTTTAAAAACGTACTGCGTAAGAAAAGGAGGAAAATCTAGGCTTTTGATATTAGCTAATCGCAGTTGTCAATATCGCGGTATCGATTCAATATCGATATATCGTGCAGCCCTAACTTCCAGGTTCAGATGCTTTGACGAATCAGATTCAAATATTGCCATGACGTTTCGTTTTGCAGACAACTTTCAGCGACAGTCATTCCAGACTGATGAGTTATAAACGTATCAGTCTTGTGTGAGCCAGACTTCCCACTGTGGTTCCTGACCGCTGCCCCAGACGTGTGTGTGTGTGTGTGTGTGTGGATGTGTGTGTGGGAAGGTTGTCCTCGGCAGGTGCTCTGAACAGGATCAAATTCACCAAAACAAACCGATCACCACATTAACCTGAGAGTGAGTTCAGCCTGTGGCCTTTCAAACATGAGCTGCTTAAATAAAACATCCTCATATTCTCTCCTCCTGACATTTGGACCGGCGGCGTCTAGTCAATGTGTGGACGTGGAAGACATCGTTGGACTGGTTTACTGTTCATTGTGTTGATGAAATAAACAGGAAAGATATAAGAAAATGTATTTATTTTGTAGCAAGAAATAACAAGAGGAAGAAACAACTAAACAACCACGTTAAAATATATAAATTATCGATAGATTCATCACATTCTAATAATATTTCAGTCAGATGAAGGGATGTAAAATGAATATTGTTTAAATGCAGTTTATTTATTGTAATACTAAAAGAAAATGGGTCTAATTTTGATCGTAGTCTTTCCCTCACGCTGCCGACACTGCCGAATGTTTGGAGGCTCTCTCCATTTAATCTGGATCACAAGAAGAAAGTCAATCGGCCCAAACTACAAGAGACAATTGACTCTGTGCACAGACGTCAGTTGGCTTATTTATTTTCGAAAATGCTAACTTCCTGCTGGCATCTTCATTTCCTGTTTATTTTAATTGACCTTTATTTAACCAGGGAAGTCCCACTGAGATTCAGAATCTCTTTTGCAGGGGAGCCCTGGGGAAAGGGTCAGGGGAGGCATTAATGGACATGTTTTTAGTTGTAGGAGGAAACCGGAGTACCCGGAGGAAACCTACGCAGACACGGGGAGAACATGCAAACTCCACATAGAAAGGCCCCGGCCGGCCCGGGAGTCGAACCCAGGACCTTCTTGCTATGAGGCCAGAGCGCTAACCGCTTGCGCCACCGTGTCGCCATTTCACTGTCTCAGCCTAAAATGAAAAAAATACTTTGGACAGATTGGACAGTGAACATTGAGTTCTTGGTGATTTTCTCTGAAAACATGTTAAATACTTTACAAATGAGGAGAATATTTCACCAAAAGATGAAAGAGTTGTTTTTTTTTATAAAAGTGTGTGTTTGTCTGTCGATGCTAACGCTAAAGTCTGACGATCTGAAAATAAACACCTTCTATACAGGAACAGTGTTAGCCCTGATTATGTCAACACATCAAAGATAAAAGATTAACATTCATTCAGTGTTCAATATTTACTTAAATACAATTACATCTGCGTTACAAACGGAAATTCATCTAATATATTATAATGACTAAATGACATTGGATTTTCTTCCTTCACAGGATTTTGGCAAAAGGGAAGAGGAAGTTATAACAGCTCAGTTTATCCCAGTGCACATCTGAGAACACATGAAGAAGAAGAGCTGAGCGGACACAACAACACGGACCAATCACCCGTTTGTAGAACTGAAACAGCAAGAAGAAGCACAATGTGTAATTATAATGCAACGAAAAAAAGACCATTCTAAAACAAGTTCAAAAATATAGAAAAACAAATCGAGATTTACTAAATAATATTATTATTCAATTATTAATTATGATTCTTAAAACAAGACTTTTCTGACTTAATCTTTTAGAACTTTAAATAAGAGAAAAAGGTTCATTTTCAGTAATTATCGACAAGTTTGTACAAGTCAAAACATGTGCAAATATGTGCATGATCTCACATCTGTGATTTTGATTTATAAGACACTGCTCATGTCAGTTTAGCTCCGGTTTAGTCCTGATTTAGTCCTGGTTCAAACCAGGACCAGAATATTTTTGGGATCACGTGCTCTTCATCTGCCCTCTACACCATCACGTTCTAAAACGCGAGCTGCTCTTTCTCAAACCCACTGACAGAAACAGTTCATTCTCTGCGTTTTATTGATCTGATGTCTCCCTCTGGTGGTCATTGTCTCTGCTGTGCACTGCGCGGTTCTCTCCACTAGGGGGCAGCAGAGGATTTGTTACTTTATGTGAGTGGAGCCACTGTTTAAGGCGTTTCTATGAATGTAAACAGCGTTTGTGTTAATTATTAAACACGTACATACATATACACAGCTGCAGTTTGTTGAAAAAATGTAATTCTGAATTTCTATTTAAATATAGTCAACAAAAATATGTTTTGCTTCCTCCAATAAAGACATTATAATGCAGGAGTTTGCTCTGCAGTTTTAGCTTCTGATTCTGATCGACTCGAATCATGTGAAAACAAGCTCTGCACAAAAGAAAATCTAAATCTAATTTGTGCCTGGATTGTCTTTCCTAAAGCTGGTGTTTACAGTTTGAGCCTGCACTGCAAAAACTATAAATGTAGACTTGCTTAAAATGAGTTGGTTAGAATTTTAATCCAGAGTTGAGCTGTTTTCACTGGATTTAATTGTTAATGTCAGAGTTTCCCAACCAGGGGTACGTGGACCCCAGGGGGAACTGATTGCAGATTTAAAAGAAAGCTAGAATGGCAAGTATTGTAATGTGGGAAAAAATAATTTGAAGCACTTTTTACATGTTAAGAAGCAACTGTTTGACATGGAATACATACAACATGGAATAAAACAATAAAATGCAGTGGTTATAGATGAAAATATATATAGGATAAAAAACACGACAGGGGGAACTCCATGTGTCAGATCACGATTTGGGGTACGCCAGACGAAAAAGGTTGGGAACCACTGGCTTATGTAATGTTGAATCTTTAACTGGTTTCAAGACATTTTTAACTGGTTATAGAGAATATGGCTTAAAGGGGACCTACTATGTCAAAATCACTTTTCTAAGTTTTTAACCTTGTTAAAATGGCCTTCCTTTATCATTAGTTTACTCAAAATTATATTTGAATTGATTCATACATGTTGGAGTAATCTTGTTTTGTTCTTCAGCTGCAGCTCAAGTGCTCAGAAATCCCCGTTCTCACCTACCACCTATCCCCTCCCACTTATCTGTGTTTACTTGATATATTTCAAAAGATGAATACTCAAAGTGAAGCTAAAATGGTTCAGAACTGTCCCAGAGCCACTTTCCAACAATAATAATTTGTTATTTTAAGTCTGTTGCTTTTTACAGTTACATTTTAAACTGAAGAGGCGGGGCTTATCAGTTCTACAGTTTTAAACAGGAAGTCATTAGAGCTGTTCCTATTTTCAACTTGTTTTAGATCAACTTTGTGTTTTACAATGAACAAAAGGTAAATTACTGATCTGCACATGTTCTAGTTTCTTACTAAATATAAAAAAAAACACAATAGGACCCCTTAAAAAACAAGAACAAAAGTTTGCCAATTGTGGTAAGAACAAGTTTTCTTAATCTATTGGCAAATAATAAAGATGGTGGAGAAAAAATGACTAAAGTAACAAAAGTTTAAGGGCTTTTGGAATAGTAAAAGGTATTAATGGTCAGTTTTTATTAGAATATTTATATTTTCGATTAAGAAAAATTATCCTAAAATTGGGGTAGCTAACTTTTTTAGTTGTTAAATAGTAACTTTTGTGTTTTCCGCTAAAAAGTACATGGTAAATGATTGCTGACCTTTGTGAGAAAATTAGAACATTGTGTACTGTCTGAACTGAATAATCAATAATTTTAGTTCTAATCGAGAGCCGAATGCTGTGTTCTGATTGGCTGAGCTTGGGGCGGTCACTCCAGTTTCAGTTATATGATAGATAAAAAAAGTTTTTAAGCCATAATTGCAACCAAAATGAATACATGTCGATATTAATCATGTGTCGAAGGGTTTATAATAGGAAGTAGTCAGATTTAAAACCTAAACCGTGTTTGCAGTGTAAAATCAGCTACCCCACCTTTAATATGGTCACAGTTTGATTAAGAGTAAGAACAGGTCTGGATGGTCGTTGGATTCTGTCTGATTTAACCCTAAAAAACCTTCATGCTTTTCATCTCCAGGTCTGGGCTGTAAAGTTTAGAGTTTGCACTTGTCCAGATCTGTGTGCGCAGAGGTCAAAGGTCAAAAGGGTTCAGTGCTGCCCGAGCCTTTTGTTTGGGTTTTGGATCTGAAGAGGCTTTTTCAAATGTAAATCTCACGTGTCATTGTGTCGTCGGCTCGGCGAGATCGAAAACCGCTTAACTCTGCGTGAAAATGTTTTAAGATCTTTACGAGAATGTGTCGAGCCAATCACGGTAAAGTAAAGGATCAAGATGTGTTGTTTAAGGATTTTTAATTATTTATTTATTTGTAATGTGCAGTGCTAAAACCAAGATGTATAATGTAAGCTTTAATCAGGAGTTTATTTATAGAAAAGTGTCAGTAATATGTCTAAGAAGCATCAGAATAATTTATATGTAGAATCAACAAGGCTTTAAACATTATTTGGGGCTATTCAACTAAATTTTCCCAATTTTAGCAACAATCATGGCTTCTGGGCCGGGTATTTGCACAATAGATCATCACTGATAATAATTAATGCTACGGTAAATATTTATTGCTCTACAAATTTAGCGTTAAACCAGATTTAAACTGGGACTGAACCAGGTCAGAACTATCAGAATTAAACCAGGACGGAAACATACACTGTAAAAAGTGACCATCTTAAAAGGATTAATGAGTGGTATTAATTCAGATTTACCTTTATTTAGGCACATTTTAACTGTCTTTAAAGAAGATTTGCCAGACTCATAAGCAAATCTTATTTTCAGACAATAAAAATATAATACAATCAAGATAGTTCAAACACATTACTGACACTTTAAGACATTTAAGTTGGCCACTTTTTCCATTGTAATATCCCAGAATCAATTTTATAAATCTAGAAACAAGAGACAATATATTTTTGTGACATTTGGAAAGGTAGAGTTTGCACCCGGACCTTAAAGGGGACCTATTGTGTTTTTTTTTTAATATTTAGTAAGAAACTAGAACTTATGCAGATCAGTAATTTACTTTTTGTTTATTATAAAATACAAAGTTGATCTAAAACGAGTTGAAAATAGGAACAGCTCTATTGACTTCCTGTTTAAAACTGCAGAACTGATAAGCCCGCCTCTTCATTTTAAAATGTAACTGTAAAAAGCAACAGATTTTAAAAACAATTTTGTATTGTTGGAAAGTGTCTCTGGGACAGTATTGAACCATATAAGCTTCACTTTGAGTTTTAATCTTTTGAATTATAACAAGTAAATACAGACAAGTGGGAGGGGATAGGTGGTAGGTGAGAACGGGGATTTCTGAGCACTTGAGCTGCAGCTGAAGAACAACACAAGATTACTCAAACATGCATGAATCAATTCAAATATAACTTTGAGTAAACTAATGATTAAGGAAGGCCAATATAACAATGTTAAAAACTTAGAAAAGTGAATTTGACACAATAGGTCCCCTTTAAGTTGAATAGGCCAGGTATAAATGGTCAAGGCGGATAAAGAGTCCTGCCTTTTCATTTGTGTCATGCCTAAAACTAAACTTGGTGGCACAATTGTCTCAGAATCAGAATTGTAGAGTGGTCTGTCTGTGGAGTTTGCATATTCTCCCCATGTCCTACTCAGGCTTCTAAAACGGCTTGGAAATAGAAACAAGTCCATTCTCTTCCTGTTCAAAATAGCAGAACTAATAAGCTCCACCTCTTTATTGTAAAATGTTACTTTAAAGTGAAGCTAAACCCCAAACAACTTTTTTTGGCTGTTAAACTTTGTCTTTTTTTTGGCATTTTTAGGCTTTTTAAGTGCAAGCTAAAAAAATTAGTTTTCAGGTCAAAATAGTCACAAACGTCCTGTGTCTCTCATGTCAGTTTCTATGGCCCTTTCCCAAACCAGTCCCTATTCCCTCTCTCTAAACACTACACACTACACTTCTGTGAGGGACACTCCTTAGTTCCCTTCATTCCTGTAATTTCAGACGCACTTCACTCTTTTAAACTTCTTCTTTTATTGGCATTTGGGACTCTGAAGACAGTGTTATCACCACCTACTGGGCACGTTTAGAGTTTGTCTTGTTTAGTATTTGTTTTGACTGTCTGTGACAAAAAATGTAAATATAAAATTCCCTCAACATTCCCAAACATTCCTCTTCTCACCAGTTCCATCTTTCTTGACCAGTTTGTGATCATTACAAACAAATGAGACACAAGTGTTTTCAGTGAAAGTTCTGCCCTGTGAGTCACAATATCAAAAGTACTTTCTATCCTTATTTCATTTTTATATCAGATTGTAATATGTGTCGGAGGTGCAAATTACTCTGGCCTCTTTTCTTAGTTTACAAAACAATTAAAAATGTCCAGAACATTTTGAGTCCATTTCAGGACAAATAAAAGCTAAATGTGCATCAGTATATTTTCTTCATTCATTTTAAAATGACTAGTGTTGGAAATTAAGTGGCTGACTGTCTCCTACTCACTCTGCCCTTGTGCATTTCGGACAGCACTTGTCTCATGGGAGCACACAAATCTTAGTGTTTAGGGTGTAGGAAAGTGAGTAGGGAGCCGTTTGGGAAAGGGCCAGTGTGTATTGTCCACTCACTCAAAACTGAGCTGTAATTGCAGACACCTGTTGTCAATCCAATCACATAGCTACTCTTCATTCTAAGTCCCACCTTTTCCCTTTTCCTATTGCTTTTCAGTGAGATTGATGTGTTTGAAATGTGTTTGTGGGTGGAGTTTAGTTGCCTGGCCAGCAAGAATGATTTCCTTCTTGTATGACCTGTCTCTGTTGAAATGAATGGAGACTTTGGTCAGCTTATGCACCATGCAAGTTTAGGGGGTGACACAATTTCATTTAATTTTTTGTTTTGTTGGAAAGTGGCTACATGACAGTTTTAAACGCAACATGTTTACCCAGGATCAGATTTTTTGTGAAATCTCAAGTAAACAGACAAATGGATGGGGATAGGTGATAGGTGAAGATAGAGATTTTTTAACCACTGGAGCATCAGCTGCAGGACAATATAAGATTACTGAAACATGCATGAATCAATAAATATACTTTTGGGTAAATTAACTGCTGTGGCATGGCTAAAAACTCGTAGATTGTATTGGTGCTTGTAAAAATGTGCTTTTATTCTTCCTTTATCTTGGTTCTCCATCTGTTGGCTGTTTACTGAGGCTGTGTTTTTGTTGTGCAAGCCTCATTAGAACATAATTAAGAAGCTGTAATTTACCATTTACTGATTTCTTGATAGTTAAATGTCACTTTTTGCTTTGTCAGACAGTTTCAGTTGTTTACAGTAAATGTAAACCTACAAAAGTATATGTTTCTCCATCTACAGAAGGTGTTCATTTTGCTGTGGCTGTGTTTAATGGTTAAACTTTAATATTGTTCCACATGGGCTTACATTAATCCTCATGAAAACAATGGGATGTGTTCTTTCTGTTGCAGGACGATGACGACACGGATTAGAGACAGTTTATCCTTCATAATATCAGACTTAACTAACATTCCAGGGACAGAAACGGCGCACACAGGCCTGGAAAGTCCGTTTTTTTGGGTTTGATTTGGTCGATTCCCTCCAAAACTGTCCGAATGGGTGTGACCTTTGACCCAGGAGCCTGACCTCTCGGTGGGTGGCCTGACACTGACCACCACAGACAAAGGGTTTCTCTCTAAATGAGCAGTAAAAGTGAAGTGAAGGATTGTGGGTTGTGTTTAAACTTGTGTGTGTTTGGAGCTTCACGTTTGTCTCATAAACCTGCTGCATTAATAGGTTGTGTTCACGTGATGCAGTGTTCCAGCTGAAGCATGAATGGGTCAGAGTTTTGTCAAAAAAACCTTTTCCCAGAGCTGTGGCTAGGCTAGTTTTGGTTTGCCTACCTGCCAATCGTCCCTTATTATTCAAATATTTTTATGAGGAAATTGCCAAGATGCGCCAAAATAATTTCATTCATTTTCTACTGCTTGTTCTTGTTTGGGGTTGTGGGTGACTGCAGTCTATCCCAGTGACTTTGGGCCTTAGGCGGGTAACACCCTGGGCAGTGGCTCGTCGCAGGGTTAGAGACAGACAACAGTTCAGTCAGGGCATTTACATGGGGGCCAGGAAAACCAGATAACTAGCCTAGTCCGATTTAAACCAGTTTCTAAAGCTCATGTAAACCTGAGCAAACATACTGAGGAGCCTTAAACTGTTTTTTGGAAACCAATTGGCACACGTAGTCTCCACTGTCAGATATCAGACTCATGTAAACAGACAATCTGTCTGCAGCTGGACAAATGTAACTGAGCATGCTCACAACACCCCACTCCACATTCCAGCAATAAAGTTAAGAAGTTTAGAACAATAAACTGCATGATTTAAATATTTTTTTAAACATTGATTTAATCAATCAATCACATTCAATTTATCAACTCGATAATCACTTGCACCAGAAAGGGACTGTGTTCATAAGTGCAGATTTCGGGTGCAATGCTAACAGCTACAGTAGTCCTGACCAAGCCTAGCAGGACATATGGAGTTGGGTCCTGAGCGCTGCACTGTGGCGATCACTGCTCCTGAGGAGATGCCCCAGAGGCATTGAAGGATGGTCAAATGCAGAGGACACATTTCCCTACGGGGACACAAGTTAAGGTTTAAGTATACCTTAACCTTAAACCTTAACCTGTGTAAAATGATTGTCTGATTGTAACTTGATGCCGGTTTGTGTCGATTAAACCAGATAATTTGCAGCTTATAAGGGGAGGTTACACTTTTATATACTAAACTGAAACAAAAGTAGATTTGAAGACTAACCCAAAATCAAACGAATACATTAGAACAGACCTGGGCAAACTGCCTGACATGTTCTTGAGAAACAGAAATGCAAGAGACAAAAACTTGGGCTACAACAGTAAACTTTTAAAAAAAATAATTAATTTAATTTTTTTATTATGAAAGTTTTACAAGATTAAATTTGTATTTTGGATCATAAAACATTTTTATAAATATGAAAGTCTATAGTGTGTGTTTTTTTGCAAACCTTTGACTCATCCAACTACAAGGGCTGATACTATTACATTTCTTGTTGTTTTTTCTCGTAAAACTACCATTTGTAACATTTTGAGATTAAGCTACTAATTTTAAGAAAATAAAGTTGAATCTTAGGAAAGTTAAGATTTTCCTAAGAAAAAAAGTCATTAATTTGAGAAAAAGTCATATTTTTTCGAGAACAAAGTTGACGCCATATAAAGAAGCTTATCTTTATTTTTCTTGTAATAAGACAGTTGTAATAAGCTAGGTGCTCATTTACCTGACAGTTTCGGCGGCAGGACTTCCGCCTATAAAGAAGCTATTTTATAGATTAAATTTGAAGTTTTGTGAGATTAAAATAATTTTACGAGAAAAATTAAGATTTTGTTGGGCACTATGTATTCGTACTGGTCTTTTGTCAAAAAAATGTTTGCAATAATGACAATTTGTTATACCAGTGTTGTCAGTCCGGCCCTTCATCACTATTCTGAGGTTGAATATGGCCCTCCAGTAAAAATAATTGCCCAGCCCTGCATTAGAAGAACCAATTTGTATCTTCTAATGTTTGGAAGATTCAGTCGTGGGCCTGATTTAATTGACTGAAGGGCCTGCTCTGGCTCCTGGGTCTTATATGAATAAGTCTGAGCTAAACCATCACTTCTGTTTTGTATGCAAATAATAAATATTAATCATTTACATTTGTTATATATTTGCCTTTAATCTAAAAAACCCTTCTGTGTTTAAATGTGAAAATCTATACAGACAGTTCTCTTGGTTTATTTGAGCGTTAATCTGTCCAAAGTGCATCCAAGGACAGGATTAGGACGTCCCCAAGTCAGAAACTCTGTCTTAATCACAAATCTTTATCTTCTTTGCAGTGCGCTGGCTGTTTCATTCACTTCATTAAAGTCTGCGAGGGATTAAAACGGACAAAGAAAACGGCACCACGCAAAGGTTCAGTATGGCTTCACACTTTATCAACAGAAAATACTTTAAATACTCAACAAAAGTCTATAACCTGAGAATGACATTTTAGCTACATTTTCGCTACAGAATCTGGTGCAAAACTGTAATTTAACACAAAAACACAGACAGAACAATGAAATGAACTCACACATTCTAGACGACAAACAAACAGAGCTGCCCGTTTCAACAAAAATAATACTTTCTGGATTAAGTTAACAAGAGAATAAGTTAAATAGGTACATTACAGTTAAAATATGAGATGCTACACAAGTGCTGTCGACAAAGTGGTTCCAGTTTCTTCACTGACTTTGGCTTTTTATGAAAACGGTTTGTGGTTGAGAAGTAAAATTAGGTCAAGTATTTGCTTATTTATGCTTCTGTCCATCGTTGGTGTTCTTTTGGGTTGGATAGTAGGTGTTTTTGTGCTGTAGGGCTGCAGCAAATTATTGATTAATCGCAACTAATCGATAATTTAAATAATTGTCATGTAATTTAGTATATGGAAAGTCATTAATTGGTCTTATACAGGTTTCAAAACATGTCAAAAGCTGAGAGAAGCCTCTTATTAAACAACAATAACATTTAAATAGCACACAGAGCGGACATAATGCTGCGTTCATTTGGTTCTTGGGAACTTGAAAAATGCTCGTAAAAGTCACAAAAAAACAATTAAATCAAATTATGTCTGACTTCAACAGCTTGTTCATGTGAAAACTTGCAAAAAACAGCTGTTTTATCTAAATATCTTCATTATTTGAGGTCTGTGAATAATGTCATTAGCTTTTGGACAGCTAACAACAGCTAACCTCGCTGTTAGCTCTATGGAGTCTATGTTTTATTCTTCCAGACATTAGAATCTGGACTTTCCAACTTATAAAGCTTGGACAATCACTAAAAAGGTTTTTAGTAGTTGACTCGTCAGCAATTATTTTCTATTGCATCTATTGAGACTGTTTGAATATGTTTTTAGCCAAATAAAGGTTGAAATATGGTGGCAAAAGGCCCCACTTGGAGAAAATTTACAAATAATGCTTTGTTTTAATAATGCAGTGACCTTTTTTAGAAGAAAAGTGGGCAAGGCAAAATAAGGTTAATACAGACCTTATTTTGCCTTGCCCACTTTTCTTGGCAGCACAGTTCTTGTTTAGTTCTGTTAATGTTAGCTTTTCTATCTATTGCAAATCCATTTTCATTTTTTATTAGGACAGTTAACAGCGATTGAATTCTACAGGCTAACTGCAGCTAAACCGGAAGTGCACTGCCAAGAAGTGGGCAGGGCAGAATAAGGTGAGTAGTCAAGTTAACAATTGCAGTTATCACTGATTGAGTCACTGCAGCGGTAAACTATCTGACCTCATTCCATGAAGGTCCTGGATTAACTCCCAGGAGGACCAGAGTCTTTCTGTGCTCTCTCGTGTCTGCGTAGGTTTCCTCAGGGTCCTCCGGTTTCCCCCTCCACTAAAAACATGTCCACTAATGCCTTCCTAACGCCTTCCTCAAGGACTACAAATAGAAAGTAGCTGTAAAGAATCTGGTATAAACATCTCATAATTGTTACAGCCCCAGCACAATAAATGGTAATTATACACTTGAAGCATAAATGAGCGATTGTGTAGTGTGAAAAGTTAAGAATGACTGGTATCAATCCCAGTTTAACCTGAAATAGTAGTTTTAGACGTCAAAAATACTTAAATTTCTTTCTTATGCTGGAGTGAAAGTTCAAGAACCACTGACATAGTTCATTTGCCAACTTCAGTCGACATCAGTCCTCCTTTCCCGCCTCAAAAGTGTCCTTGTCCCCTCCGCGTCACCCTCTCAGTCTCTGTAGATGGCGCTCATGTGTCGATACTGCTCGTATTGTGATTCCATGTGACCATCGTACGTCGACGTCACCTGGTACAAGCCCTGGTTCGGCTCCGACGGCGAGTAGTGGTGCGGGTGCAGGTACGACGGAGAGGTGTCTTGTTTCGGGACCATGTTGCTGCTGATGCTGAGCGGAGGAGTGGGCGGGGCTTCGTAAGGGGGCGTGCCCACACCTGTCGAGTGCCCGTCGTACAGGTTGGCCTTGATGGATCGCAGGTGGAGCAAGTGGGCGGAGTCAAACGTACCGTAAGGCGGACTGGGCAAGCCGGAAGAGGCGTAGCCGACCGCGGAAATTTGTCGTTCTTCCGGTTTGGGGCTTAGCTGGAGGCAACCGGACACCAAGTTAGAAGTCGGTTGCGAAAGACCTTTGCAAAGCGTGTCCATGAATGCTCTGCTCTGCATGGACACGCCGCCCTCTAGCGCCTCCGACAGGGCGCAGATGTAGTTGCGCGCCAGCCGCAGAGTCTCGATCTTGGAGAGTTTTTTGCGTTTTGGAGTGGCACGGCATGATGCTTCGTAGGTTCTCCAGCGCGTCGTTCAGCCCGTGCATGCGTGACCTCTCCCTGGCGTTGGCTTTGATGCGGCGGGCCCTGAAGCGCTCCTGTCTGCCTTTGGTCATGCGTTTTTTCTTGGGTCCGCGGCGTTTGCAGGCCTCGTCTTCTTCGACGTCTTCTTCGTCTTCCTCGCTGCAGCCGTCGTGCGCGTGCTCGGACAGTAAGGCGGGGTGTAGTTTTGGGAAGTCATGGGGTCGTCGTCAGGCGAGCTGGTGTCGGTTCTGTCCATCCACTGCGCTGGGCTGGTCACCTCCTCGTCCTCAGCGCCAGCTCGGGCAAACGGCTTTATCATCATGATCTGCAAAGACGAAAAGCATCGAAAAGTTTAGCCGACTGCACATTAGAGAAATTTAAGTTTTTCAAAATATTTAAACACAAGCATGAAGACCTTTTTGTCATATTTTTTCTCTGTAGTATTTAGACATAAGGGGCGGAGTCTGGGGTTGTTTGGCTGTTCTCAGTGGCTGTGTTTGGTTAATTTTTCTACCGCTTGTTCTCGTTTCAGTTTTAAACAGGGGAATACAATGGACGGTGGCGTCGCAGGGTTAGAGAGAGACAATCAATCACTTTCTCATTTATCACTACTGGAAATTTATGATGCACAAATGACCTAAACATGCTAGTTTTTGGACGTGGGAGGAAGCCGAAGTACCCGGAGAGAACCTTGCCTGGAAAGTCTGGCCACCATGTCCCTCTTTCAAATTTTAGTGGGCGTGATCAGGGACACGCATCATCTTAGTTTGGCTGCTCACGACGGAAAAAATACATGAAAAATTATCACGTGAAACTGAAAAACTTTGCGGATTGGTCCAGAATCAATGAGCGAAGCAAAAAATTATTTTAATGTGAGGTGAGTGAAGTTAGAATTTTGTCTAAATGACAGACGACTAATCAGTTTCTTTGTTTCATCTGCCTCAGGCAAATAAACTAATCTGAAACATGGACAGGGGGCGTGGTGACCAGACGCTCTCTTCGCAAGTTGCTGAAGTGTAGGACTTGGATTCCAGGCAAGAGAGAACCCACTTATTACACTGGGAGAACATGCAAACTCCACCCAGAGAGATTGCGATATGTTGACTTGACTTGGGAGTCGAACCCACAAAGCCCGTATTGGGAATACTATTATAGCTTCTGCTTGAATCGCTCTACTAAATTTCCTAACCAGCACTGAACGAGAATAACACAAAGACTAGAACAGGACCAGCCAAGTCTGATCCAAGAATAACCAGCATTAGGCCAAAACCAGGTCAGGTCTAAAAATAGAATTACACCAAAACAAAACTTGGGAACAAATCAGGTCTAACTCTGCAAACAAGAATAACATTTGCGATATTAGCAAGATGGGTCGAGGGCCGGATCAGATCATCAGAGGGACAATTTTGGCCCTAAGTTTGAAGTCGGATAGGCCTGTCATAAACTCATCTAATAGCAGTAAATAGGAATCTCCATTTATCACTGCATTTGAAAAGTACCAAGCCTTGTCTAAGATATCAATGTTTATCATCAGAGGATTGTACTTTATTAAACACGATCAAAATAGTTTTAAATCAGCTCAGAAAATGATTTTTAAAGCACAGATTTGTATTTGTTTTATAGCTACTTTTGAGAAGTTTGAAATGTCCTCTCACTGTGAAGCGCTTTGTGACTGTCTGTGAAAAGCGCTATAAAAATAAAGATTACTACTAGATTACTCTTTCACTCTTTGATGGTTAATCGAAACAAAGTGGAGCATTGCAATTGCTATGCTATGGTTTTCATACAAAACTCATAATAACAGGCCTGTATAAATCTTTCGATGAATCAGGTTAGCAACATCTGGTTTGATCCTTTAATTTTTGTATATTCCATATTATGTTTTCTTCCAATGTTTGCACTTAAAAATAGTCTAATACTTTGAGCATTGTACAGACTTGCCTACAATTATAATGCTGCATTGAGAAGATAGTAAAACATGCAGTGAATAAATAATGTATATCTGACATTTGTAGAATGCTGTTCGCTAAACTTTTAAAAGCCTGCTGCTGCTGGTGATTGATGAGTTGTATTGGAAACGAGCCCAAATTCCGTTCAGTAGGCCACTGAAGATTGACCCTAATCCAATTACAAGACACGGAGTCACCTTTTCAGCACTGGACAGCTCCAAATGCGCCACAACTTCTCTGTCTCTTTCTCCAAATAATAAAAAAAAGAAATAAAATCTCAACTAAACTCAAACTAAAATCCGTGACGTAAGCCTATACAGTTGTCATCATTTCTTGTTGTTTTTCGCCTCCTTTGCGCTAATCCCTGGTGCGCTCGTAGTGAACCGGTAATGCGCTGGCCGCCACTCAATCTGGGCCAACGCGGGATTTGTGGATGAACCGCCGGCTCCGGGATTAAACCAAAGATCGCCTCCCCAGATCAGCACGCAGTGGTCGGCTACTTGGATTAAAATGTGAGCGGGGGCAAGAAAAAATAACGTACTGTCGCTTTAGACGCCATTACGCACAAGACGAAACATTTGGTTCTGGTAATAATCATGTATATACCTGTATGTTTTCACTTTAGGTTGCGTTCACTGCATCCAAATGATAATTTAAATGGGATTAAATTTAGAAGTAGGCCAAGTCTACACCAAGACATTTGAACTCAGGCCTAAACAGATCCAAAATATAGCAGCTGTTTAATGAACAATCTTGCTGTTTTACGCTTGACCATTTAAATTAAGATTATTGTTACAACCTTGTACGATTATTTAGAAAATTAAGAGTTGAATCCAAAAGTGGGTAATTGCCAAAGATTCTTATTAAAACATTAATTAAGGATTATATTGTCTTTTATAAGCAAGATACTAAAATACGCCAAAACATTGCTATTATTGTGATTTTAATGCATCTTTTTCTGTTCTGTGAAGCATTTTGAATAACTTTGCGTACGACTTGTGCTATAAATAAACTTGTTTAGCCATAAATTAGTGTCTTCTACTTAACATTGTAACATAAACATGACAAAACAAACATTAATCTTAAACTATAGCTGTTCTTCAACATCAGAAAATATCTTACGAGAGCTTTAAAATGAATGTTACGTTTGATAAAGACGTACCTAAGTCGGTTTTGTTGAAGTTGTTAAAGTTCAAACTGGGTTCGTTTGGTCCCTGAACCGCGCGGTGCCCGGATGTTCCCCAGTCCGAGCTGCGTCAGTGCGTAAATGCGCTTGGCACGGCTCGGCTCAGGGGCTTTTAACCGCCGGCTAAAGCTCCTCCCCCACGCCCGGGCCGCCGTGTGGTGTGTGGGGGCTCGCGCGTGGCCGGCCCGTGTCTCGTGGTGCGCGTGGGGGTGCAGGAGGGGGTCACGGCGGGGGGGCGGCGGATCAGCGGAGACGCGCTCTGAGCTTAACCCGAAGTGACAGGCCGGAGCTGGGCACGAGCAGGTGTTTTGGGGTGTCCCGGCCCGCAGACACCCGTCCACGCGCGGACGAGTTTAGGAGAGTTTGTTGGACACGCAGCCTGCTCTGTCTGCGTCAATAAAAAGTTTGTGGTGGGGCAGAGAAGAGAATAAACTTCACTTCACATGGTTTAAGTTGTCAGTTATCAAAGCTTGGATGTCTTGCTCTGTGTCTGTGATGCTCAATAACTTCTCATTCGTTCAGGACTAATTCATAGAAAAGGCTTCAAAGGTTGTTTTTAAGTTTTTTAAAAAAATCTACAAACGTGTTATTTTGTGGGCCAATAATAAATGCCAATAATAAAATTTTAGATCCTGCTTTTGATACATTTTTGCCATAATACACACAAAGTAATCCAAAGATTAATGTAACAAAATCACGTAACTTTTTCAAAGGCTTAAATGCTTGTTTTTCCCTGAAAATCTGGCTACAGTGGTGAGTTTTTGACAGCTACATTTCACCAGTGACAGCGAAGTAAGAGAAAAGAGAATCATGATCATATTGAATTGTGATCTGACTCCAAAAAAATGTGATATTAATTTTTGCCACATCCACCAAGGCTACTTTAAAGTTAATCTAAGTCTGAGTACTTTGAATTACCACAGAATAAAAAAGTTTCTTAGTCTTCTTCCATCAGGTTGAACTTTGAATGAAAGTTGAAAGTATCATCAACACTCTAAAACACGGCGGCACGGACCAGAGTGGATAGCGCTCTGGCTTCACAGCAAGAAGGTTGCGGGCCTTTCTGTGTGGAGTTTGCATGTTCCTCCCTGTCTGGGTGAGTTTCCTCCGGGCACTCCGGTTTCCCCACAAACCAATAACATGCAGGTTAGAGAACACTTGGTGTTAGTCGGAGGTTGAGGCGCCAGGTGTTCAGGCGAATCTCCTCTGCTGAGAAGCCAAAGACTTGAGACGTGCAAAACCAGTGACTTAAATCTCAATTGAAAATGTGTGAAATTATCATAACTTACTGCTGGCCTTCTGTTGCATCATCTATAACATGAACACAACCTATTTAATTTTGAAATGTTCTGAGTAGCTTTAGATGTGTAAATATTCATATTATTAGTTAGAATTAATCAATCAAATTTGAGTATACAAAATATGTATAGTGTATTTCTGCTTGTCAACTGCACAATATCTGCTTCACATGCTTGAGCAATGACTGCTTCAGATTTTCTGTTTGGTTTTGTTAAATGAATGTTCATTGTTTGATGTTTGCAAAACTCAGACGAGTGTTGTTGTGATTTTGGACAAAAATACATTCATTAGATTTCTTACATGTACAATAATTTTACTATTGACTATTACTGTGTGAGTTTGCCGGTTTGTCCTGTTCCTGGAGCCTCTGTGTGCTGCTCCTCTGCGTCTGTCCTTCTGCTGCCCACACACCTGCACCTTCACTGGGACAAACACGCCTCTGTGTCCCTGACTCCAAACCACCGGGGGAAAGGTAACTCTACTGTACCAATATAAGTCTGCACTGACATCAGAACCATCCAAATACACTGCCCTTGTTTGAATTTATTTTATTTCAGACTGATTTGAACATATCCATTCTCTAATGTAACACGTTATCTTTAACATTTTTTATAGAAATTTGTTCCCTCAATCTAATATCATAAATAAAATCAAACTAATTACAGTAAAAATGCACTGTAAAGCTCTTTGTGTTACATAAATGTATGAAAAAGCGCTTTATAAAGTTTGATTGATTGATTGATTGATTGATTGATTGACTGAAAAATCGTGAGGTATTTAAGGTATTATTGTGACCCACAAAAATGTGTAATGTATGTAGATTTATGTAATGGTTTCTAATAGAGATAAATCTAAACTTTCACATTTTGAAATGATATAAAATCGTATATATATAAATTTATATACTGTATTTTTCTCATCCTCCTCCTCCTCCTCCTCCTTCTTCTTCTTTTTCTTCTTCTTCGTCCTTCTTCTTCGTTCTTCTTCCTTGTCGTCCTTCTTCTTCTTCTTCCTTGTCCTTCTTCTTCCTTCTTCTTCTTCCTCTCCTCTTCCTTGTCCTTCCTCTTCCTTGTCCTTCTTCTTCCTTGTCCTTCTTCTTCCTTGTCCTTCTTCTTCCTTCTTCTTCTTCCTCTTCCTCTTCCTTGTCCTTCCTCTTCCTTGTCCTTCCTCTTCCTTGTCCTTCTTCTTCCTTGTCCTTCTTCTTCTCCTTCTTCCTTGTCCTTCTTTCCACAAATCAAATCAACATTCAGCTCTCCTTTAAAGGTGTTCTGGCTTTTCAGTGCTAAATGTATTTTTGTTACATAACTCTTTTGTTCTGTGTGTTACCTTGTTTTAGTTAATGCATTTGTATAGATGTTTAGCCACAAACAACAATGATGTTTGACTGGCTCGATCTTAACTAAATCATTTTCTTACTGAGTGTTCAAAACTGGTCAAAGCGTCACAGCAACAGGAGAATTCGAGGAATCAAGTTTATGTTGAATCCAGTTGAGAGAAAGCACAGACATCATTGTCTCAAATGTGTGAATGAAATTATCTTTAATAAATCCGTTCTATTAAGAGCTCAAAAATCACAACCACCACTTCTGAAGGCTTCATAAGATCGTTGTCAACAGAAAGTGGTCAGTAATGCACGAGAAACTATATCAGCCTGTTCTTAGACCCTCAATCTTGGCAAGAAAAACAGCAGGAAAAAGAGAAACCTGGAGGAGAACCTGGTGGAGAGATCTAGTCCCATGAACGGACAGGTTATAGATGTGTCCAGGACTGATGGGTCTGTCTCAAAGGGAAACAGCTTATCAGGCAGGACAAGGGCAGGCTAATCCAGGAGAGACATGAGAGTCCATCTGATCTGATTGACTGATCTGATTGACGAAGGCTGCATGATGTGTTTACGTTTTTTCACAGCTGTTATTATGATTATGTCGGATACAGGTGCCGATCCTGGGAAATTTTGCTGGATCGGTTTTCGACTCTATAGTATACTGTAGGTTAGCCTATACCGATACCATTGTTGTGCCTTTAACTGGACATGATGAGACTGAATTACTGGCTGGTGTTGATCCAGAATGTTTCAGATTGTTTGACATTTTATTAGTTGTTGAGTTGTGACTTGCACAGGTAACAGTTACATAACACTATAACCAAATGTCTTATGTTTTGATATGAACAATAAGGTATTTCAGTCCTTACACTGGTATCAATTGATATCAAGTATTGGCAGATACTTAAGGCCAAAGTATCTGGATCGGTATCAGAACAGAAAAAGCTGGATCGTTGCATCACTTCTTTTGCTGGATATATATATAATTGAGTATTGCACAATATGAAAAAGCATCATTCATTCATAGGGGAAATTACAGATGGCCAATTAACCTCAACATGCATATTTTTGTAGGTGGGAGGAAGCTGGGAGAACACCCACAGTAACACAGGGAGAACATAAGATCTTGATTTGGATCGACCTCTGATTCAAAACTATGATTACTTTATTGGGAAGCCACAGCTCTAACCACTCTGCTACCGCGTGCCCCAAGGTTAGTTTAGTTGATATCTTCTTTTCTGTGTTTTGTTAACCTGTAAATAGTTCAATATATACCATATTTAGAACATATAGATGGAAAAACGTGGTGTACATGTTGGTTTGATGCCTGTACAGATGGTCCTGTCTGGATCAGATGCTGCACTTTTCATTTATTCTCCTCTGAATCGTGTCCACTGTATCCGAATGTCCTGTGTGGGTCTGAGGTTGTCACGCAGACGCAGAGACGCAGCGGAAAAGCAGACTCTGAACGTGGCTCTGGTGAAGTCCCTCCGCTCTGGTCTGACTGAGGAAACCTTGTCCATCTGTCACACTTCTGTCCTCAGAGACAAACTCAAAACTGTGTCAGCGAAATGAGCATGTGTCGGCTCGCAGTCAGAGAGAGGAAGCAACGAAGAACTAAAGTCACGTTTATCAGTATCTGTACTTATGACAGATTCAACCCCTTTTACATGGAAAAGTGGATGTATACCATGCAGTTAAAGGAGACCTATTGTGATTTTTATATTTAGGAAGAAACTATGGCATAGGTTGATCAATAATTCACATTTTGTTCATTGCAAAACACAGAAATCAGTTTAAACGACTTAGAAATGGAAGTGGGTCCATTGACTTCCAGTTCAAACTGCAGAACTGATAAGACCCGCCTCTTCATTGAAAAATTAACCTAAATAAGCCACAGATTTAAAAATGTGTAATAGGTCCCCTTTACTTTCTATGTTGGATGTAAAAATATGTTATTATCCTATTCCTATCTTAACCAACCCCAAGTCCCAGATTTAAACTTACGCATTTTTATAACTTTAAACCTAAACAAAATGGCCACGTGTGGCTTAAACCAAAACACATGTTTATAGAAGGATTTTTAGTCGACGTCACTTTCCGCCCTACTGCGCATGCGTTATGCAGAAAGACACGGTCTCCGACGAGAGCAGCTGTTTCAATCAGGTCTGAACCGGTCTGACCAGACGTCTGTCTCCTGAAGCTTGAGACAGCGTCATTTTTTTACTCACCGAATGTAACTTTTAAGGGTTGTAGGCTCGAATTTCATTCACAAACATTGACTTAGTAGCAGAACATTTGGTTTCTCACAGATAAACTCTTGTAGTTAGCTGACAGCTGAGCTTTTTCGACTTGTTTCCACTGTTTGTGTCTAGGAGCGGTGGCTCTTCCTACAGCTGGGGTGTGCGCGCATCGCCCGTGTTGATAAACAAAAAATCCCTCTATAAGACGCTTGGATGATTTTCACAGCGTCAAATAGAGATGACGTTTAATAGACATGCAAAAAGGACTAGAGACAAGCTCAAGATATGGAGCCCGATCTCACAAGACAGTACATTTATCACGACATTACAGGACATGTAAATTGCATATGATTAGCACGAGTTCACGGCTTTTTTCGTAAATATGGTACGCGTCTAAGTCCCAGTTCATTTCTATGGCGGCTGTTAAGACATTATTTATGAATATTAACAAAATCCTGGTCCTAATCTTAACCTGCCCAAGCCCCAGACCTAAACTTACAATTTTAGTAACTGGAAGCCTAAACTTACCCGTTTCACAAAAAGAAAATGTTCCACGTGGCTTCAATCACAACTCGTGTGTTTTTATGCTTCTTCATATCGTGCTATATGTATGACGTAACAAAGTACGTCTGTATGAATGTGAAATTGTGCTCATAACACGCTGTTTTGTATTGTGGTAATGTACGCCTTCTTGTGATGCTGTGTTGGACTGGAACCAGAGTCGGGAGCGCACAAGGTGACTGGTGCGCCACAGTGCAAGGAGTGCGAGAGAAAGACAGTGTCACTGCGCAATTTATAACGCCATCGCCACGTCACTAAATTAGCTCAAAAACAATATCTATGGGGGAAATAGACAGAAGAGGCTGCAGCACATAACACAGACAGACAGATAGGAGAAATTCCATGGACACAATAAAGACCCAAACACTACATTATCTAATACACAATCAATATATCATCTCCTCCAACCGAGAGCAACTTATCCACATATAAAGTAACGTTTTTCTAGCACTATTTTATATATTCATTTCTTTTAGCTTGCACTCAACACAATCAAACACCGCGTCTCGTCGACAGGTTGTTCACGGCTGTTTCAAACTCGCAGCGGTTTTCGTTTTGTCCTCGTGTGAGTCCAATATGTCAGCTGGATAAAGCGGAGCATAAAGCGCGTTGATCCCGAGGCCTGGTGTTTAAGTTGCTGCTTTGTGCCGGCGATATTTGTCAGAGAAAAGAAGCGTGTTCCAGCCTCACATCTGCACAAGCTCAGAATCACTGTTCCACTCGGTTTCATGGTCACACGTCAGCTTTAGAGCCGGGTGAACCTTCAGGGCCAGGTTTGAGGAGCACAGACCCGGGCTGAGACCTCTGGACCCCGACCCCCCTCCTCCTGGTCCCTCTGCTCCCTCACCCAAACACTCACCCCTTCCAAAACAATATATGACAGGGTTAGCAACGTCTAAAATGGTTCAAAGTAAAGGACAACACTGAGATTCAGGTGGTTTTATGTCACAGCTCCTGCTAAAGATGGAAAATAACAAAGTATTTTAACTCAAAAACTATACTTAATTTCTACTCACACTTCAAAGTTTAATTTCTACTCACAAAGTTTAGTTCCCTTCTTCTTGGCCACAGTTGTTTTTTCACTGCAGTCCTATTGTGTCAACACTTTTCTATTTTAAAATCCTCAAGCTTAATAATAATTCAAACCCTAGCTGTTTCAGCCTCTCTCTTTTCAGATTCTGTTTTTGTTACGTTTCAGAAGCTTGAAATAAACAGAGGACAACTCTGTACCAGTGGTTTTATTAACTATTACAGAGAAATATTTGTTTTGATTCTCCAGGTGAAGATTTTGAGACTTTATATTTCCAGAAATGTGTTTGAACATAAAAGCTATGACGACACCTAAAAGGCTAACTGTGTCCCTGTAAAGGTCATTGCATAGATAGATAGATAGATAGATACAGATAGACAGATAGATACATACAGACATACAGACCTTCACCTCAGCCCTAAAGCCTTGTCTCAGAGTCGCATAGCCCTTGAGCCCTGTCTCATACTTGAGCCCCAGATCCGTGTCGGACCCTCACCCCAGCTCCAGAGCCGTGTCAGAGCCGCGGCGCCCCCGGTGAGCGCTGACCGCCTTCAGGCCTCTCTTTATGGGCCCATTGTCTGCTCCATAAGCAGCTTTGTTTCTGCATGTGCAGCTGGGCTAGCGCAGCCATTAGCGGCGCGCGCTAAAGGGAGAGGGTAATATAATTAGAAAACAAAAGTCAGGTGGCGCACACAGCCCAGGGTTTGGGGGCGCTGGNAGGTAAATTACTGATCTGCACATGTTCTAGTTTCTTACTAAATATAAAAAAAAACACAATAGGACCCCTTAAAAAACAAGAACAAAAGTTTGCCAATTGTGGTAAGAACAAGTTTTCTTAATCTATGGCAAATAATAAAGATGTCTTGAAATCAGGAGAAAAGAATGACTAAATTAGTCAAAATGCAAAAGATTCAAATCCCAGAATTTTAGCTTGTCTTGAAATCTATTTTTGCAGTGTGAATGGCACTAGTTGGGATATAACGGTCTGATCAAGTATATGGACAATAAACTCAGTCTGATTCATGGAGATTAGACTATGAATAAGCGTTATTAAATTCTTTTAACATGAGGAGCTTCATTGTTTGTTTTTTATCAGATGGTGGAAAAAAATTATCCTTAATAGTAAAAGGTATTAATGGTCAGTTTTTATTAGAATATTTATATTTTCGATTAAGAAAAATTATCCTAAATTGGGGTAGCTAACTTTTTAGTTGTTAAATAGTAACTTTTGTGTTTTCCGCTAAAAAGTACATGGTAAATGATTGCTGACCTTTGTGAGAAAATTAGAACATTGTGTACTGTCTGAACTGAATAATCAATAATTTTAGTTCTAATCGAGAGCCGAATGCTGTGTTCTGATTGGCTGAGCTTGGGGCGGTCACTCCAGTTTCAGTTATATGATAGATAAAAAAAGTTTTTAAGCCATAATTGCAACCAAAATGAATACATGTCGATATTAATCATGTGTCGAAGGGTTTATAATAGGAAGTAGTCAGATTTAAAACCTAAACCGTGTTTGCAGTGTAAAAATCAGCTACCCCACCTTTAATATGGTCACAGTTTGATTAAGAGTAAGAACAGGTCTGGATGGTCGTTGGATTCTGTCTGATTTAACCCTAAAAAACCTTCATGCTTTTCATCTCCAGGTCTGGGCTGTAAAGTTTAGAGTTTGCACTTGTCCAGATCTGTGTGCGCAGAGGTCAAAGGTCAAAAGGGTTCAGTTCTGCCCGAGCCTTTTGTTTGGGTTTTGGATCTGAAGAGGCTTTTTCAAATGTAAATCTCACGTGTCATTGTGTCGTCGGCTCGGCGAGATCGAAAACCGCTAAACTCTGCGTGAAAATGTTTTAAGATCTTTACGAGAATGTGTCGAGCCAATCACGGTAAAGTAAAGGATCAAGATGTGTTGTTTGGGTATTTTTAATTATTTATTTATTTGTAATGTGCAGCTAACCAAGATGTATAATGTAAGCTTTAATCAGGAGTTTATTTATAGAAAAGTGTCAGTAGTATGTCTAAGAAGCATCAGAATAATTTATATGTCAAATCAAATCAAATCAATTTATTTTTGTAAAAATCACAACAAGTTCTTCTTCCAAGATTATTAGCAAAGGAAATCAAAATATTTGGATTTTGACACTAGAATCCTTCTCGGCCTGATTAATTGGATGCTATGAGCTATTATCTTGCAACAAGACTTGCATTACTAGGCTATTCAGCAACGATCACACAATACATCATCACTTTTGATTTAAAGGACTAGAATTGTTTCTGTAGTGATAATAATTAATGCTACGGTAAATATTTATTGCTCTACAAATTTAGCGTTAAAACCAGATTTAAAGTGGGACTGAACCAGGTCAGAACTATCAGAATTAAACCAGGACGGAAACATACACTGTAAAAAGTGACCATCTTAAAAGGATTAATGAGTGTATTAATTCAGATTTACCTTTATTTAGGCACATTTTAACTGTCTTTAAAGAAGATTTGCCAGACTCATAAGCAAATCTTATTTTCAGACAATAAAAATATAATACAATCAAGATAGTTCAAACACATTACTGACACATTAAGACATTTAAGTTGGCCACTTTTTCCATTGTAATAACCCAGAATCAATTTTATAAATCTAGAAACAAGAGACAATATATTTTTGTGACATTTGGAAAGGTAGAGTTTGCACCCGGACCTTAAGTTGAATAGGCCAGGTATAAATGGTCAAGGCGGATAAAGAGTCCTGCCTTTTCATTTGTGTCATGCCTAAAACAAAACTTGGTGGCACAATTGTCTCAGAATCAGAATTGTAGCGTGGTCTGTCTGTGGAGTTTGCATATATTCTCTCCATGTCCTACTCAGGCTTCTAAAACAGCTTGGAAATAGAAACAAGTCCATTGTCTTCCTGTTCAAAATAGCAGAACTAATAAGCTCCACCCCAAAATATTACTTTAAAGTGAAGCCAAACCCCAAAACAACTTTTTTTTGGCTGTTAAACTGTGCCTTTTTTTTTGTGTGGCATTTTTAGTTCAAGTTCAGGTCAAAATAGTCACAAACTTCCTGTGTCTCTCATGTCAGTTTCTATGTGACGTCAGTGTGTATTGTCCACTCACTCAAACTGAGCTGTAATTGCAGACACCTGTTGTCAAACCAATCACATAGCTACACTTCATTCTAAGTCCAGCCTTTTCCTTTTCCTATTGCTTTTCAGTGAGATTGATGTGTTGAAATGTGTTTGTGGGTGAAGTTTAGGAGGTGAACTTCACTTTAATAAGCCACTGATTTAAATTTCTGTTTTTGTTTTGTTGGAAATTGGCTATGACAGTTTTTAAACGCAACATGTTTTTACCCAGGATCAGATTTTTTGTGAAATCTCAAGTAAACAGACAAATGGATGGGGATAGGTGGTAGATGAAGACAGGGATTTTCTGAGCACTGGGCATCAGCTGCAGGACAATACATAATTACTGAAACACACATAAATCAATAAATATACTTTTGGGTAAGCTAATGATGAGCGAGCACAGCTGTGACGTGGCTAAAAACTCAGAAAAGTAGATTGTATTGGTGCTTGTTACATACACATTTACTTTTTATTGTTCCTATATCTTGGTCCTCCATCTCTTGGCTGTTTTCTGAGGCTCACTCCAGCTGCGTTTTGATGAGCAAGCCTCATTAGAACATAATTAAGAAGCTGTATTTAACGTTTACAGATTTCTTGATAGTTAAATGTCACTTTTTGCTTTGGCGGACAGTTTTACTTGTTTATAGTAAATGTAAACCTACAAAAGTATATGTTTCTATTTTGATGTGGCTGTGTTTAATGGTTAAACTTTAATATTGTTCCACATGAGCTTACATTAATCCCCATGAAAACAATGGGATGTGTTCTTTCTGTTGCAGGACGATGACGACACGGATTAGAGACAGTTTATCCTTCATAATATCAGACTTAACTAACAATCCAGGGACAGAAACAGCGCACACAGGCCTGGAAAGTCCGTTTTTTTGGGTTTGATTTGGTCGATTCCCTCCAAAGCTGTTCGAATGGGCGTGACCTTTGACCCAGGAGCCTGACCTCTCGGTGGGTGGCCTGACACTGACCACCACAGACAAAGGGTTTCTCTCTAAATGAGCAGTAAAAGTGAAGTGAAGGATTGTGGGTTGTGTTTAAACTTGTGTGTGTTTGGAGCTTCACGTTTGTCTCATAAACCTGCTGCATTAATAGGTTGTGTTCACGTGACGCAGTGTTCCAGCTGAAGCATGAATGGGTCAGAGTTTTGACAAAAAACCCTTTCCCAGAGATGTAGCCAGGCTAGTTTTGGTTTGCCTAATACCTGTGAATCGTCACTTCTCATTCAATATTTTCTTTATTGGGAAATTGCCAAGATGCACTAAAATAATTTCATTCATTCTCTACCGCTTGTTTCCGTTTGGGGTGGTGGGTGACTGCAGCCTATCCCAGTGACTGGGCCTACCCTGGAACCATTGAAAACCAGTTGGCACACGTGGTTCCGAGCGATTGTAGTTTGATTTCAGACTCGTGTAAACAATCGATCTGCAGCTGGACAAATGTAACTGAGCATGCTCACAACACCCCACTCCACATTGCAGCAATAAAGTTAAGAATTTAGAACAATAAGCCCCTGATTTAAATCAATTATTTTTTTAAAACATTGCTAAATCAATGCTAAATGCAAAACAAATAAACTAACCTAAATATAAAGTAGACAGTTTTCCTTGATGAAATACTTGCCTTGTAGGTGAAGGTCTTAAAGGAGACCTAATGTGATTTTTCCAAATATTTAGAAAGAAACAATGGCATGTCATCACCAATAATTCATATTTTGTTCATTGTAAAACACAAAACTGATCTAAAATGGCTTAGAGAAAGAAAGAAGTCTATTGACATCCTGTTTGAAATCTCAGAACTGATAAGCTACACCTCTTCATTGTAGAATTTAACACTAAAAAGCCACAGATTTTAATGAACTATTTTTAATTGTTGGAAAGTGTCTACATGGCAGTGTTGAACCCTACATGTTTTACTCGGAATCTGAACATTTGACTAATTGCGAGTAAATACAGACAAGTAGGCGGGGATAGGTGGTAGGTGAGGACAGAGATTTTCTGTGCACTGGAGCATCAGCTGCAGGACAATACAAATTACTCAAAACATGCAGGAATCAATCCAAATACAACGAGAGAACACTGCTGTAACATAATTAAAAACTAAGAAAAGGAGATTTTACATTATGGGTGTCCTTTAACTTGCGTAAAATTATTGTCTGATTACAATTTAATTAATTGATCGCACTTGTTAAATAAACCAGATCATTTGCAGCTTCTGATGCCGGTTTCTTTACGGGGAGGTTGTAAAAGTCTTGAGACTTGACACTTTTGGATACTGAACTGAAACAAAACTAGATTGAAGACTAACCCAGAATCAAACCAATACATTAGAAGAACCAATTTGTATCTTTTAATGTTTGGAAGATTGCGTCATGGACCTAATTTAATTGACTGGAGGGCCTGCTCTGGTCCCTGGGCCTTGCAAATAATAAATATGATCATTTACCTTTGTTATATATTTGTCTTTAATCTAAAAACTAGTGCTGTCAAGCAATTAAAAAATGTAGGAGATTAATTAATTACAATCTGTAATTAATTAATCTAATTAATCTATTTTTAATCTCACCTAAAAAATGCTGAGTAAAACACTCAACTGAAGTGTTTTTTGTTTTGTTTTTGATCCAATTTAATTAATTACATTATTGTTGTAGATGGAAAATATTAATATATTGCAAAGAATTAAGACTTTAGGAAGTTTTTGAACATAAAATTCCCGTTCATCAGTCCAATAACTCTCACCTGCTCCTATATTTTTGTCTCGTTGCTACTCATGACCTTTGCCCCCCGTCCCTCAGGTCAAAGGTCATATGCAGACTTTACTCAAGTCAAGTTGAACAACCCTTATGTCCATATTGCAACTCAGATATGGAAACAATGAAGTTAATGATTTCGAAATAGATAAATGTGATTAAAAAAATTAACTTGATTAATATGTCTGTAATTAATTAATCTCAATTATTGCACTAATTTAACACCCCTACTAAAAAACCCTACTGTGTGTTTAAATGTGAAAATCTATGCAGACAGTTCTTGTGGTTTATTTGACCGTTAATCTGTCCAAAGTGCATCCAAGGACAGGATTAGGACGTCCCCAAGTCAGAAACTCTGTCTTAATCACAAATCTTTATCTTCTTTGCAGTGCGCTGGCTGTTTCATTCACTTCATTAAAGTCTGTGAGGGATTAAAACGGACAAAGAAAACGGCACCACGCAAAGGTTCAGTATGGCTTCACACTTTATCAACAGAAAATACTTTAAATACTCAACAAAGTCTATAACCTGAGAATGACATTTTAGCTACATTTCGCTACAGAATCTGGTGCAAAACTGTAATTTAACACAAAAACACAGACAGAACAATGAAATGGACTCACACATTCTAGACGACAAACATACAGAGCTGCCCGTTTCGACAAAAAAATAATACTTTCTGGATTAAGTTAACAAGAGAATAAGTTAAATAGGTACATTACAGTTAAAATATGAGATGCTACACAAGTGCTGTCGACAAAGTGGTTCCAGTTTCTTCACTGACTTTGGCTTTTTGTAAAAACGGTTTTGTGGTTGAGATGTAAAATTAGGTCAAGTATTGATTATTTATGCTTCTGTCCATCATTTGGGTTGGATAGTAGGTGTTTTTGTGCTGTAGGGCTGCAGCAAATTATTGATTAATCGCAACTAATCGATAATTTAAATAATTGTCATGTAATTTAGTATTTGGAAAGTCATTAACTGGTAGTATAGAGGTTTCAAAACATGTCACAAGCTGAGAGAAGCCTCTTATTAAACAACAATAACATTTAAATAGCACACAGAGCGGACATAATGCTGCGTTCATTTGGTTCTTGGGAACTTGAAAAATGCTCGTAAAAGTCACAAAAAAACAATCAAATCAAAATATGTCTGACTTCAACAGCTTGTTGCAAAAAACAGCTGTTTTATCTAAATATCTTCATTATTTGAGGTCTGTGAATAATGTCATTAGCTTTTGGACAGCTAACAACAGCTAACCTCGCTGTTAGCTCTGTGGAGTCTATGTTTTATTCTTCCAGACATTAGAATCTGGACTTTCCAACTTATAAAGCTTGGACAATCACTAAAAAGGTTTTTAGTAGTTGACTCGTCAGCAATTATTTTCTATTGCATCTATTGAGACTGTTTGAATATGTTTTTAGCCAAATAAAGGTTGAAATATGGTGGCAAAAGGCCCCCACTTGGAGAAAATTACAAATAATTCTTTGTTTTAATAATGCAGTGACCTTTTTTAGAAGAAAAGTGGGCAAGGCAAAATAAGGTTAATACAGACCTTATTTTGCCTTGCCCACTTTCTTGGCAGTGCAGTTCCTGTTTAGTTCTGTTAATGTTAGCTTTTCTATCTATTGCAAATCCATTTCAATTTTTTATTAGGACAGTTAACAGCGATTGAATTCTACAGGCTAACTGCAGCTAAACCGGAAGTGCACTGCCAAGAAGAGTGGGCAGGGCAGAATAAGGTGAGTAGTCAAGTTAACAATTGCAGTTATCACTGATTGAGTCACTGCAGCTGTAAACGATCTGACCTCATCGCATGAAGGTCCTGGATTAACTCCCAGGAGGCCCAGAGTCTTTCTATGTTCTCCCGTGTCTGCGTAGGTTTCTCAGGGTCCTACAGTTTCCCCCTCCACTAAAAACATGTCCACTAGTGCCTCCCAGCGTCTTCCCCAAGGACAACAAATAGAAATTAGCTGTAAAGAATCTCGTACAAGCATCTCTGCCATTGGGCTTCATGAAAACATGCTATGATTTTTTTTTTTTTTATAGTCGACTAGTCATGATTTTGTTGTTTAATTGTTACAGCCCAGCACAAGAGGGTAATTATACACTTAGAACTTGAAGCATAAATTAGCGATTGTGTGCTGTGAAAAGTAAAGAATGACTGGTATCAATCCCACTTTAACCTGAAATAGTAGTTTTAGACCAGGTTTGAATCTTTGTGATCCTTAATTCTTTTCTTATGCTGGTGTGAAAGTTCAAGAACCACTGACATAGTCCATTTGCCAACTTCAGTCGACATCAGTCCTCCTTTCCCGCCTCAAAAGTGTCCTTGTCCCCTCCGCGTCACCCTCTCAGTCTCTGTAGATGGCGCTCATGTGTCGATACTGCTCGTATTGTGATTCCATGTGACCATCGTACGTCGACGTCACCTGGTACAAGCCCTGGTTCGGCTCCGACGGCGAGTAGTGGTGCGGGTGCAGGTACGACGGAGAGGTGTCTTGTTTCGGGACCATGTTGCTGCTGATGCTGAGCGGAGGAGTGGGCGGGGCTTCGTAAGGGGGCGTGCCCACACCTGTCGAGTGCCCGTCGTACAGGTTGGCCTTGATGGATCGCAGGTGGAGCAAGTGGGCGGAGTCAAACGTACCGTAAGGCGGACTGGGCAAGCCGGAAGAGGCGTAGCCGACCGCGGAAATTTGTCGTTCTTCCGGTTTGGGGCTTAGCTGGAGGCAACCGGACACCAAGTTAGAAGTCGGTTGCGAAAGACCTTTGCAAAGCGTGTCCATGAACGCTCTGCTCTGCATGGACACGCCCCCTTCGAGCGCCTCCGACAGGGCGCAGATGTAGTTGCGCGCCAGCCGCAGAGTCTCGATCTTGGAGAGTTTTTGCGTTTTGGAGTGGCACGGCATGATGCTTCGTAGGTTCTCCAGCGCGTCGTTCAGCCCGTGCATCCGCGACCTCTCCCTGGCGTTGGCTTTGATGCGCCGGGCCCTGAAGCGCTCTTGTCTGCCTTTGGTCATGCGTTTTTTCTTGGGTCCGCGGCGTTTGCAGGCCTCGTCTTCTTCGGCGTCTTCTTCGTCTTCCTCGCTGCAGCCGTCGTGCGCGTGCTCGGACAGTAAAGGCGGGGTGTAGTTTTGGGAGGTCATGGGGTCGTCGTCGGGCGAGCTGGTGTCGGTTCTGTCCATCCACTGCGCTGGGCTGGTCACCTCCTCGTCCTCAGCGCCAGCTCGGGCAAACTGCTTTATCATCATGATCTGCAAAGACGAAAACATTGAAAAGTTAAGCCGGCTGCACACTAGAGGAATTTAAGTTTTCCACTAACATGAGGACATTTTGCAACGGTTATCAACAACAACAGTCTCTGTGTTTTGTCAGCTTTTTTCTCTGTAGCATTTAGACATAAGGGGCGGTGTCTGGCTGTTTTCAGTAGCTGTGTTTGGTTAATTTTTCTACCACTTGTTCTTGTTTCGGTTTTAAACAGGGGAACACAATGGACAGTGGCGTCGCAGGAGAGACAATCATTCACTGATTGTGAAAATTTATGATGCCCAATTGACCTAAACATGCATGTTTGGGAGGTGGGAAGAAGCTGAAGTACCCGGAGAAAACCTTGCCTGGAAAATCCAGACGATGTATAAAAAATATATCGTCTGGCCACCATGTCCCTCTTTCAAATTTCAGTGGGCGTGATTGACAAATTAATGAGCCAATCAGGGACATGCATCATCATCGTATGAAAACGAACATGGCTGCTCACAACGGAAAAAATATCACATGAAACTGAAAAATACTGCAGATTTGTGCAGAATCAATGAGCGAAGCAAAAAACAATTTCAATGTGAGGTGAGTGAAGTTAGATTTTGGTCTAAATGACAGACGACCAATCACCTCGTTTGTTTCATCTGCGTCAGGCAAATAAACTAATTCAAAACACAGACGGGGGGCGTGGTGACCAGACCCACTCTTTGTAATTTGCTGAAGAGTGTGATCTGTATTCCAGGCAACAGAGAACACAGGGAGAACATTGACTTGGCTTGGGAGTCGAACCCACAAAGCCCTTATTGGGAATACTATTATAGCTTCTGCTTGAATCGCTCTACAAAAATTCCTAACCAGCACTGAAAGCAACACGGCCTCCGGAGAAAACGTACAATGAAATGACAAAAACGTACAACAAGCACGTTTTCATTTACGTCAATATGTTACAAAAAGCTAAAACGTAAATAACCATCAATCTTGATTGAAGCCACGTGGCACAGGTAAGTTTAAAATGGGTAGGTTTAGGGCTGGAGCTTGAGGCAGGTTAAGATTTATTTGTTAAATCCAAAGAAAATGTTGCCACGTGGCTTTAACCAAAATTTGCGATTGTTTTACGTTTTAGCTTTTGTAACATATGGATGTATAAAGGCGAGAATACGCATTTATTGTATGCTTTTGACATTTCGTTGTATCTCCGGAGACTGGGGAATCACACAAAGACCAGCCAAGTCCGATCCAAGAGTAACCAGCTTTAGGCCAAAACCAGGTCAGGTCTAAAAGGAGAATAACACCAAAACAAAACTTGGGAACAAATCAGGTCTAACTTTGCAAACAAGAATAATTTGTTAGCAATATTAGCAAGATGGGTTGAGGGTCCGATTCCATCATTAGAGGGACTATTTTGACCCCAGGCTTTAAGTTGATTAGGCCTGTCATAAGCTCATCTGGTAGAGCAACAAAAAGGAATCTACATCTATCAAAAGTGCCAAGCTTTGTCTAAGATATCAGTGTTTATCATCAGAAGATTGTACTTTATTAAACACGATCAAGATCAATTTAAATCAGCTCAGAAGAGGATTTTTTTGGTATTCTGGTATTTTTAAAGCATATATTTGTATTTGTTTTATAGCTTTTGATAAGTAGCCTATGCTTTCTTACAATGTTTGCACTTAAAATAGTCTAATACTTGGAAAATTGTACAGACTTGCCTAAAATTATAAGAATAAACACGTTTTAAAATGTGCAGCATTAAGAACATGCTCAAACTTGAGGCAAACTGTATATTTGACATTTGTGGATTGCTGTTTGCTAAACTTTTAAAAGCCTGCTGCTGCTGGTGATTGATGAGTTGTATTGGAAACGAGCCCAAATTCCGTTCAGTAGGCCATTGAAGATTGACCCTAATCCAATTACAAGACACGGAGTCACCTTTTCAGCACTGGACAGCTCCGAGTGCGCCACAACAACTTCTCCGTCTCTTTCTCCAAGTAAAACAATTAAATAAATACAAACTCCACTAAACTCAAACTAAAATCCGTGACGTAAGCCTACAGTTGTCATCATTTCTTGTTGTTTTTCGCCTCCTTTGCGCTAATCCCTGGTGCGCTCGTAGTGAACCGGTAATGCGCTGGCCGCCTCTCAATCTGGGCCAACGCGGGATTTGTGGATGAACCGCCGGCTCCGGGATTAAACCAAAGATCGCCTCCCAGATCAGCACGCAGCGGTCGGCTACTTGGATTAAAATGTGAGCGGGGCAAGAATAAAATAACGTACTGTAGCTTTAGACGCCATTACGCACAAGACGAAACATTTGGTTCTGGTAATAATCATGTATATACCTGTATGTTTTCACTTTGGGTTCCGTTCACTACATCCAAGTGATAATTTAAATGGGATTAAATTTAGAAGTAGGCCAAGTCTAGACCAGGACTTGGATTTAAGAACTCTCAGGCCTAAACAGATCCAAAATATAGCAGCAGTTTAATGAACAATCTTGCTGTTTTACGCTTGACCATCTAAATTAAGATTATTGTTACAACCTTGTACGATTATTTGGAAAATTAAGAGTTGAATCCAAAAGTGGGTAATTGCCAAAACTTGTTATTAAAACATTAGTTAAGGATTATCTGTTGTCTTTTATAAGCAAGATACTAAAATACGACAAAACATTGCTATTATTGTGATTTTAATGCATCTTTTCTGTTCTGTGAAGCATTTTTAATAACTTTGCGTACGACTTGTGCTATAAATAAACTTGTTTAGCCATAAACTGGTGTATTCTACTTAACATTGTAACATAAACATGACAAAACAAACATTAATCTTAAGCTATAGCTGTTCTTCAACATCAGAAAATATCTTACGGGAGCTTTTAAAATAAATGTTACGTTTAATAAAGACGTACCTAAGTCGGTTTTGTTGAAGTTGTTAAAGTTCAAACAGGGTTCGTTTGGTCCATGAACCGCGCGGTGCCCGGATGTTCCCAGTCGGAGCTGCGTCAGTGCGTAAATGCGCTTGGCACGGCTCGGCTCAGGGGCTTTTAACCGCCGGCCAAAGCTCCTCCCCCACGCCCGGGCCGCCGTGTGGTGTGTGGGGGCTCGCGCGTGGCCGGCCCGTGTCTCGTGGTGCGCGTGGGGGGTGCAGGAGGGGTCACGGCGGGGGGGCGGCGGATCAGCGGAGACGCGCTCTGAGCTTAACCCGAAGTGACAGGCCGGAGCTGGGCACGAGCAGGTGTTTTGGGGTGTCCCCGGCCCGCAGACACCCGTCCACGCGCGCACGAGTTTAGGAGAGTTTGTTGGACACGCAGCCTGCTCTGTCTGCGTCAATAAAAAAGTTTGTGGTGGGGCAGAGCAGAGAATAAACTTCACTTCACATGGTTTAAGTTGTCAGTTATCAAAGCTTGGATGTCTTGCTCTGTGTCTGTGATGCTCAATAACTTTAGACAACAGTTTCTCATTCGTTCAGGACTAATTCATAGAAAAGGCTTCAAAGGTTGTTTTTAAGTTAAAAAAAAAAAAATCTACAAACGTGTTATTTTGTGGGCCAATAATAAATGCCAATAATAAAATTTTAGATCCTGCTTTTGATACATTTTTGCCATAATACACACAAAGTAATCCAAAGATTAATGTAACAAAATCACGTAACTTTTTCAAAGGCTTAAATGCTTGTTTTTCCCTGAAAATGTGGCTACAGTCAGTTTTTGACAGCTATTTCACCAGTGACAGCGAAGTAAGAGAAAAGAGAATCATGATCATATTGAATTGTGATCTGAATTTAAAAAATGTGATATTAATTTTTGCCACATCCACCAGGGCTACTTTAAAGTCATTGTTAATCTAAGTCTGAGTACTTTGTTTTACCACAGAATAAAATAATCCAGTTTCTCAATCTTCTTCCATCAGGTTGAAATTGACTTTGAATGAAAGTTGAAAGTATCATCAACACTCTAAGTCTAAAACCCGGCGGCACGGTGGCAGAGCGGATAGCGCTCTGGCCTCACAGCAAGAAGGTCGCACGTTCGATTCCCGCACGGGCCCGGGCCTTTCTGTGTGGTGTTTGCATGTTCCTCCCTGTGTCTGGGTGAGTTTCCTCCAGGCACTTTGGTTTCCCCACCAATAACCAATAACATGCATGTTAGAGAACACTTGGTGATGGTCGGAGGTTGAGGCGCCAGGTGTTCAGGCGAATTGCCTCTGCTGAGCTGCCCCAAGGCAGTTTACTCTCACTGAGTGTGAGAGGGAGGGGTTCATCTCACTGTGAAGTGCTTGGTGAATGCGCAATAAAAATAACGATTACTTACTTACTAAAACTTGGTCCAGAAACACAACTGGACTAAAAACACCATTAACTCACATCAAGTGGTCAAATAGGTTTCATTTTCATTTAAAACTTCACTGAAGAGCTGTGGACTTGCAGATTGTGACTTGGATTTCAAACTTGAGTAACTTGACCCAAACTTGGGATTCGGCTTTGGCTTGAAGCAAAAGACTTGAGACGTGCAAAACCAGTGACTTAAATCTCAATTGATAATGTGTGAAATTATCATAACTTACTGCTGGCCTTATTACATCATCATCTATAACATGAACACAACCTATTTAATATTTTTGAAATGTTCTGAGTAGCTTTAGATGTTATGTGTAAATGTTCATAATATTAGTTAGAATTAATCAATCAAATTTGAGTATACAAAATATGTATAGTGTATTTCTGCTTGTCAACTGTACAATAATCTGCTTCAACATGCTTGAGCAATGACTGCTTCAGATTTTCTGTTTGGTTTTGATCAATGAATGTTCATTTTTGATGTTTCCAAAACTCAGACGAGTGTTGTTGTGATTTTGGACTGTACAAAAATACATTAATTAGATTTCTTACATGTACAATAATTTTACTATTGACTATTACTGTGTGAGTTTGCCGTTTGTCCTGTTCCTGGAGCCTCTGTGTGCTGCTCCCTCTGCGTCTGTCCTTCTGCTGCCCACACACCTGCACCTTCACTGGGACAAACACGCCTCTGTGTCCCCTGACTCCAAACCACCGGGGAAAAGGTAACTCTACTGTACCAATGTAAGTCTGCACTGACAGCACAACCATCCAAATACACTGGCCTTGTTTGAGTTGTTGAATTTATTTTATTTCAGACTGATTTGAACATATCCATTCTCCTCTAATGTAACACGTTATGTTAAAATTTCTTTGATATGAAATTTGTTCCCTCAATCTATATCATAAATAGAATAGAATAAAACCATATTACAGTAAAAATGCACTGTAAAGCACTTTGTGTTACATGTATGTATGAAAAGCACTTTATGAATAAAGATTGATTGATTGAAAAATAGTGAGGTATTTAAGGTATGATTGTGACCACAAAAAATGTATAATGTATGTAGATTTATGTAATGGTTTCTAATAGAGATCAATCTAAAATTGCATTTTGAAATTATACAAAAATTTACCTATATAATTTAATTTATGTAAATATATAATTTCTTCTTCTCCTTCTTCTTCCTTCTCCTTCTTCCTTCTTCCTTCCTTCCTTCTTCTTTCTTCCTTCCTTCCTTCTTCCACCTTCTTCTCCACAAATCAAATCAACATTCAGCTTTCCTTTAAAGGTGTTCTGGCTTTTCAGTGCTAAATGTATTTTTGTTACACAACTCTTTTGTTCTGTGTGTTACCTTGTTTTAGTTAATGCATTTGTATGGATGTTTAGCCACAAACAACAATGATGTTTGACTGGCTCGATCTTAACTAAATCATTTTCTTACTGAGTGTTCAAAACTGGTCAAAGCGTCACAACATCAGGAGAAGTCGAGGAATCAAGTTTATGTTGAATCCAGTTGAGAGAAAAGCACAGACATCATTGTCTCAAATGTGCGTATGAAATTATCTTTAATAAATCCGTTCTATTAAGAGCTCAAAAATCACAACCACCACTTCTGAAGGCTTCATAAGATTGTTGTCAACAGAAAGTGATCAGTAATGCACAAGCAAACTATGTCAGTCTGTTCTTAGACCCTCGATCCTGGCAAGAAAAACAGCAGGAAAAAGAGAAACCTGGAGGAGAACCTGGTGGAGAGATCTAGTCCCATGAACGGACAGATGAGTCCAGGACTGACAGGTCTGTCTCAAAGGGAAACAGCTCATCAGGCAGGACAAGGGCAGGCTAATCCAGGAGAGACATGAGAGTCCATCTGATTGACGAAGGCTGCGTGATGTGTTTACGTTTTTTCACAGCTGTTATGAGCGAGACACACGAGATGTATTGGTAGATTTAAAGATGCACCGTGTAACTTTTTAACCAAACATTAAACTTAAATAAAAGCATGCTTTTCAAGATTAGATGTCTTTGTGACACTAAAGAATCAATAAAAATGTGTTTCTTTACTCTGAGCGGGCTTTTATGATCACAAAATAAACCAATGAATGAATGAATTTGGCCAAGAGGAGGGCCTCCTGCTCTTATAGCTGGCATAAAACATATTTCAAGATTAAAGACATGTATTTGTCATTTGTCCATACTCATTAGAATTCTTGTGCTGGGTTTTCAGGAATTCTGGTAAAAGAATTCCTCAACAGGGATGATTTAATCATTTTGTTTCTATAAGATTGTGCAGTTGACTTTTCACTAGTGATGCATCGATCGGATACTGGGATCGGATACCGGTGCAGATCCCGAAAATTTTACTGGATCGGTTTTCGACTCTATAGTATCGATTCAGCCTATACCGATTCCATTGTCGTGCCTTTAACTGGACAGAAGGAGACTGAATTACTGGCTGGTGTTGATCCAGAATGTTTCAGATTGTTTGACATTTTATTAAGTTGTTGAGTTGTGACTTGCACAGGTAACAATTACATAACACTATAACCAAATGTCTTATGTTTTGATATGAACAATAAGGTATTTCAGTCCTTACATTGGTATCAATTGATATCAAGTATTGGCAGATACTTAAGGCCAAAGTATCTGGATCGGTATCAGAACAGAAAAAGCTGGATCGTTGCATCACTTCTTTTGCTGGATATATATATATAATTGAGTATTGCACAATATGAAAAAGCATTATTCATTCATAGGGGAAATTACAGATGGTCAATTAACCTCAACATGCATATTTTTGTAGGTGGGAGGAAGCTGGAGAACACCCACAGTAACACAGGGAGAACATAAGATCTTGATTTGGATCGACCTCTGATTCAAAACTATGATTACTTTATTGGGAAGCCACAGCTCTAACCACTCTGCTACCGCGTGCCCCAAGGTTAGTTTAGTTGATATCTTCTTTTCTGTGTTTTGTTAACCTGTAACTAGTTCAATATATACCATATTTAGAACATATAGATGGAAAAACGTGGTGTACATGTTGGTTTGATGCATGTACAGATGGTCCTGTCTGGATCAGATGCTGCACTTTTCATTTATTCTCCTCTGAATTGTGTCCACTGTATCCGAATGTCCTGTGTGGGTCTGAGATTGTCACGCAGAGGAAAAGCAGACTCTGAACGTGGCTCTGGTGAAGTCCCTCCGCTCTGGTCTGACTGAGGAAACCTTGTCCATCTGTCACACTTCTGTCCTCAGAGACAAACTCAAACTGTGTCAGCGAAATGAGCATGTGTCGGCTCGCAATCAGAGAGAGGAAGCAACGAAGAACTAGTCACGTTTATCAGTATCTGTACTTATGACAGATTCAACCCCTTTTACATGGAAACGTGGATGTATACCATGCAGTTAAAGGAGACCTATTGTGATTTTTATATTTAGGAAGAAGCTATGGCATAGGTTGATCAATAATTCACATTTTGTTCATTGCAAAACACAGAAATCAGTTAAAACGACTTAGAAATGGAAATGGGTCCATTGACTTCCAGTTCAAAACTGCAGAACTGATAAGACCCGCCTCTTCATTGAAAAAAATGTAACTTTAATAAGCCACAGATTTAAAAATGTGTAATAGGTCCCCTTTACTTTCTATGTTGGATGTAAAAATATGTTATTATCCTATTCCTAATCTTAACCAACCCCAAGTCCCAGATTTAAACGTACGCATTTTTATAACTTCAAACCGTTAAACCTAAACAAAATGGCCGCATGTGGCTTAAACCAAAACACCTGTTTATAGAAGGATTTTTGGTCGACGTCACTTTCCGCCCTACTGCGCATGCGTTATGCAGAAAGACACGGTCTCCGACGAGAGCAGCTGTTTCAATCAGGTCTGAACCAGTCTGACAGACGTCTGTCTCCTGAAGCTTGAGACAGCGTCATTTTTTTACTCACCTGAATGTAACTTTTAAGGGTTGTAGGGTCGAATTTCATTCACAAACGTTGACTTAGCAGCATAACATTTGGTTTCTCAGAGATAAACTCTTGTAGCTGACAACTGAGCTTTTTCGACTTGTTTCCACTGTTTGTGTCTAGGAGCGGTGGCTCTTCCTACAGCTGGGGTGCGCGCGCATCGCCCGTGTTGGTAAACAAAAAATCCCTCTATAAGACGCTTGGATGATTTTCACAGGGTCAAATAGAGATGACGTTTAATAGACATACAAAAAAGGACTAGAGACAAGCTCAAGATATGGAGCCCGATCTCACAAGACAGTACATTTATCACGACATTACAGGACATGTAAATTGCATATGATTAGCACGAGTTCACGTCTTTTTTCGAAAATATGGTACGCGTCTAAGTCCCTGTTCATTTCTATGGTGGTTGTTAAGACATTTATGAATATTAACAAAATCCTGGTCCTAATCCCAGACCTAAATTTACCCATTTTAGTAACTTGGAGCCTAAACTTACCCGTTTCACAAAAAGAAAATGTTCCCACGTGGCTTCAATCACAACTCGTGTGTTTTTATGCTTCTTCATATCGTGCTATATGTATGACGTAACAAAAGTACGTCTGTATGATTGTGAAATTGTGCTCATAACACGCTGTTTATAACACAGACAGACAGACAGGAGAAATTCCATGGACACAATAAAGACAGAAACACTACATTATCTAATACACAATCAATACATCATCTCCTCCAACCGAGAGCAACTCATATCCACATATAAAGTATAACATTTTTATGGTACTATTTTATATATTCATTTCTTTTTGCTTGCACTCAACACAATCAAACACCGCGTCTCGTCGACAGGTTGTTCACGGCTGTTTCAAACTCGCAGCGGTTTTCGTTTTGTCCTCGTGTGAGTCCAATATGTCAGCCGGATAAAAGCGGAGCATAAAGCGCGTTGATCCCGAGGCCTGGTGTTTTAAGTTGCTGCTTTGTGCCGGCGATATTTGTCAGAGAAAAGAAGCGTGTTCCAGCCTCACATCTGCACAAGCTCAGAATCACTGTTCCACTCGGTTTCATGGTCACACGTCAGCTTTAGAGCCGGGGTGAACCTTCCAGGGCCAGGTTTGAGGAGCACAGACCCGGGCTGAGACCTCTGGACCCCGACCCCCCTCCTCCTGGTCCCTCTGCTCCCTCACCCAAACACTCACCCCTTCCAAAACAATATATGACAGGGTTAGCAACGTCTAAAATGGTTCAAAGTAAAGGACAACACTGAGATTCAGGTGGTTTTATGTCACAGCTCCTGCTAAAGATGGAAAATAACAAAGTATTTTAACTCAAAAACTATACTTAATTTCTACTCACAAAAGTTTAGTCCCTTCTTCTTGGCCACAGTTGTTTTTTCACTGCAGTCCTATTGTGTCAACACTTTTTCTATTTTAAAATCCTCAAAGCTTAATAATAATTCAACACCTAGCTGTTTCAGCCTCTCTCTTTTCAAAGTTCAGATTCTGTTTTTGTTACGTTTCAGAAGCTTGAAATAAACAGAGGACAACTCTGTACCAGTGGTTTTATAAACTATTACAGAGAAATATTTGTTTTGATTCTCCAGGTGAAGATTTTGAGACTTTATATTTCCAGAAATGTGTTTGAACTGAAAAGCTATGTCTGACGCCTAAAAGGCTAACTGTGTCCCTGTAAAGGTCATTGCATAGATAGATCCCTGAGTCCTGTCTCATACTTGAGCCCCAGATCCGTGTCGGACCCTCACCCAGCCTACTCACCCCAGCCTCCCAGAGCCGTGTCAGAGCCGCGGCGCCCCCCGGTGAGCGCTGACCGCCTTCAGGCCTCTCTTTATGGGCCCATTGTCTGCTCCATAAGCAGCTTTGTTTCTGCATGTGCAGCTGGGCTAGCGCAGCCATTAGCGGCGCGCGCTAAAGGGAGAGGGTAATATAATTAGAAAACAAAAGTCAGGTGGCGCACACAGCCCAGGGTTTGGGGGCGCTGGCTGCTGGCCAGCTATAATTTGATTATGAAGTTGTGTGCGCCACAAAAGACACAATTGAATCCTTTTTCTTTTATTTGAGGTTTAATTTGATTCAGTTTGGGCTTTAAAAGGAGCAGTGTGGAAAGGAGAAGATTTACTTTTCTCATTTTCATGGCAAAAGTGGAGGATAGAATATGTATACTTTAGCAATAAGAGAGCTTTTGTCCTCTCTGAAAAGATTTCTACAAAAGTGTAATTACATTTCTGAGGTGAAAGGCAGGTTATATTTATATGTTTCCATTTGCACAATCACTAATCTCACTGAAGCGGTCAACTGTTAACTGCTTTTACACATTATCTGACCAAATCTGACTAGATTTATTCTGTTTGTATTGTATAATGAATAGTTGTCGTGATTAAACTTCACTCAACAGTTTGTCCTGCCTTCCCAAAATCCTGCCAAAGTGTATGGTCTCCTGTCTGCTCCTGTCTGTTTCTTCACATTCTTCTTCCAGTGATGTGATTTCATTTTAAAAAGAATGATCTGTGAGTGAGGTACATAGCAGCAGAGTGATTATGGCTCTGGCTTTCCAATCAGAAGGTTCGACAGGATGTTCTCCCTGTGTCACCGTGGATTCTCTCTGGGTGCTCCGGCTTCCTTCCACCTCCAAAAACATGTACGTTTATCTTAATTGGGTGTCCAGGGTGTTCCCCACCTAAGGCCCAAAAGTCACTGGGATAGGTTGAGTCAATCAAATAAGCCCTATATAGCAACTTACCAAATGATTATGTGGATAAATCATTAAAATACTAGATTATGTATTTGAAGCCTATCAGCAAAAACCTGTTGCCCAGAAATGAGTCTTAGCTTCTGCCCATAAGCTCCTGTCCTGCCCTGCCCTGGCCTGCTCCTCCTGCTCCTGTCCTAGCACGCTTTTGTCCTGTTCCAATCCTGTCCCAGCCCTTTCCTCTCGCCCAGCTACTGTCGTCCCCCGGCCCTCTCCTCCTGCTCCTGTACTACCCTGGCCCTCTCCTTCTGCTCCAGTCTGCCCTGGCCCTCTCCTTCTGCTCCTGTCCTGCCCTGGCCCTCTCCTTCTGCTCCTGTCCTGCTGCCCGCTCCTCCTCCCCTCTCTTCCTGCTCCTGTCCTGGCACGCTTTTGTCTGCTCCTGTCCTGTCCCCTCTCCTCCTGCTTCTGTCCTCCCTTGGCCTCTCCTTCTGCTCCTATTGCCCCGGCCTCTCCTCTGCCCCTCCCCAGCCCTCCTTCTGCTCCTGTCCTACCCGCCTCTCCTTCTGCTCCTGTCCTGCCCGGCTGCTCCTCCTGCTCCTGTCCTGCTCCTGTCCTGCCACGGTCTGCTACTCCTGTTCCTGTCCTGCTCTGACCCGTTCCTCTTGCCCCAACCTGCTACTGTCGTCCCACGGCTCTCTCCTCCTGCACCTGTCCTGCCCGGCTCTTTGTCCTGCTCTGTCCTGTCCCGGCTCTCTCCTCCTGCTTCTGTCCTCCCGGCCCTCTCCTTCTGCTCCTATTCTGCCCCAGCCCTCTCCTCCTTCCTGTCCTACCCCAGCCCTCTCCTTCCATTCCTGTCCTACCCCAGCCCTCTCCTTCCATTCCTGTCCTACCCCAGTCCTCTCCTTCCATTGCTGTCCTGCCCGCCTCTCCTCCATCCTGTCCTGCCCCGGCCCTCTCCTCCAGCTCCTGTCCTGCCCGGCCCTCTCCTCCAGCTCCTGTCCTGCCCCGGCCCTCTCCTTCCATTGCTGTCCTGCCCCGGCCCTTTCCTCCCGCTCCTGTCCTGCTCCGGCTCTCTCCTCCTGCACCTGTCTTACTCCGGCACGCTCTTGTCCTGCTCCTGTCCTGCCCTGGCCCTCTTCTCCTGCCCAGGTCCTCTTCTCCTACCCCAACCTGCTTATGTCCTGTCCCAGCCCCCAGCCCTCTCCACTTGCCCCAGCCCTCCTCTGTCCTGCCCCAGCCCTCTCCACTTGCCCCATCCCGCTCCTGTCCTGTCCCGTGCAGCTCTGCTTGAATACACCCCACACACAAAGGGATCAGTGACAGGCGTCCTTAAACAGGACTGTCCCGTCGGCAGACCAGGGCTTATCCTGTTAGTCACGATAGATGAGATGCCCCCCCCCCTCGCTCACCCCTCCCAGCTGCCCCAAACACAGTGATAAAACCAGATTTGGCTGGTGGCTACTGTTCAGACCAGGTCAAGCAGAAAAAGATGTGTTTATGTCGTTTTTGTTTCATCGTTTATCCAGAAAAAAAGAGAAAAAAAAAGCGTTCCAGTTTCAGTCCGTTTTGGGGGTCGGTTTATGAGACAATAGGCACTTGTGTTAAATCCACTGCAGCTTTAAACCGCGGCCAGAGCTTAAGGTCCGTATAAATGTGGTTGTTTTTGTCGCTCCATTTGACAATAAAGTTTGATCGGATCCCGAGAGACGCAGAAGTTGTTTAAAGTGGAAATGTAGAGACTCCAGACTTGTGGGCAGTGTGGGAAAACATCTGATTAAAGTGTGCAGCAGGTTTTGTTTGAGTTTGGAGATAATTAAACGTATCATATTATAAATTGTGGGATGTTTGAATGTTGCTAATTTACAAAAAAAAAAAAACACATTTGCTGTATCTACAAAATGTTTAGGTATTTCTGCCTTTCTTTTTCTCTAAATCCGAAGAGTTTGAATGTTATGTTCCACTTTGTGATGCCATTAAGTGGAGTTTTAAAGTTAAACAACTTTACTTATATATAAAATACAATACTTTTTGTTCAGTCGAAAGAACGTGTCAAAGAAAGTCAATATTTCCAGTTGCATCGTGAAACAATCCAGATGCTGTTTGCGAGAATGTTGCACTAAATTTAATATTAGAAGATTCACATACTAACATCTTACACAAAACAGATATGCATCATGTCAAGTTTTGTATTCATAGTGTGTGTGTGAGTTACAAATGTCTGTTGTGTCAGGTTTTTACTCCCCTTAAAGCGTGTGAACAAATGATAAATGAGGCCTACACTGTAAAAAGTCATAAGACCAATAACTTGAATGAACTTAAATCTTGTGTTAATATAACTTAAAATGTGAGTCAAAGGTTTTCAACTTAGGCTTTTAAGTTATAAGAGAGAGAGAGAAATATAAAGGTTTATATTGCTGATGTGACAATTAAACCTAAAATGCACTAGAATGCAGCAAATTTCAGACAATTTGTCAAAAACCGTAATTAAAAGGCAACTTATTGCACTGCATTATATATAAATCTGGACACACTTTCTTGCTGTGTAGCTTTATCACAGCAAGAAAGTTGCAGGTTTGACTCCTGCTTGGCCTGGACCTTTCTATGGGTAGATGTTACCTCAAGGTGTGTACCACACTTTCCCCTCACTGTCGACACTAGATCACACTGTTTTGGTGTGTGTATATACTGCAGGCCCAGCCTATTACAAAAGAAACATCGTAGGCCTACATTGTAATGAGTTTACACAAGTGCAAGGTATTTTTTTCACATATAAAAATTGAGTGTTTGTTCAGTAACATATAATATGTAATGAAGTGAAATTATATCTGTTCTAGCAATTTTCACTCAATATTTTTTCATACTTTTTTTTTTCTTGTAGCAGATGATTGAGAACGTTTTATACATTGTGCTTGAAACATTTGCATATGAAACGTTGAAATTACAGAATAACATACATTTATATGAATATATTGTAAGTTTCCACACAGTTTGAAGTGGAAAAAAAGAAAGCAGTCTAGCCAGTCAAACCAAACAGTCAGTGATGTCATTTGGGTGCAGGTGACCAACTGTTAACCACACTATATTTGTATTTGCGAATCCTGGTAATTTTTGCGTTTTTACATCACAACATTCACAGAAAATAAAGAGAAATCATCTTAGAAAACATTTATGAAACATATTACATGTTAAAAGAAATTCTTATTTAGTCTTATTCTTCTTTTTTCTCAAAGAGGACTGCTGAAGCAGTGCCTCCTCTGACGCTCGTTGCTGCTCTCTGGTGTTGTATGGAACTGGTGCCTCAATAACACATGATCCAGAGTGATACTTTTCGATACCGTAACTGAGTTGGTCACGTGACTTTTCTTAAACTGATGCACTCGGTGAAACAGCTCGGCTGAGGCCTCGCTCTCAGTGCATGGCACATGTATCGGTGCCTCGGCTCGCTTTGCCCATCACTACTTTCTACGCGTAGTTTATATGTTTCTCCTCGTGTCTGGGTGAGTTTCCTCCAGGCACTTCGGTTACCTCACCAACCAATACCATGCAGGTTAAGGAACGCTTGGTGGTGAATCGCCTCCGCTGTATCTCACTGTGAAGCGCTTTGTGACTCTGTGTCTGTTAAAGGCGCTATACAAATAAAGCTTACTTACTTACTTACTTACTTACTTACTTACTTACTTACTTACTTACTACTTACTTACTTACTTACTTACTTTCTAACCCAATATGCTACATTTGAATCTAACACAGAAGGACCAACTCTACCTCCAATCGTTTGGCCCCATTTCCATTTGGACACCCCTGTACAACACTGACAAAGATAAAAAAAAAAAAAACAGTGTGTTTTAATAGTTAAGGATAAGTCACAAAATAAAACATAACTCAGTCTTATTATTTTATTTTTGTATATTTCTTTGTTCTCTGAGCTGGGTTTAATGAGCTGAAGCCTGTAGCTCTTCAGGGCGTGGCAGGAAAAGCCGAGCCGATGTATTTCTTTCCGTCGCCGTAGGTGGTTTTGTCCCACGTGTACGTCTGGATCCTGAGCTCTTTTCCTCCCAGACTCAGATAGCACCTGCACAACACACAGAAATTACTTTATATCAGTCAAAGCAGCGTTTCCCATTAATCGAGGAGACAAGAGTGTCTAATCTTTCATCGATAGTCTATATACAAGCTAAACAATCATTGGTAACACATTATTGATTTTTTATACGTGGATGTAGTTAAAGACATTGACACATCAGTTGTAAAATGCTTAAATTCTCTTTGAAATATCCTGCTCACATTTTTCCAGGACGTGTGATGTAGCAGAGGCTGTACAGAGCGAAGTCAAACTCAGGACTGCAGCCGATCACAGCCGAGCCGACCTGCTTAAAGTATCCGTCCCATCTGAACTGCATCCCCAGCACGTCCGGGTACGAGCTCCACTGTGAGGGAAGAGAGAGAGAAAAACGCTGTTAGGTCTGCTGAAGGTTTGAGTCAAAGTTCTGAATCGTGAAGTGAATAGATGAATCTTACAGGGCCGTTGAAGCTGTGGCTGTAGTAGTTGAGCAGTCCTCGTTTCTCCAGGAGTAAAACTGGATCCAGTTGTGGAAACCAGACACTTTTCCTCCCTTCACTTCACCTGGAAACACATTAGCAGTTTAATAAATGTTGAATATATGTTTGTGTGTTTGTGTTGTTTATGTTCAGACCTGCGAAGATGTGCTCAAAGCCGCTGGAGTCCAGTTGTCCGCTGCTGCGAGAGTAAAGTCCAAACCACATCATCTTCAGGTCGTAGATAAACTCCTCCTCAGACGCATACACTCCTGAAAAACACAGACAGAAGAGAAGAGAAAGAGAGATGGAGAGAGAAGAGAGACATCAGAGACAAGATTTCAGTGGTAAGTTTTGCAGCAAGTGTGCTAATTTTGCAATTAGATACAATACAACTTGGTTAAAGAACTGCTTATTATGATAAAATTCGTTCCATGCCCTTGATGTTTATGATTACCCTGATATCTTATATTTTTTTATTGGTTTTCTATACAAGCTTGCGTGATTATTAACATAGATTTTTTCTTTTTCTTCGTATTGTGGTTGCTTTAGTTTTCCTGGGTCCGTAATAACAAAAAAAATTACAGATAAAATGACATCTACATTTTAAAGTTAGATCATGTCACAAAAGGTCAATTAACAGTCATTTAAATGCTTTTTTATAGGTGCACTGTACAACTTTTTGACTAAAACTAGACTTGAATCAAAGCATGTTTTTGCCATTTAGATTTCTTTGGTGTTCTTTACAAATAATAAAATTCAGTGTTTTTACTTTGAACAGGCTTGCATGACCACAAAATGTACTTCTTTTTTTTTTTTTTTGGCCAGGAGGTGGGCCTGCTCATGGTTGTTTCTATAGAGGAATTATTTGTTTCTCAACACACAACACGAGGGATGTGCACACAACTGCGTAGCAAAGAGCCGCTGATGAACACAAGCACTCGCCAGGACTGTTGTCAGCTACAAGAGTTTATCACTGTGTGAAAAACAAAAGTTCTGCTGCTAAAATAAACATTTGTGAATAAAATTCATTTTTAAGACTCAAACACATTGTCTCAAGCTTCAGGAGCCAGACGTCCATCAGACCGGTTCAGGAATCAACAGGCCCATAATGCACTGGGGAGCCTGACCATGAAAAGCTCTTAAAGTAACAACTAACTCAATCTTGAACTTAACTGAAAGCCATTGAAGGGAAGACAGAACAAAAGTCATGTGGGACGCTTCTGTTAAAAGTCTGAAGTTTGTTTTGTACATGTTTGACACTTTTAATTGCACTAATGTAGATTCTTATTCCTGTTTACCTTTGCTGTAGAAGAAACTGAAGAGCTCTCGGCCCACTTCAGTGTTGGACATGGTTTCTCTCACAAACTGGTCCTGCTCCTTCAGCTGCTGCTCACTGAAGCTCTCCGTCTGTCCCGTCATCCTGTGGTAGTTATCCAACACGGCCAGCAGGGCGGCGTACGTGGGCCTGGAGAAGAGAGCGCCCTCGTCCAGGTAACGGAACAAACTAGAGAGAGAGAGAAAACACATTTATATCAGGAGCAAAAACCTGACACAGCTGCATTGACATTTGTGTCTCACACAGAGGCAAAGCAGGGCAAGTTTGTTTCAAAAGTATTGAACAAAGCAAGGAAATATACATCAGCACTAAAATTAGATTTTTATGTAAGTTTTTCTTTGTAAATGTGAATGCTTAATGTTCAGCTCACTTCTGTGGTGGTTGTGATTATGGTGTTTGAGTGGACAGTGAGGTGGATGTGTGTGAGTTTGCTGTGCCCTGTGTATTGAGAGTATAGTTGTTTATCAATAGGCCTTTTTCCAATGTAGGAACTTTTTTCAGTTCCTAGTGTTTTATTAGTTCCAGTCCCCATTTTGTGCGCGTTCACACAGAGCAGGAACTATGGACTGGGGCAACACTTTAGAGACTTTTTTAGTTCCTGCTCTGAGGCAGGTACTTTCAGTCAGACCAGGATGACATAAGGACATTTACAATGTTTAATACATTTTCACTCTAGATATTTTTTTTATCCTTAAGAAATTAGTTTAAAAACAGTACCTCACAAAATATATGTATTTAATGTGTAAATATCCTAAATATTACTAGGAATTAGAGTATCATGTTGTTTTATTGTTAATTTTAATGATGTTCTTTACATTTTCATAGATTTATGTGAAATCCAAAAAAGACACCACGTAATGACTCATTTAAATGTTTTAGACTTTACAGATGCAAATGTTAAAACCAGGTAGAGCCACTTTCACAAACTGATACTGTGTAAACACAAACATGGGGACAGGGTAGTTCTCTGACTTAAACAGGGGCTGGGAGAATGTTGGGACTAGTTCTTGGTACTTTCATGTTGAGATGTATGAGGGGGTTGTATTCTATATTTTGTACTTAGTGCTTTTGTGAATTGTTGTGTGGCTGTTTTTTCCAGCTGGGATAAAAAGAATTTAAATTAGCTCTGGCTAAAACCTGCATATTTACATGGATGGATCTCTTTTCCCTGCCTCTGTTATCAACGTGCATTGTCCCTTTATCATATGCTAAACAAATAAAATCACAATATAAAACAACTTATTGAAATATATAACATCATAAAATTTAGTTTAAAATAGAGTGTAGATGAAGTTTTTCAGTCGTATTCACAGACAAACTGAAATGTTTGAGCTCTTAGCTGTGTGACCGTCCAGTTTGTCAGAGACTCATCTAATCAGAAGCTAAGCAGGTTTGGCCTGGGCAGGACTTGGATGGGAGAGAACATCAGTTTAGTCCTGACTTTGGGACACAGCACTAATGTGATGGTACTTCCTGGTTCATGTCAGGACTGGAGCAGCAGTGTTCTGGATGTACTGCAGCTGTTTTACAGCTCGTTTGGATAGGCCGGTGAGCAGGCCGTTAGAATAGTCACATCAAGTCAGTAAGTGCTGATGTTATTGATGTGGCTGTTAAAGAGACACTATAAACACCAAATTTGAGGTGATGCATATCTGTTTTTTATAAGATGTCATATGTGCATCTTGGCAAAATGCTCACAATACTACATGTATTTTTTTTTCATTTATACTACAATTTTAGCACCTGGCTTGATAAATGAGGCCCTTAACTCCATATAAGGTGACAGGCTCCCCCATAGGCCTAATTTTTGTTCACCATCTAATAAAAATCAACTCTAAGCTCCCTGACATGTTAAAGTAAAAATAAAATGTGAATTCTCCTATTTACAGTCAAATTAACCATTCTCAAATGTTTTGGCTCGACCTAATCCTTTTTAAGTCTCTAGAGGAATTGTCCAAACCCTAATATATCAAATCTAGTGTCATTCTGGCCCAGGCTACTGACACTTTAGCTTTATAACCTGATCTTCTTTTGTGCAGAGCTTGTTCTCACTTAAAACTAGAATCAGCCAGACATCAGAGGCGGAAACTACAAAGACTCAGCTTCACAAAGAGTCCAGACAATTATTTGTGCTCCAAAGTGTCCAGAAACACTTTCCATTTGAATTCTAGATTATTTCAGGCGTTTTAACCAAAATAGGCCATACTTAAAGCGATACAACAGAGTAGGCCACGTTTTTCAGTTTTAACATGATTATATTTAAGAGTTCATTAAACGTTTTGCTTGTCTTCACCCAATTCAGCTGTTTTGAGGAGGTTTATAGCTGTCTTTTGTCCGCCAAATATGACAATGTCCACAACTATTCCTAGTCACATATGGTTCACACCAAACTAAGTCATCATTGTAGGGCTGCACGATATATTGATATCGAATCGACACCGCGATATTGACACAGCGATTAGCTAATCGCAAAAGCTGCGATTTTCCTCCTTTTCTTCCCAGCCTGCTTTTTTATTTTTATTGGACACAGCATTACTACGAAAGTGAACACAGAGCAGCACCACAGCGACAGGCTGTGGTGCTAAAAACTAAAACATGTCCATTAATGCCTCCCCTGACCCTTCCCCCAGGGCTCCTCTGCAAAAGAGATTCTGAATCTCAGTGGACATCCCTGGTTAAATAAAGGTCAATTAATTAAAACTGCACAACGACTGAACAAAAGTCTATAAACAATGCTTGCATGACCGTTTTAGTGCATATTCAATAAATCACTCATAATTAAAGAGCCACATTTTAAAGTTGGTGCTAGCGTTAGCCGCTTACCTAGAACAGGCAAAACATCGATAGTTTCCCAGGCAAATCCAGTCTGTTTTCTTCACAAACATAAAATCTTTTTTTTTCTTTCAGTCTGGGAAGTAGGGGAAGTTGGCGCCATCTGCTGGTGTTGATGTATATTTCTGTCAGCTTAAACAATTAGTCACTTAGTTACTTTAGTTCCTTTTTATGCAGGTCAACTGAATTATCAAGCACAACATCCAATCAATCTCAGTTGTAGCGGTATTAATGCCTAAAATGTAGTTAAACTTTTCAAATTAATAGGCAGTTTATTTGTGATATTTTCCATGGTTAATATTTTACAATTGTTGCAAAATGGTATGCTCAACAGAAAAAATATATATTTATACACATGCTAATAAACTGAAATTGAATCGAAATTGCAATATCAAACAGAAAAATTACAATTCAATTTTTTGTCAATATCGTGTAGCCCTAATTACAAAACGTGATAGTCTATCATTTGGGCTGTAACAGTGTGTATGTGTGTGTAAGAGAGTGTAAGAGTGTGTAAGAGAGTCTAAGAGTGTGTAAGCGTGTGTAAGAGAGTGTAAGAGTGTATTTTTGCTCACGGTTTGGAGGCGAGGTCGACCTGAGCGCTGGTCTCAGAGTTTGGGATCAGGTCCTGCGGGTCCAGGATGAGCTGAGATCCAGAGGCTTTGTTTGCGTCCAGAGCGAACAGAGCTTCAGAGACAGACTTTATCTCAGCGTCAGAGACCGAGCTGCCGTCTGCGCCGCCTGAAGGAAAAAACGCAAATGTGCAACTTACTCCTGAGCAGAGAGAGAGGATTGTACAGGACGTGTGTGAAAGTCCACCAGAGCTTACTATGCTCGCCTCTCCACAGATCTGACCTGTGACTTGGCCCTGTGGCGACATCTGCTGCTAGTCTCCATGGAAACTTAGCATAGTGCTAATAAGATAAATTAACTTAAGGGTTTGTGTTGATAGAACTTGGCAAAGTGAGTCAAAGATTTTCAACTTTTAAGTTATAAGAGAGAGAGAAGAAAGGGAAAGAAGGAGAGAGAGAGATGAGAGGGGGCAAGAGCTAGGGGAAGAGAGAAAGAAGAGAGTGAGAGAAAGAGGAAGAGAGATAAGAGAGAGAGAAAGAGAGGGAAAGCAAGAAGCGAGAGGAGAAAGAGAGAATGAGAGACTGAAAGGTAAAGAGAGAAGGGATAGAGGAATAGAGAGTGAGCAAGAGAAAGAGGGAGGGAGAGAGATGGAAAGAAAGAGGAGAGGGGAAGAATCAGAGAAAAGGAAGAGGGGAGGGAAGAAAGAAGTGCAGAGGGGGAAGTCAGAGAGGGAGAGAGAAGAAATGAGAAAAAAAAGGAGAGCGGGTGGGATAGGGAAGGAAAGACGGAGGAGAGAAAGAGAGAAGGGGAAAGACAGAGAAAAGAAAGCAAAAGACAGAGAGAGAAAGACAGAGAGAGAACAAGAATAGGAGAAAAAATAAGGAGGCGAGAGAGACAGGTGCAGTAGAGGAGAGAGAGAGACATGGGCAGAGAGAAGAAAGATAGAGAGAGAGATGGGGGCAAGAAATAGGGAAAGAGAGAAAAAGAGAGTGAGAAAAAGAGGAAGAGAGAGAAGAGACAGAGGGAGAGAAGAGTGAGAGAAAGAGGGAGGAAAGCAAGGAGCAAGAAGAGAAAGAGAGAGAGAGAATGAGAGAGAGGAAGTTAGAGAGAGAGTGAAAGAAATAGGGGGCGAGAGAGAAAGAGAGAGGGAAAAAGGGAGGAAGAGAAAGAGAGAGACAGGCGAGAAAGAGGAACAGAAAGGGAGAGAGAGGGAGAGGAAGAGTAAGAGAAGAGACAGAAAGAGGGAAAGAGAGAGAGGAGCAAGTGAGAGAGGAAGAGAGAATGAGTGAAAGGGGGAGAGAAAGAGCAGAGGGAAAGAGGAGGGAGAGGGAGAAAGGAGAAGAGAGAGAAAGAGGGGGAGGGGATAAGTCAGAGAAGAGAGGGAGAAAGAGGGAGAAGGGAGAAAGAGTTGCAGAGGGGGGAGTCATCGGGAGAGAGAAGAAATTAGAGAAAAAGGGAGAGCGGGTAAGATGGGGAAGGAAAGACTGAGGAGAGAAAGAGAGCAAGAAAGAGGAGAAAAATAAGGAGGTGAAAGAGACAGCTGCAGTAAAAGAGAAGAGAGAGAGAAAAGCAGAGGGAGGGAGAGAGAGACAGGGGCAGAGAGAAGAAAGATAAAAACTAAGAGAGAGAGAGAGAGAGAAAGGAAAAAAGACATGAGTTTAATTGACATAAAAGGCAGAAATAGTACTTACACTGTAGGTTAAACTGCTCATTACTTTTTACAGTGTAAGTTTAATGCCCTACTGTAAAACGTGCCAGACTAGGAGCAATAATATCTACAGTGAAACAACAATATATTGTGTAATTTTTGTGTCTTTTCCACATTAGAATCTAAAAGCAGCACTTCCACCTGTGTCACTCTCGGTTTTAAACGTATAAATAGAAACTCATGTCTGGTCCCAGTTCCTCTTTGTGAACTTGTGCAGCTGCGATAAGGAAACACGGGTCCCTGAGAATCCGACAGGTGCGGACAGGAGCGACAGGAGCAGGGCACGTGTTTTGTAACTTGTGTATTTTTACTCACAGACGCTGGCGTAGTCGCTGCAGCAGTTGTTGTACTGGCTGCACTTGGAGTTACAGTGACAGTCGTTCTGAGAGTTGTAAGCTTCATCGCAGCGACTTTTGCAGGACAACGAGGCTGAGGAAACACAACAACACCATTTAGTAGAAATAGAAAGTTAAAATCATACTTTGGAACATTGGCAATAGAGATACACGTGTGATAAAATATAAAAAATACGAAAAGTCCAAATATTAGCAATTATGTGTAACTCTGTCAAGTCGCAGATTAGAGGCAGATTTTATTATTTATTTAGTGCATCGAAGACATCTAAATATCAAAACTTATATTTAGCTTTTTTTATTCAAAAGTTACATAGTGCACCTTGATATAGTTAAACAAACCGAGGTCCACATTTTAAGTCTGGTGTGTAATCTCCAGAAAGTAATGAAACTACAGACACAAAGAAAAATCCTAAACTGAAATAAGTTTAACATTTTTTATCTTATTTTATCAAGAAACACAGTCTTATACAATGTTGGCCAGTCATATGCATTTTATATGTACTGCAAAAAGACTCTTTATGTAGAAAATAATTATCAAATTCAATGTGTTTCTTAAAGGTGGGAGGCTGATTTTCCACTGCAAACATGATTTAGGTTTTAAATCTGACAACTTCTTAATAACGACATGTATTCATTTGGTTGCAATTATGGCTTATAAACTTATTTTTGCAGCAAAAACACAATTGAAATTGGAGAGAACCACCAAGCTTAGCCAATCAGAGTGCAGCATTTGTCTCTTGATAGAAGTAAAATTCTTTATTATTCAGTTCAGACAGGTCTCATTGGTCTAGTTTTTTCACAAAGTGCTGCATTTGTATAGACGTTTTAGTGATAACACGTTCACTAATTTACAACTACAAAAGTAACTTAACTTTAAGTTTAAAGTTTATTAGGACAATGCACAGTTACGTTAAGCACAAAGCAGAGAAGCTTGTACCAGATTCTCGCTTTACAACTTTCAGGACTACAGATTAAATTTAACATTAGATATCATCTAATGTGCCTCTGCAGGTGAAACGTAACACGAACAACAGCTTTGCCACTCACTGCTCAACAACTACAACTGCAAATGTGGACTTAAAGTATGACCGGTTCGACTACATTTTTAGTCAAACATAGAAAACATTATAATTAAGATTTGACTAAACATTTAGCTTGTTTTTACCCAGTTTGGTTGTTTTGATGAAGTACATTATCGTCTTTTGTCCAGTAAATATGACAAATGTGGAGGGAAATTCACAACTGTTACCTAGCAACCACATTGTAAATCTGGCCAAAATAAACATCAATAATGCAGGAGTGAATGTGACAAATTATTATATCTTGTAACACTTTAATTGTGTTAAATGTTAAAAGCTGTGTTTGAATTGTCTTTGCATTTTGGCGCTTTTGACGACCTGTGAGACTTAAATTACTTGTAATTTTCTACTTTTACTGGTCAATTTCTTCATAAATTGCGATGATAAATCTTTACCACAAAGACAATCACACCAAGCTAAGTCAAAATTAGAATGTGATAATCTGTCTAATGGGCTTTAAGGAATTATATTGTGTCAAATATAGATGGAGATGAATAAAGTGATCCAAATATGTCAATATATCAAACATTGTGAGCTAAATGTTTATGTGATGTTAGCGCCTACCGGTGTGTTTTAACATCTTTTTTTAACTTCGAGATCAATCGTGACCTCATTTTAATTGTTTTTCACATCTCTGTTTTACCCGTGTGTCTTTATTTTTATTACAGTAAAGCCCATATGACTGATAATTGTCTTTTTCTCATTTTGACTTTGACTTTTGAGTTTGGTGTTGTGGACTTCTGGTTTCTATTCCGCTAATATTTAACGTGTCATATTCTGTCACCATTATTTTCTGTTCTGTACAAACAAATTACAACCGTCCTCTGTTTTTCCTCTGACACTCGTGTTCAGATCAGGACGTATCATATGTTTAGTGTATCTGAGACGTAGCATCAGCTGAAATCACTTGAAGCTAAGGTTAAAGACGTTCTGTCATTCTGAATGTGAGATTATGTATTATCAACGTATGTTTTTGACACTGTTTCAAAGAAGATGATAATAACAAGATATACAGGAGCTGACTAAGGTGCCAAGATAGAGAACAAAACTATGTTAAATAGCTTTGACCAGTTTTTAGGACAAACACAAGTGCACTAATGACAGAAGTCTATGACAAAAGAAGGAAATTCAAGTTCTAATACACTTCCACAGGTTTTACAGACAACTTGTAAGTCACAGGGGTTAAAAAATAAAAAGTTTAGCTCTGTTTCTTCATCAGCGTTTCAATACAATGTTTATGCACAAACTGGATGAAGTGAACAGAGCTGTAGAGTTGTTCCTTTTCTAAAACGACTTGCAGGGCGTTTCCAGAGTGAATCACTGATGCCTCTGCCACATGTTGGTCAATTGAAAAGGTCAATTAAATGTAAATGCTCACTGGGCATTATTTTGTGTTGTTAGTCATATGTCAGAGATGTTTATAAAAATGCTTGCCAGTGATTTTTAGCTGTTGCTGTGTTAAAATAATGCCTACATGTTATTTAGGTGGAGGCTGGAATTGTATTGCGCCATTTTCTCTAAAACGCTGGACCAGTATTGTCCAGAATTCAAGCTGAAACGGTTTCTAAGCTTTTGGCTTTACCTGGACTCTGTGAAGCCAAGACTTTGTACTTTTGACTTTAAACATAAATGAGAACAAGCTTAATTTCCACCTGAAAATGTCTTTGGTTAATATTTGGAGCAGAAAAGATGGTGTTTGCAGTTTGACGTTAGGGCAGATTTGAGGTTTTGACAGTTCATCTTCAAAAGCCAAAGGACAATTTTTCTTATGCTGCATTCAGACCGGACATCTTTGGAGCGTCCAAAGAGTCATGTTTACAAGTAAAGTCAATGTAAACCTGGGTCTTGAGGTGTCCAGTGAATTTGCACAAATTCTCATGCAGCGTGTCTAAATTCACATGTTTGGGTTTGTTGCCACCACGTCTCGCGAAGCAGACACTCCAACCTGCAGCAGACACTTTGGTCTAATATCAGACGGGTATTAGGCCATTGAACGTTACCCTCATGGGTACCGTCCGATGGCACCAGATTACCATAATCAGTGTAATAATGTGATCCTTCTCATAACCCCAGTACCTCTTAGGTAAATAGCTATCGGGAGCTACCCTCGTGGGTACTCCCAGTGGCTATTGCATTTAGTCCTTAGCACTTGAAATATACTGTAGCACTTTACAGCACTTTATGAGACAAACTTTGCACGTGCCTGGTATGCTGCCACTAAATAGCACTTTGTACGTCGTTTGAAATGTATTTTGTATTGCATTGTCTGGTGCTATATTGTAACCTCTAATCTAACTTTTACTGAATATTTAGTGTTTTATTGTTGTATATTTTCTTAAACTCTGTTATTTCATATTTTTTTATTGCATGTAAACTGTTATTTGTGAAGGACTACTGATGGAAAGTAGCTCTGTGCTAACTCTGGTGCAGCCATCTTTTTAATGTAACTGCACATTGTCATTTAAATAAAGTAAACTAAATTAAACTAAACCTCATCAGGCATCGACGCTCGAGTTGGGCATTGCTGAACTTTAATCTGAACGCAGCGTCCACCAATCAGACACTGCTCTCCTGACAGCTGCTCTGCTCTCACAACAAGAGGGAAGGACTGTTTACTTAAGTCTTTATAACTTAAAGTTGCTTGTTTTACGACTTTTTTCAAAGGCTTGGTCGCTTGTTTCTCTCAGAAAATCTGGCAACCTTGACACGGCAAAACAAACGATACAGGACATAATATGGACTGACAATGCGCTCACATGGATTGATTAAAAATGCTCATTGTGGTGTTTAAGCCACTGCTGTACGACGTGACACTGGAGGAGGACAGAGACAGCAAAAGGACATTGTCTGGAGGAGGAGTAAGTTGTGCAATCGGTTAAGTTAGCTACGTTTTATAAAGGCAGCAAACCTCTATCTCCCTTGCTCCTCTCAATGTGACCTGCCTACGTGCAAAACAAAACCTTTTGCAAAAAGCGGGAACACAGACAAGCGCGTCGGGGGATAAGAAAGTGTCTTTGCATTTAGGACGCTTGTTCACTTCAAAAATTGGATGCTTCAACATTGTCCAGTCTGAATGCAGCATAAGAAATAGTTTTAGGAATCTGTAATGAATTTAAAAGTTTAGACAAAGCCCATTTACTGTAAAAGTCGAATGAAACTTTGGGAATATTTTATGTAGTTTGGTGTACAAACCATTGTAAAGTGTCTATTATTTTCATTTCAGTGTTAAGTTTTGTGCAGGAACAGTAAAACAGATCAGCTCTTACATTTGCAGACTTGTGCGTAGTCGCTGCAGCAGTCTCCGAATCTCTCACAGGCGTGTTACACTGACAGGAGAAGTCACTGTCTGTGCCGTAACCACAGCGACCGGCGCACGAGTCCAGGGAGTCTGCAGGAAACAGGACAGAGTCACACCTGCCCTGAGGCAAAGCAGAGAGACTCACCTGCCTCGGGACAAAGCAGAGAGACTCACACCTGCCCCGGGAACAAAGCAGAGAATCACACCTGCCCTGGGACAAAGCAGAGAGTCACACCTGCCCCGGGACAAAGCAGCGAGACTCACACCTGCCAAACCAGCAAAACAGTCTGTGAAGAAAAAGTAGATATGCAAAACTTGTGATGAGCATGTTTTCACCCTTGTTTTAAAACAAAAATCCAAAACCAAAATAACCACAAATTTTGGTTGAAGCCATGGGGCGACATTTTCTTTGGGTTTAACAAGTAGGCTAGACCTCAAGCTAAGAAATGGGTAAGTTTAGGATTGGGGTTTGGGATAGGTTAAGATTTATTTGTTAAACCCAGAGAAAATGTCACCACGTAGCTTCAAAAACAAAATTTGTTCTTATTTATGTAAAAAAGGCGTGAAAACGTGCTCATCATACGTTTTTGAGATTTCGTTGTATCTCAACGTTTTCTTCAGACACTGGGCTCTAACCATACACTGTCACACTTGCCCTGGAGAAAAAAATATTATCAAGTAATAATGCATTGGATTTACACAGTGCTTTTCAAGACACACCCAAAGACACTGACGGAAGCAGGCTCCCATTTTGTGTCATTGGCTCATTCATCGACCAGCAACCATTCACACTCACACCAGATTCATGTGGGTGAAGTTGTTGTGTCCTTAGGCAAAACACAAGTTATTCCTCCGTTCGCCAAACTGTGGTACCTGAGGTTCCTCCAGTGGTCTCCCATCCAAGTCCTGCCCTGGCCCAACATGCTTAGCCTCTGAGATCTGACAGCATCAGGCTTTGGCAAGCTGGTATGGCTAAATCAATGAGAGTCACACCTGCCCTTGACAAACAGAGTCTTACCTGCCCCTGGTAAAACACAGAGTCACACCTGCCCTGGGGCAAACAGCTGGAGGTGTATGTCTACACCAACAAACACTGTCTCAGATCTCTACACATTCACAACATTTCAGTGCTGTGATCGAACTGTAGATCATCTCTTAATGAGAGCAGCTGATTTTTTTTCCCCACAAATGAATGTAATAAAAGCTTATTACAACAAAAATACTAACTTATCTTTCATAGATTTCTGTGAAATGTCAAACAAGTTAACAGCCAAACGCAGGAATGTTTGTATAAATTTAACTACAAGCTTTGTTTAGTAACTGTCTGACTGCATTGTTGCTGCCAAATAAAAGAATTAATAATATGAAATTACTTTTGACCATGTGGAGCTGTATTTACAAGTTGGATCATGTCAATGTCCTGCCCTGGATATTGAAATAATTATAACTTTGACATAAGGAGTGTCTAACTGAAGATAGATTTGTTTTAGTCACTTTAACGTGTCATTTCTCAGTTTTTTGCTTGTCTGTGATACGCGTTCCTGCCCCAGTGTATTTCTAAAGTGGATGTAAAGATGTGTTATTAATAATGTGCCTTTTCCGATACTTTGGCTTTATGTCGATACCCGATATCAACCAATACTAATGCAAGAACTGAAATTGCTTCTTTTTCTAATCAAAACATAAGACATTGGTTTTATAGTGTGATATAGTTGTTACTTATAGTGCAAGTCACAACTTAACACCTTAATCTGAATAAAATGTCAAACACTATGAGACGTTTGGATAACACCTCTAAATTAGTCTTGTTTTGTCCAAATAAAGACACAACTATGATATCGGATGAATCGATATCAGGGAGCCGATGCCCAATCCAGCAAAATTTCCTGGATTGGCACCAATATCCAATCGGATTGGTGCATCACAAATTTTTGAATAATAATAATGAATCTTAATATTAAGCCCCAGACTTAAACAATGATACAATATTAACATGTTGTTGTATAGATACACGTTTATATATTATTGTCTCCACTGAGTTGTCGCTCAAACTAAAAGTAAATGTATTTTTCCAACCAACCCCATCTCTTACAGTAACATTCATATAATGTGATTTAAAGGGCCTATGATAAGTCTTTGTAGTTTTCCAATTTTGACTTAATTTAGTAGATTAAACCTGTTGCAAATATAAATTATAGTTTTACGTGAATCAACAACAAGTTTGTGAAGAAAAGTTCGAAAATATGCTGAAAATAACAGGAAGTAGAGCAAGATACAAACTGATGACATCACAACAGGAAGAGAAAGACATTTTACTTTTTTATGACCTTGTAAACATAAATGTCGTTAAGTTAGTGAGTTGTAGCAGATTTTGAAGTCTGTCACATTAGAAGAGTTTTGATGCAATTTAAAACATGGTTGCTAGGTAACTTCCCAGTGTGATGTCATCATTTACAAACAGGAAGTACATTTTAACTCCAAAAATTGTCTAAACTAGGATGAAATTTGCAAAATGTTAGTAAAGTCTTAAATATAGTGATCTTAACTTTGTTTTAGTGAAATTAGTATTCAACCTGTCACTGGCACTTTAATCCCATTTATTTTCTTAAGATAAACAAATTAGACCCATACATTTTTGCTACAGTGAATGTGAATGAAACAGACTTACTGGTGTTTCCCCGGCTGAAGAGAGGCACCAAAAGCAGCAGAACAGTGAAGATCTTCATGTCTGTGTCTCTGAAGAGTCAAGTGAGACTGACTTCTTTACACATTCCTGCGTTTTATACTGAAGTGGGCGGAGCCGTGTCCACTGAGCGCGCTCACAACTCACCATGGAAACAGTCAGAACGCTGCAAAAGTGAAAGGTTGAGAAATACACTGGAAAAAGTAAAGTTGACTTAAGTCTTTGTGCTGATGTGACAAAGATTTTCAGTTTAGAGTTTCAGGGACTTGTATGACAGAGAGAGAGAGGGAAGAGAGAGGGAGAGAGAGAGAGGAAGGGGAGAGAGTGAGAAAGGAGAGAAGAGAAGAAAAGAGGAGAAGAGACAGAGGAGAGAAGGAGAGGAGAGAGAAAAAGAGGAGAAAGGAGGATGAGCGAAAGAGAGAGAGAAAGGGGCAGAGGAGAGAAAAAGAGGAGAGAGAGAGGGAGACAAAGAAAGAGAGAGAGGGAAGAGAGGGAAGAAAATGAGAGAGGAGAAAGACTAAGAAAGAGAGAGGAGAGATTGAGAGAGAAAGAGAGAGAGGGAGGAGTGAGTGAAGAGGTGGGAGAGGAGGAAAGAGGGGGAGAGAGAAAGAGATACAAAAAAGAGAGAGGAGAGAGTGAGAAAGAGAGAGAGAGTGAAGGGGTGGGAGAGAGGAGGAAAGATGTGGTGAGATAAAGTGAAGAAAGAGGGGGAGAGAGAAAGAGAAGAGAGAGGAATGAGAGACAGAGACAAAGGGGGAGAAAGAGGGAGAGAGAGAGGAATAGAGAAAAAGACAAAGAGGGAAGAGAGAGGAGAAGAGTGTGAAGGAGAAAGAGGGAGTGGGGAGAGAGAAAGCGACAAAGAGAGAGGGGGGAGAGAGAGAGAGAAGGACAGTGAAAGAGAAAGGGAGGATAGAGTGAGAGAAGAGAGGAAGGGGAGAGTGACAGAAAGAGACAGAGGGAAAATGAGATTGAGTAAAAGAAAGAGAGGGAGGAGAGAAGGGGGCGGCAGAGAAAGAGAGAGTGAAAAAGAGAGAGTGGATAGCGGAGAGAGAGAAAGAGAGATGGAGACAGGAAAAAACTAAAAAGGAGAGAGAGATGGAGAGATAAAGCGAGACAGTGAGGGGAGAGAGACAGAAAAAGAGAGGAAAGAGTGAGAGAGACGGAGGGGTAGGAGAAAATGGAGGGGGAAAGTGAAGGGGTTAGAGAGAAAGAAAGAGAGAGGAAGAGAGGGAGAAAGGAAGGAGAGAGAGAGGAGAAAGAAACAAAGGGAGAGAGAGAGAAAAAGGGAGAGAGTGTGAGAGGAAGGGAGAGAAAAAGACAAAGAGAGGGGAAGAGAGAAAAGGAGAGGGAGCAAAGGAGGAGAGAGAAGAGTGTGAGAGAAAAGGAGAGGGGGAGAGAGAGAGAGAGAGAGAGATAAAGAAACAGTGAAAGACAAAGGGAGGATAGAGTGAGAGACAAAGAAAAAGAAAGACAGGAAGGAGAGAGGGAAAATGAGATTGAGTAAAAGAAAGAGAGGAGAGAGGGAGTGAAAGAAAGAGAAAGAAAAATGGAGACAAGGGAAAAAGAAAACAGAAACGGAGAGCGCTGGAGAGATAAAGCAAGACAGAGAGAGAGGAGAGAGACAGAAAAAGAAAGAGAGAGGTGTGAGCAAGAGGAGAAAAGAGTTGAGAGAGAGAGAGAGAAGGAAAGAAAGAAAGAATAAGACATCTCACATACAGTATATGAGTTTAATTGACATAGAACTTTAAAGCAGAAATTGTACTTACATTTTAGGTTAAACTACCCTATTACTTTTTACAGTGCATAAGTGGAGTTAACTTTTATGATTTATGCTTTGTACTGTTATTTTACATGTCTGTATGACCTTTGACACACGTGTTGTGTCGTCTTTCCTCCGTGTCAGTGGGAAAAAGAACATCTGTGACCAGAACAAACCTTGAAGCTGAAAATAGTTTTGGATCAATCGTCATGTGAACGTTTCCCAAATAAACCTTATCATTACGGCTTCTTTTAGTTAAAACACCTGACTAAAACGGTCTGAATTCAATTTTCTGAGCTTTTGGACAATATTTTGGGTGTTAACAAATCCTCTGCAAACGCTGAAGGAAATTTAACTTAAAATGACTTTTACAGACCAAAATAACTAAAATAATAAGACTTTTTCAGTGTAGTCTATAGAACTCTTGCACCACGTGACTAAATTTGCTGCGGTCGCCATTACGACAGTGACGCTACTATTGAATCTAATGGAAAGAGGACTAAAATTTAGCTTCTGTGGTTTATTTTTGGCATTAATCGAGTTTTTTATCGCATTAATCTATTTTGAACTATTTAACTTCATTGTTTCCATATGTGAGTTGTAAAGTAGACACACTTGAGGAAAGTCTGTACATGACCTTTGACCTGAGGGACGGAGTCAAAGGTCACGAGTAGCAACAAGCAGGCGAGAGTTATTGGACTGATGAACTGGAATTTTATGTTCAAAAACTGCTGACGACAACTGACGACACCATTGATAAAAGTGAGAGCTCAGTCTACCACAGCAATGCAGATCATAATTATATCATCTCTCAATTTTTGAATCGCTTGACAGCACTAGATAAAATACCCCTGAAAAACACGTAAAAAAAAGGGGGGTACTGTGTGTGTGAGATCCTGATTAGGGTAAACTCAAGACAAAAAAGGTTGGGAACCACTGATGTACAGCAGCACACGAGCTGGGTTCTGATGTGACTCTTTATAACGTCACATTTACTTAGTTTTACATTATAACCGTTTCTGTTGGTCTTAAAATACAGAATTCCAGTAGAAAATTAGCTTTAACAATACATGACTAGACTTGACCAGATGCTCTCACAGTGACTTGACTTGACCCGCTGACTTGAACTCTCTTATGACTTGAGTTTAGGTGACTCTGGAGCCTGTCCTAGTGCGCCCTCTGCTGGGTGAAAGCAGGCGTCACATAGAAGTTCAGTGTTTTAATAGTAAGTAATCTTTATTTGTATTGACCCTATTTTGTCCCGCCTACTTTTCTAGGACGTGCACTTCCTGTTTAGCTGCATTTAGTCTGTAGATTTCAGTCGATGGGTTTATTTTAACTGTCATTATATTAAATTAAAATTGCCCCACAAGACAGACAAACAAACGCGTTAGCTTCCTTAACAAAGCTAAACAGGAAGTGCATTTCCAAGCCAAGTGGGCGGGACAAAATAGGGTCAATAGCGCTTTTCATAGAATTTTGGCTCTCTTTGCCTTCCTCTTGGCTGTTTTCCGGAACATTTCCTACAAGACTTGCAAAAAATCCAAATCCACTTTACATAACAAGTTTCACAAACACATTTTTTCACAAATAAATACAGTTTTCAATCAGAGTTACATGTTCTTGCTTTCAGGTACCAGTTAAAAGACGCGCCACAGAATTTTGGATCTGTAAACAGGAAAGTGCTAAGTGGCTAAATCCAGCAAAAAAGTGCTTTATAGTATAGTCTAAACCAGTGTTTTTCAACCATTGAGCTGGGCAACACTAATGTGCCTTAATCTATGAAATTAGCCTAAATAGATTTAATTAAAAGATGTATCCTTTGAAAGTATTTGTAAAAACTTTTTACAGTAGGAATGAAAGCAAAAGCACATTTACTGAATAGTTTAAAGATGTTCTATGTAACTTTTCCAAAAAAAAAAAAAAAAAAAAAAAAAAAAGTTCTGACACTGTGAAGAAATGCAAAGTTTTATTGTAAGCGAGGTTGCCTCTCCATAGATCTGATGTGTACCACTAAACTTTATTGTGTCACTCTTCTCTCTATAGATAATGTTTAAAAGGATCCTGACTATGAAGATAAATATGGCTTAATGCTAGTACAGGTCATGTTTACTAAATAAATTGCAAACAAATATATAACCCTTACAATTTTTTATAAAATTGTCATTGTTTTGGAGCCAGTGGGAGCAGCCATATTGTCCAGGTGAAATGCATTTTGGGTTGATGATGTCAAATGGTTGCTTTTTGTTGTTGCCATGGTTGCTCCTACCATAGTTGCTCCCTAGGCTGTTACCTTGACAACCACCAGAAGACACAGACAACCATTTGATGTCATACCCAAAGCAAAATGGCAGCCTCCAGTATTTCTTTAAAACACTATTTTAATAAAACTACAAATATTCCGAGTATTTGTCCTGTATTTATATAAGTAATGATAATATAAGAGTTTTAGGGTAACATGTGATTATAGCCAGGGTTCACCTTAATGGAACATTCCAAGCGCAGCCATACAGAAAGTGAGCAACAACTCCACCAGAAAAGCTATGTTGTCGTGGACAATTTCAACAAATATAAATAATTTTGTGTTTCAAAATAGCTTGATTTGGTAATATTTTAATAGGTGGTGTGCCACAGAAAAATCTTAATCACTAAAGTGTGCCATAACTCAAAAAGTTTGGAAACACTGGTCTAAACGAGATTATAAAGACTTTAAAAGAGACAACAAAAACTTAACTTTGGGTAAATGATGCAAACAATTATAGAGGTTATGCAGGTGACATCACAGCATTCTAAATGTTCATGCTGAGTGGCAAGGATGAATGAGAGTTAATGGAGAGAAAGGACATTTTCTCTTGTAAGAGTTCAATAAACAACTAAAACAGGAAAAATAAACTACAGTTTGATAACAAATTGAACCCACCACAAGTCTACTGAGCATTGGGTTTGTAACTGACATGTAAACAGAGAAAATCAAGTCAACAGTTGTAGCAAAACATGCAAACAACAAGACTTTAGCTTCTCACATTTATCAGACATAGAAATCACAGTTGAACTTATTACCCTTTTCTTCTTAAAAAAAATGTTTTTGAGTCCGTTTGTTGCAGTTAAAATGTCCTGAATCATCAATGTTGTTGCAGATAAGTTTGTAGCAGACAAGCCGTTGCCACGACAACAAAGAAATACATTGAAGAAAGGCCACTCATTCTAAAGTTGCTAAGTATTTTTGGAATAAAATGATGTCACCTGCATAACCTCTAATAATGTATTTATCGAGTTTAAAATTACTGTCACAAAACTTGTTTCATACAGTCGTGGAAAACCTGGAAACGTTATGAAAAATGTCCGGACCTGGAAAACTTGAATTTCTATACATCTATTTACCAAAGATGACTGCGCACACATCCTGGTGCTGTGAGTACGCAGGTGCATTGTCAGTTAAAAAAGACCTTATGTGATTTTTTTCTGTATATTCATTTTGTGTAATTTGTGTTAATTATCAACAGCAGTGGAATTATTTTCTGCCAATTTCTGAAAAAACAAAAGAAAATAAATTGATTTCATTTTATTTTATTTAACATTTGATAATTTATTGTCCGTGTTACAGTAACAACATTTTTACTTTTACTTCTCATACTTGCACACAGACCCCACCACCATTTTAACCATCAATTTTTTGACATAATAGCTTTAATTAATTAACTAATGTAATGTCTATGTCATCAAACTAATCAAGATTGAATATATTGCTGCTAAGTAACAAACACCATTTCTTTTCCTTTTACATTATATTGGAAAAACACAGGCCCCTAAAACTAGCTTCGATAGTAAATTATTCCTTGAACTGACACAAAAAGAACACACCCTTTAGTCTAATACAGCTCTTCACACAGGTATAGAGTTTAATATATATAAGGTTACCAGGTTGATTAGCTTTAATGATTTGATGAATATGCAGATAATCTTTCATAAAAACCCTAAATCAGTTTTCTTCATGTCTTTTGTTTGATGTTTTGAGATTCTTATCAGAAACTCACTTCGCAGCCCTTCTTTTCATGTCAGATATTCTCCACAATCTGTTAAAAAAAAAATTATTAGAAATTAGGTGGAAAAGCTTTATTTTTTTTTTTGTAATTACCCTCTTTGCTTTTTTCAAATCACAGTTAACTTTGTCTTTAAAGAAGACATATATCCATTCTCCGCTGCATATTTCTGATTTATACTTGTCCAGCTTCTGTAAGAAAAATACAAATATAGAATCAATTAATCACATTATTATAGGGTTGTCAAAAAAATCGATTCTCCTATATTAATCGATACTAAAACCGATATCGACTTAAGCCCCGCCCCCTTTCCCCCTCTCATACGCTAAGCCCCGCCTTCCTTCTTCTCTCATTGGAGATGGAAATGATGAAACTATCATACTGTGTATATAACCTATATACTACATAAACAGCAAATGTGTTTGATAATAGAACAAAGCCCAGTCTTAATGTAAAGGTTCATGAATCAAGTTAATAATAAACAAATAATATATTAAATTCTATTGTTTTAATAATATAAATAAAATAATAATAATTAAAAAATAAAAATACTTTCATAAGAAAAGAAAAATTTAAAGTTGGCACCGTGGTATCGAAATCGATTTTTTTTTCAAGTATCGAATCGAGTTTAAATTTTACTATCGTGACAACACTACATTATTAACATAGATCTCTTTAAGTTGTTTGTACCTCTTGGTCAGTCTCCTCAATGTCCGTTATAGTACTTTCACCCTTTTTAAAGACCTTTATGTCAATAGCATCATGGTGGCCAAAGTGTTTTACCTAATTTAAGACACATGTACAGTCATTATTCACATTTTTTATTATTTAAACAGAAAATTGTGACTTACAGAAATGACAATGTTGTCAGTTCCACCTCAATGTTGTCTTTTTTGAGTGCTTTGGCTAATTCCTTATGAAACACTTTCTATAAAATAAAGTAATAATTGTATAATTATGGCAAAATATTTTGTCAAACAAAATGAAAGAGAAATGCAATACTAACCGGATCTATCTCAGCTCCTCGTGACTCGACTTTTGCCACAAATGTGTAGAGTTTTCGTGTGTGGATTTTCTCCATAATGTCTTTTGCCACAAGATTGTCTGTAAACCTTTTTCCCCAAAGACTGTCTGCACCAGAACATGAGAGTGATGTTAGGGCTGGAAAATTTTAGTTTTATTGAGGCTTATTGATCAGACCTGTCAGCTGTTTGTTTGTATGCATTTCCTTCTCAATAACTTCAGACATCCTGGAAAGAAACACAATTACCATCAGCCCTAGTTAGAGACATAAGGCTACACTAAATGTCTTAAGGTCAACAAGTTAAATGAACTTAAATCGTTGTGTCGATATAACTTGACAGTGTGAGTCAAAGATTTTCTACTTAGACTGAGAGAAAGCGAGAAATGGATAGAGAGAGAAAACGGGGGGAAAAGAAGAAAGAGAGAAGAGAAAGAGAGACAGTTTGAGTATTGCTGCGTTCAGACCGGACAGCGATTTGCGTCTAAATTCGCCTAGACGCGCGTTCAATTTCGCCGATTATTTATGCTGTTGACGCCTCAATAAACTTCTAAGCTGCTCTGACGCGCGTCAAGGCTTTGGTGGACAAAAAGACACTTTCAACGCCCCAAAGCGCTTCGAGCTCCCGCTTGTTGCTAGCTTGTTGAATTTATAAAACGGTTTATAAGAGTCAAATCTAAACTTTGAGACCATTTGAGGCGAGAAATGGTGGGTATTATTACAAATCCACTGTCATTTTAACTTTTCTCTGCTAAAGGTCTGGACCCCTAGGCCTTCACCGGGTTCCTCCGCTGGCCGTAGCCGCTAGACGAGCGCTCTCCGGCGGCTGGATGTTTTGCCTTGCGCCGCGCCTCCATTACCGGGTTGCATTTATAAAACGGAGCTTACCGATCACACAACTTTCTCCTCCTCCAGGCAGTCCTTTTGCTGTCTCCGTCTTCCTCGGCTCCTCCCGTTGTACAGCAGGTTTAAACACAGCACCGGGCATTGTAATACATCCATGTGAGCGCGTTGTCAGTCCAGATCATGTCCCGTGTTTGCCGTGTCTCCAGATTTTCAAAGCAACGGACGGCCAAGTCTTTGAAAAAAGCCCCCAAACAAGCGACCTTTCGTTAAAAAGTTACTAAAAGACTTCAGTAAACAGTCCTCCTTTCCCCTTGTTGTGACAGGGGAACAACATGTCACGTGTCACAGGAGTGTAGTCTCTGATTGGTGGACGCGAGCATCTAGACGCTGAAAGTTCAGCAGAGCCCAACTCGGGCGTTGACGCCTGATGGGGCAGCCAAAGCGTCCGCAAAACTGATCAAAACTTTATTTTGATATCTTAAAACATCCTTGTCCAATCATAAGAGCTTAGTTTCGGTTGCGGGCACATAGTTCTGCCTCTTTTTGTAAGATCTCAACCTTGTTTAATATTGCACCTGCTGCTTCCGTTGAATCAAATGTTTGAATTGAGCGTTAGAGAAGTTTCAGCCCTATGCTCTGCCATCAGGTACACGTGCATGAAGATGCACAGTCATGTGTCAGTGAAAAGACGACGACCAGTGATGCAACTGTAGCAATCACTCAAGTTAGAAACAAAACGTGGGAGAATGTATATTTGTGAGTTTGAAGTTGAACTCAGAGTTGTAGTTTCTGTTCTTGTGTTCATGTCATTGTTTACTGTGGCTTTCAGGCTGGTTTTATTGTCTCAATACTGAACAAATAGATACAGTACAGACCAAAGGTTTGGACACACCTTCTCATTCAAAGAGTTTTCTTTAGTTTCATGACTATGAACATTGTAGAGTCACACTGAAGATATCCAAACCATGAATGACCAGGAAGGAGAGTGATGAGCTGGCCTCCACAGTCACCAGACCTGAACCCAATGGAGATGGTTTGGGGTGAGCTGAACCGCAGTGTGAAGGCAAAAGGTTCCAACAAGTGCTAAGCATCTCTAAGAACTCCTTCAAGACTGTTGGAAGAGCATTTCAGGTGACGACCTCCTGAAGCTCATCAAGAGGATGCCAAGAGTGTGCAAAGCAGTAATCAAAGCAAAAGGTGGTTCTTTGAAGAACCTAGAATATGACAATTTTCAGTTGTTTCACACTTTTTGATTATGTAGCCCAGTGGTCCCCAACCTTTTTCTTGCAAGGACCGGTACAGTCACAATTTTCTTTTCCGGGGACCGGTTGAGGTTGCGTAGTGCCAATAACAACAACGTAAAATGCATACAATGATTATTGTGCATATTTTTAGCTATATTGCTATAATTTGCAGTTTATTTGGTTAAATGGCACAATATTTTCATAGAAATGCACAAGGAAGTAGTGATAAACTATAAAACAAATAATAAAACCCATCTTAAGAGATCCTCTGGGGCCCGGTAGCAGATGGCTTGCGGACCTGATGTAGCCTACTATACTTCCACATGTTAATTCATAGTTTGAGTAGTAGTCATAGTCATGAATCTACAACGTTCATAGTCATGAAAATAAAGAAAACTCTTTGAATGAGAAAGTGTGTTAGTACTCATTTGAAGCCTGCGTATGCATATTACTGGATTTAGATGTTTTAATTTTATTGACACAGGTTGACCACAGGTCGTTTAACTCCATGTTAATGTCCCCTAGCTGTGTAAAATCTATTAGCTTGATTTGTTAGACAAAAGAAAATATACTTGTGGGCATTGGGCTTTGATAACTGACTACGCTGACTTCAGCACCCTCAAAGAAACAAGTCAGGAGCCGTCACTGCCTACAATCATAAAATAAATGAGCAAACACTGCGCTGTGATATAATCTGTGACTGTGAACTCTTTCTGTACACAGACTGATGGAAATGGCATGTTTAATATGTGCACTGATACTGATGCACTAAAGCAAAGGAACATTGTGGAATACTTACATTTGTTGGATGCTCAGGGTCACTTTGTGCTGGTAGGCTTTGTTCTGAAGAGCTGTGTAGGTGTGAAACAAGTCCAGTATGTTGTTCACCACCTGTTGTGTGGAATAAGAAGACTGCAATAGCTTAATAAATAGAAGTTTTACTTCAGCACATTTTTATTGTTAATTTGTGTCATGAACAAGTATGATTAGTCATTCATACTACATACAAAATAATGAAAAAAAGATATGTTTTAATTTTTGATTTATTGAACTGATTATGTTCAGACAGGGAGACACTCATTGTCTGGTCACAACAGTCTCTTCTACTATAAGAGCTGAAATGTCCTCACCTTGTCTCTGAAGCAGATTTGTTTCTTGAGCACTTTGGCAAACTTGATCAATCGCTGATGGTCAAAGTTAGTCTTTAGGCCAAGGTGATAGCAGTCCCTACACACATTTAACGTAAATTCAATGTATTAGTCATACCATATACAGTCAAATAAATCTAGTAAAATGTAAAAGAAAAAGAATCCCCTACAATGATTGTTCTTTAGAAAAAGAAGAAAAGGCCCACTTTGAGAAAATCATTGAAATTACCATATAGTTAGTTCGAGTTAATATATTTCATTGTCAAACAAATATTTTGATGTTTGAATAAAATATTCTGTTTGAGAGAAGTATCACCTGGCCACAGAGTCAAACAGTTTCACACCGAGTCCATTTCTTTTGTTGGTGATTATGTCGTAGAGGAAGGCCTTCTCCTCTGTATCATTACGTTTGTCCTGGTGATAGAAAACACCTCATCAGTTTGTGATTTACAGTGTAGCAGATTAAATCAACCTTCACCTGGATTATGTCCTCAATGAAAGTCTGCTCTTCTTCTGTCAGGTCGTCTTCTCTCAGGCGTTTTACAATGTCTCTGAACAACCAAACAGACCTGTTGCTTATCTGTAACAGAAATCTTTTTATTATAATTAATTTGTTTTATTGCTTTGTATTACTTACACACAGTTTAAAAAAAAAAAATCTAAACTGACAAATGCACCAAAAATATATCTCTTCTAACTTTACCTTATGTTGTCCATCGTAAACAAAAGGTCTATCTCCTGGAAATATTAAAGATCATCCTCATCACCATCGTCAGAATCATTAAAATAAAATGTGTTTGCTTAACATTAACAGTGCAAATGAGATTTGGCTCGGTCAACTCACCAAGGTTGTAGCAAAGAGCTGCAATCTGCACACAAAGTATGTCTCTCTTCTCAATATAATAATATTGTCCTTCATGTTGTTTCGTTTGTAAACTTTTCAAAAACTGTCCAGCCAAGTGTGCCATTCTGAGAAAACATATGATATAAGGGTTTTACCTTGTATAATAAAATATAATTGCACTTACCCGAGCGAATGCTCAAACTGATTGTGAGATGCTCCAGGATAAACAAAGTAAGCAGCTCCCAGCTGTTTGATGTATCGAAGTCTCTGAAACTCAGGCGTGTCAATGATTTTGACCAGAAGAGGCTCAAACTCCATGTGACCGTGAATAGGATCATTAAACACCTGAAGCATAACGCAATATGTAATAATAATGTATTTGGCAGTGAATATTGTTACAAGTGAAAATAATTAGAACATTTAGAAAATATGCCAAATGTTTTCTGAAAATACCTTTGGTTGTGACTGAGGAGTCTGCAGCTGGGGTTTGATAATCAAGGGCTTTTAAAAAGAAGACAAATGTATTACTAGTACTTATTATGTTTTAGTTTGAAGCAGAAACGAATTGAAGAAATATTACCGGAGAAAGGTTGTTAAAGTTCTTTTTGTGGCACCACTCGAAGAAATTCTTTTTAGCAACTTTCAAAGCGTTTTCGTCTGAGTTTTTGTAGACGACGTAAATCCATTTCTCAGAGAATTTGTTTGGCAGGAGAAACTGAGAAACCTGATCACAATGTATTTTTAATTAAATCCACAATATATTTAAAAAATAGTGAAACATGCATTGCTGACCTGCTCTCTGGGAATCTTGAGTGTATTGTTAAACTTGTCATATGAATACAAGTTGTCCATGGGGTTTTCTTCTTTCTTACCAAAGTCAAAGGTAACGATCTAATAAACAATGTTATGTTATTATTTTACATGTAAAATACTATAATATAGCTTTTTTTTTTTTTTTTTTTTTAATTAAAAAACCCATTAAAGTAGTTTACAGAGATTTCAAAGTCATCTTTGTTCAGTGGGAGTTCTTCCTGATCGGTAGAAAGTTCAGTTTTCCATTTTTCTTCCTATTTGTCAATGGAACACAAAAAAGAAAAGTTAGAACATTTCTTCGAGCACTTTTCATACAGCAAGGCGCACAAAGTGCTTCATCAAATAAAATGACAAATTACACTGTGAAATGGCAGAAGCATTTTGAATTATTGAAAATATTAAGTAGGTTAAAAAAGTTTCAATGGGACTGATTTTCGTTTATGATCCAATCAGCAACATGCACCGACCATCATACAAAACCAAAAAATATTGTGAATTTCTGCAGATGTTTTGAAGTTGACTTTAGACGGATGGAGAGGTGACCAGACCCACTCTAAGGACTGGGTTGGTCTCAGGATATCACTGGTACAAAGTACACTCAAGGAAAAAAGAAACGTAACATTTTTTTTAAAATTCCTCAGAAAACGAGTCCATTTGTAAAAATGGGTTACATCATGATTTGAGTCCATAGTAAGATGAAGACAGGTGAACAGATTTGTTGGTTTGGCTTGACTGATTGTGAGAACAATAAAGAGTGCATTACAGGGTCGTTTATTCACACAAACTCATGTTGAAACTCAGAGTTGACTTTTACCGCTGGTTAACTGTGCTCAAGTCTTCTCTATAAAAGGCACCAGAATGAAGCCAAAAACACACTTCTTCATGATGCCACGATTGTCGCAACCAGAGAGGGATGGAGCTATTGGCTGCTCCAAGCTGGACGGTGTTGTTTTGCTGTGGCCAGGGTGTTTGGAGTCCAGCGCTCTACCATTAGTCGTCTTGTGGAGCGATACCAGGCCACTGGTTCCTCTAACGACCGCCCTCGTACTGGTGGCCCCCGTGTAACGACCACTGCACAAGACCGCGCCAACCGCCTCGCACATCTCCGGGACTGGTCCGACCTGCCACCAGGTCCACAGCTGAGACCATTGGGACACACCACAGGCCAGTGTCGGCCAGAACCATACGTAATCGCCTCCGCGCTAATGCTATTCCACCATATCGGCCATAGGTTGGATCAGTGCTTACCCCCCAACATCGCAGAGCTCAGGTCGAATGGTGCACTGCACATCGTCGTTGGACTTTGCAGAGGTGGTCCCAATGGTCCCCAATTAAAATGTCTGGGATCTGCTCAGTTTGCATTTCCACCGACGTGAACATCCTCCTTGAAACTCAGCAGCAGCTGAGGGCGGCACTGGTGGAAGAATGGATCAACTCAGACACTACTGCCGATCCATGAGGCGACGAATAACCGCTGTCCAGGGCCAACGGGGGTCACGTGAACTATTGACAGTCTGATGACATTCCTGTCACTTTTGGTTTTGGGTTGCTCTTGTTTTTATTTGTGTTTTTGGATTTGAAAATGTGTAAACGCCGCAAGAGTTGGCCTGAGGATTAGAAATGGATGTAGGGTTCATATGAAACAGGCCGATCTCAAAAATTAAATTATTCTGCCCCTCCAAAACTCCGAAAACTGAGTGTTGCGTTTCTTTTTTCCTTGAGTGTAGATTATTCTTCACAACTTGGGCGAAGGTGATTTTTTTTATGACGATCGTTGACTTTTTTATGAGAATGACATAAGAGAGTCAAATTTCGCACATTTTCATAAAGAGGACGTTTTGGTCATAAGCCCCTTTACAAAAACAGCCATTTCATATTTGCAAGTCAAAAAGGAATTTTGTGTAAATAAAAATAAAATAAAATAGAATTGCTGCTCTATATCAAATACTTAATTCAACGTAGTTTAATTCTTTTTGCAGGCCATTTAAAATTTCAAAACCTTTTGATGGCTCATTGTCTAGAGTTTTCAGCTCAGTGGGCGAAATGAAGACAAGATACAACGTGAACAAGATTATGTTCAGAACTTTCTATCAAACACAATCCTTAAGGAAAACAAAGTTTAATTCATGTTGTACATTCACAAAACTACAGATTTAAAAGAACATTTTTTATTTCAAGAAGGTTTGGGGGCAGATCGCCGAGACAAAACCCCCACACTGAGTTTCCTTGCCTGGTCATCGCTCATCTGATTCACGGAACTTTAACATCAATATCTTATTCAATTAACAATGTAAAACTATATTCGTTTGGTGTGGTCCTTACTAATAAAACATGAGTTAGTGCAGCTTGTTGGAATGTATTTTAGTGACAAACAAAAGAGAAAAAACACCTGAATGACGATATCATCGGTCAGTTTAATCTTTCCTAGACATCTGTACAGCTTTCGAGAGAGAACGTTTTGGAGAATGTCTCGTGCCTCCTTCAGGTCCTCATCAGTGGAATTCAGTATTTCTTCAAAACATCGTCTTAAACACAGACAATACGTGACCATCAGTACGTGAAAGTATTAAGACGGGCAAACCAAGACTCACCTGTAAGCTTAGTGTACTTCTGTACGTCATCTATGGCTTTAGAATACCGCTCATTTTGAACTGTATTGGCTTTGAGTAATGCATCTCTGAGCCTGTGATTTGTATTGTTTTTGTCAATTATATAAAAGTTTAACAATAGTTTCCATGTATGTAACCTAGGCTTACTTACATCATCTCAATGATAATATGGGTTTTGTGCTGGCAGGCCTTTCGGTGAAGAGAACTTCTCGTATGGAACATTTCATACATGTTGGGCAGCTCCTTGAGACGATAAAGACTCACAAATGTTATATACGGTTTTATTCAGAGAATATTTCCTCTGTTAAACTCTCGAACCTTGTCTCTTGTGCAGATTTGCTGTCGACCATCCACCTCAAAGACTTTGACAAACTCAATGTAACGATTGTGGTCGAAGGTATTCTTCATTCCAAGATGATGATAATCTCTGTTCAAATAAAACACAATTATGCATAAAGTATAAAGAATATTAATCTGAAGAGTCCTGAAACAGACCAAACCTGGCAAAATAGTCAAACTTGTCCACATCAAGGCCGTTTCTTTTGTTGGAGATAATCTCGTAGAGGAAAGACTTTTCTGGTGGGCGTCCTTTGTAATCTCCCTATTTGAATCCGATTAAATTCATTAGGTCTTCTGTTACAGTTATGTGTTGGTTTTTCTTATGAACAGACCTCTGTTTGTATGCAGCCGAAATGTCAAGGTATGAATACAAACAGAGGTCTGTTCATAAGAAAAACCAACACATGAATTTCACCAGTGTTAGCCTAAAGTCGTCACAATAATCAGGACTTTGTTTACCTGTTCATCTGGTCCATTGATCATTTCTTTGATAAATAGTAGGTCATCACCCTTTGTGTTCTCATCCAGTTTCTCCAGCTCTTTCTTCAAGTCAAAACCTTGGTCTTTTAGGTCTTTCACAATCTCATCAAACATTTTAGTCGATGTTGTTCGTGCTGCAGTGCAAATATTATTAATTACATTAAATTCATATTAAAAGTATTCTGTCTCTTACTTGCCAGTCCAGGTCAGGTTGAGCTTTGGGAATGAACTTTCCATCAAATAAGTGAGAAAATGGCCCATGACCTTAAAAACATTAAAAAAAAGATATAAAAAAAAGATACCTAAAATAAAAATATTATATGGTGGAGGATCAACATCTGATTGTCTCCTTTGAAGTTTTTTCTTTTGTTTTGTTTAAGTTGGGGTTACGGTCACTAACTTTTTTAGTCATACATTAGTAAATTTTGTGCATTTCACTAAAAAGTGTAAATGTTGATCAAATGATGCATTTTGATGCAAAATGCATTTTGTGAATAGGTGAGACCACTGTGTACTGTCTGAACTGAATAATTAAGAATTTTAGTTCTCATCACGAGCTGAATGCAGTCCTCTCCAGTTTTACGCCTCTCTTTGTAGAAGAAGTTGATAAGTATAGTATGTGTTGATATCAACCATGTGTCAAAAAGTTTTATGAGGGGAAGTTATTAGACCTATAAACTTGTGTTTGCAGTGTGAAAGTCACCACACCTTTAATGCCAAGGCAAACAGAAATCAAACCATGCACAGTTACTCACCCAGATCATGGCAGAGACCAGCAATTTCTACACAAAGTATGTCTCGTACATCTATTCCAAGTTCTGGCTGTTTCTCTTGTAAGCTTCGCACCAGCTGTCCTGCTAAGTGGGCCGTGCTGTGGAATATAAAATCACTTTTTCTTTACATAATTTGATGCAGGGTTCTTGTTACTTGTTAGATTGTAGACACACCCGAGCGAGTGTTCAAACCGATTGTGAGATGCTCCAGGATAAACAAAATATACTCCTCCCAGCTGCTTGATGTATCGAAGTCTCTGAAACTGAGGAGTGTCGATGATTTTGACCAGAAAAGGGTGAAACTCCATGTGGCCATGAATAGGGTCATTAAACACCTGAAAAAGTCCAAATCAAAAGCTGAAACTTTGACTGTTTATTTGTTTATTTAAATATTTGTATTAAATATATTTAGATACCTTTGATTCATTTGTTTTGGTTGAATCGTCAGACTGAAAAAGCATAAAAATTTTTATTAAAATAAAACGACTTTATTTTCAGGCTCGTTCGACTTGATGAAAGTTTGAGTAACTTTGATCAGTCTGGATAAACTGATGTGGTTTCACCAGTTGTGTCCTTTTTTCCTGTGCTCTCACTGGACACTTCATTTCAAAACTTGAAAAATAATTTCAACATTGATCCTCGTTGATCGGATTTGGTCAAACTTTCTTCAATTTTAATAAGGTCCAAGTCCTAGTGCTTATTTAATTTAGTGGAGTTTTGGAACTCACACCTCCACTGGGTCTGGAGAGGCTGCTGGTGCTTCTTCTCTGGTAACTTGCCTCCTCTGCCTCTAGCTGTGCCCAAATCTGCTGTATGTGATTTCCATCTAATGTGTATTTTGCACTACAGTGGCTGTACCTCCCGCAACCACTAGGGACCTTTTGTTGGGCTTCACCGCTGACTGAACTGGCTCATCTACTGATGTTCAAATGGTAGGCTATATGTTTCATAGTAATAGTAGCAGTAGTAGTAGTTATTGTCCTTGTAAGGAAATTGTTTTATCTGTGAAGCACTTTGTGACTCTGTCTGTGAAAGGTGCTATATAAATAAACTTTACTTACTTACTTACTAAGTGAAGACACTCAGCAAAACATAAAACTTCCACGTTAAGTGGATAACAAACAACATAAAAGATTTAAACATATAAAATAGGGGTGTCGAGCTCATTTTGACAAAGGGCCACATTGGCACCGGGGTTGTCCTTGAGAGGCCGGTTATAACTAACTTTAACCTTACTAATCTTTGACGTATAAATAATAGTTGTATTTGGTTATTATATGTTTATTGAAGTCACAATTACTGAATATACATCTGCATTAGTCTGAAAAATGACTTACTCTTTAAGTTTCAGACAAATTATTTCATTAGGTTAAGACTCCCAGATTACTCCTGCACTAATATAAGATTAAAGTTAACTTTTTAAGACCTTGAGGGCCGCATTAAATGAGGTGGAGGGCCGCATCTGGCCTCCGGGCCTTGAGTTTGACACGTGATATAAAACATGGAAAACCAGGCTTGACTAGAAACTATGAATAAAACCGTATCATCTACAAAATACATTCGAATTAAATTAGAACAGTTCATCAGTCCCGCTGAGTAAAATCTAAATGTTTATATTAAGTTAATTTGAATGTTGACGTTTATTTAACTGCCAAATCACCTGAGGCAATGGCATGATTATTAGTCTGGAATATAAAGTATAGGCTACTGCTATCATTATTGCCATACAAAGCCATGATGCATGATGGGAAATGTAGTACAGTGAGCATCTGTGGACTGACAGCTTTGATCCAAAGTGACGCGCTGCAGTTCCTCCTCTGCCTTTATTGTATCTACTTTAATAACATCGTGTTTAACATGAGTCAGTAAAGACCCAGGCTGTTGGACATTACGCACAGCATCATTGATAAACTGAACATGATGGTGATGTGTGAGTGAGGTTGTGATGTGTGAGAAAGACAGAAAAGCTTTTACAAAGTTCTATGTAGTGTAAACAAACACGTAATGTGTGTGTTTTCTCCGTGATCTGCGGACCTGAGGCTGTCTGGCTGCTTCCAGGCTCAAAAAGTGTGCTCATGATGTGCTTATGACTGAAATGTTTAACCAGTGGCTGCAGACGTGTGGAGAGCGCAGTGATGAGAGGAGCGCCTGCCCCAGATGTCTGCACATTGGTCTGAACATTAACAGCAAATAGCGCAAAATCAAACATTCTGCGTACGTCTCATAAGCAGTTAGCCATCTTTATTTCACGTCAATATGACAAATATTCACAGTTACGAGCATAAACAGCAGATGAACTCATACGTTTCTTAATCACGTATTACCGCGACGTACAATATTTACAGTATTTACCGCGGTGAAGTACAGCGCATTTCTCATGAAGTTCTTTGTTCTGACAAAAGTTTCAGACTTTAGTATTTCTGTGACTGTCCACAAGTTGAGTTTGAGGAACTCTCTTTCCCTTCACTGAGGTGAGAGAGTTCCTCATGCTCGAGAGAGAGAGAGAGAGAGAGAGAGAGAGGGCTGGGGCCCCACTGAGAAATACCCCAAATAGAAAATAAAAATGCACAAAAACTCAATGTGAATCTTGGTGAGAAGTGTAAACATATTATGGGACAAAATAACACATATTTTAATGAACTATAGTAAAATATCACATTTGTTGGTCTAGAATTCCTTCAAATGAATGAATTGAATTCTAAAGAAACTCTTATTTATTGTCTTACAAAACAACCACTAGGGGGCACCAAATGCAATCTTGCTGACCTGCTGACAGTTTAATAATAACACTATTCACTTCAGTTTATCTGAATCTATAAAAAACAGTCTAAAACTCAGCAAATTACAAGAAATTACATCTGTTTTTTTCAAAAGACCAGAGAGACAATTTATGCTCAAACTTTGTACTAATGCTTTCAATACTACTCACAGTTTACTATTTATATTAGAAAAGAATTAAACTAACTGAGCCGGAATAGCTATATTCTGTATTTTATGTGGGAAAAGAACAAATCTGTAACATTTAGAATTTTGTGCCACATATTATGTATTTGGCTGGGACTGACTAGTGTCCATGGCTGTTTTTTATTCTCAGTCCGACCCTGTCTGTCATTGAGAAAAAGCATCAACCCCTGTCTAAACCTGTAGATGAGCTGTTCATTTTGCTTTCAAAACAATAATGGAAAAGGGTCCTAATTAATGTTTTATGTTACAATATCGGTCAGTTTTTTGGGCACACCTACATTTTTGGAGGCACACCTAAAATCTAATTTCTGGCTACGCCACTGATCCTTTTGTTAAATTAGTGGCAGAAAAGAACAAAGTACTGTGACAGAAAGGAATGGAACCAAAAGTTGTATCTGTGAAACTTATATTAAGATAGAATAAATGGCATTGTGAGGCTCTGTCTCACCTGCGCCTATTCTTACTCTCCAGGGGAAATTTCTGTCCTGTATTGTCCTTCTTGCCACAACAGTTACAAGCTCCACATTACTTACAGTTTCAATTTAATATTTGTGTATTATTTAGGTGTTTATGTTATTAATTAAACTATTTGCTAACACTATCATATTTGAATTGTGCAGAGAAAACTCTTTATGTTCAAGTTGTAGACTATTTTATAAAGAATTGTCTAAGATAGATAGATAGATAGATAGATAGATAGATAGTAATAGATAGAGTACAAATAGAAGTAAAACACCAGGATAAAACTATGAGATAATATTACCTGGGCTTGAGCAGCCATTTGGTTCGTCAGTAGGATGCTTCTGGTAATGGGGACGTGGATGCACTTGTGTTTAATCTCACCACACCTTTGTTTGTTTTGATTATCATGATCATGTGGCTTTTACACGTCATGACCCATATATGCAATATTTTGACAATTATTTTAAAGTTACTGCAAATGTATTTGTTACAATAATACATGATTTTATACAAGAGACGTTTAAAAATATAAATTGCCTTTCATATAAAAGAAACTGTATGTGATGTTTAGTCTTAGTCTTAGTTTTGCAAAGAGCTTTACACACAGTATACCTCAAGAGTGGCCATTAGTGACAAGTGTTGGGGGAAAGTAGACTATTTAAAAAATAATTAGTTACAGTTTACTTTTTAAAATGTAATTATTTACTTCCCCCTGGAGAGTAACTTGTAATGTAACTTTGGGATTAGTTTGTGTTTATTACCGCAAACATCGAGGATTCTACGTTTTAACTGTTGTTGACATTAAACAGAAAATTATAACAAATGAGTTGCTTAAACCAGCTCTAGTTACCTAAAATCAACCATAAAAATGATTCTTGGCCCTGTTCCAGCTGCTGAGCTGTGAGATGTTTTATCTCACACAATAAGTCCGGTTTCAAGATTCAAGATTAACTTTATTGTCCCAAGGATGGGAAGTTTGTCTATCAACCTGTGTTGCCGTCCATACTGCGCAGTTTTTTGATAAAAGCTACAAGTTCATAATAGTTTGAAGTTTGTTTTGTTTTTTAACTTAAAAGTAACAGTATTTTGTTGGTAAATGTACTGTACTTTACTGTAACTTTCACTACATTTACTCAAAAATGTAATCTAATTACAGTAACTAACTAAGTATTTGTAACTTCATTTCAACCAACACTGTTCTCAATCGCTTTTTGAAACTTGGTTTATTTTGACTTGTTTCAAACTTTTGTCTGAACAAAAGCTGTGGTGGTCAGAACATTTGCTACAGTTTTCATTCATTCTCAGTTTTCAGACTCTTTCTCAGAACAGCTCACACAGCTCCCATTTATAAAGTCACATGTTCAGTGAGTTTAGTTTGTTTCTCCAACACTACAGACCTGTTCACACCACAGACCTGTTCACACCACAGACCTGTTCACACCACAGACCTGTTCACACCACAGACCTGTTCACACTACAGACCTGTTCACACTACAGACCTGTTCACACTACAAACAGACCTGTTCACACTACAGACCTGTTCACACCACAGACCTGTTCACACCACAGACCTGTTAACACATGATAAAGGACTTTTGTCATAACACTGTTTTTATCTACAAACTCACACATCACGGCAAAATAACAAATCACATGAGCAGAAAAATCAAACAACAAATGAACTTTGGACTCAACCCGGACCAGATGATCTGAGCGACAAACATAAAGACAGTAGGAATGTATAAATATAAATATAATATAAATATATTTACAGTGACGAACGCAACAAAACACACTTTTGCAGGTTTTTGATATGATGGAATCATTCTAACATGGCAAAAAAAAAATATATCTATATATTATAGTTATTCTATTATTTATTTTATATATATATATTTTTTTTATTATTATTTTTATTATATATTTTATTAATTTTTTATTTTATTCATTCATTCATTCATTTCCTACCGCTTAATCCCGTTAGGGGTCGCGGGTGACTGGAGCCTATCCCAGTGACTTTGGGCCTTAGGCGGGGAACACCCTGGACAGTGGCCAACTCGCCGCAGGGTTAGACAGACAAACATTCACTCTCTCATTCACTCACTAAGGGAAATTTACAGTGATGCCCAATTAACCTAAACATGCATGTCTTTGGAGGTGGGAGGAAACCGGAGAAAACCCACGGTGACACGGGAGAACATGCAAACTCCACCCAGAGAGATCGTGAGATGTTGATATGGTCCGACCCGGGAGTCGAACCCACGACCTCCTTATTGGGAAGCCAGAGCTCTAACCACTTGGCTACCGTGCACCCCTATATATTTTATTATATTTTAAAATTTATTTGTTTTGGTTTGGTTTTTTTAGCCTTTTTATTTTTTTTTTATATATTTTATTGTATATTTTATTTTATTTTGTATTAATCCTTTTCATTCATTCATTTTCTACCGCTTAATCCCATTAGGGGTCGCGGGTGACTGGAGCCTATCCCAGTGACTTTGGGCCTTAGGCGGGGAACACCCTGGACAGTGGCCAACTTGCCGCAGGGTTAGACAGACAAACATTCACTCACTAAGGGAAATTTACAGTGATGCCCAATGAACCTAAACATGCATGTTTTTGGGGTGGGAGGAAACCGGAGTACCCGGAGAAAACCCACGGTGACACGGGGAGAACATGCAAACTCCACCCAGAGAGATCGTGAGATGTTGATATGGTCCGACCCGGGAGTCGAACCCACGACCTCCTTATTGGGAAGCCAGAGCTCTAACCACTTGACTACCGTGCACCCCTTTGTATTAATCCTTCATTTAAAATTTCATTTTGTATATATTTTTTTGTATTAATATTATTATTATTTTGGGTGTGTTTTTTTTTAGCAATACAGTGAATACAAGTGAATTTGCAAAACAGCTCACACAGAATCCCAAACTGAGCTTCAGCTTTTCAAAACTAAGTTTCGACTCAAGCTAAATTTAGTTTTACATTCAAAATGTTTCAATTTTCCTGTAAAAAGCAAGTTTTAAGATCAAATCGCTCACACATTCTTCAGGTGTTTTATGTGTTTTCTCATTTGACTTTACAGCTCAGAAGCTTTAGTTCTGATTCAACACAAAGTCACCAAAGCTTCAGTTCAATCTGTTATTTACATTCACACTTCACACAAAACTATTTATCTGGATGAGTTGTGTTTTTATCTTACCTGGTGTGACCGGTGTGTCTTGCCTTCTCATTAATTGACCCAAGGAGACAACTGAATTGTTTGTGTTTGTGACAGCATTTTATTCTGCACAGAGAATAATAAAGAAACACTTTTGTGAATTTGCTTGCAGTGGACATTTACCATGTGCTCTAGCTCATCTGGTCTCCAGTTCTCAGTCACAGTGCACATAGTAATATCCAGTTAATAACAATATTCAAATGTCTATAACAAGGTAGTAAAATTAAGGTAGCTTAATATACAACACTCAATTTGTGATCGTATTGACCCTATTTTGTCCCGCCTACTTTTCTAGGACATGCACTTCCTGTTTAGCTGCATTTAGCCTGTAGATTTCAGTCGATGGGTTTATTTTAACTGTCATTATATTTAATTAAAATTGCCCCACAAAACAGACAAACAAACACGTTAGCTACCTTAACAGAGCTAAACAGGAAGTGCATTTCCAAGCCAAGTGGGCGGGACAAAATAGGGTCAATAGTGGATTTTGTAAAACAGCCGTAAAATAAAATATTTTGTTCTAATACAAATGTAAATTTTAAATGCAAATTGTCACATTTTTCTAAATAAAGTGCAACGCACTTAACTGCATGAGAAAATTATACATTTCACATTACACATTAACATACCTGCACAGAGAATAATAAAGAAACACTTATGTGAATTTGCTTGCAGTACATTCACCATGTGCTCTAGCTCATCTGCGGAGATAGCGAGAGGTTAGCGGCTAACTATGCTAATCAGAAAAATACGGTAAAATAAAACATTCTTTGCCGAAAATTTAGCTAAACATGTTCAATCAAGTCTAAAGTGCAAAAGGCACAATATATAATTCACCAATTAGCAATACAAGGCTGCACATGTATGAAAACCACATATAGTCCTCTCAAATTACTTAACATGTTACCTGGTCTCGAGTCCTCAGTCAAAGTGAAGAGAACCCGGACTTTCCGCTATTTATACTGTGCAAGTACACTGGGCGCCAGAGGAGGGCGCTGCTCAACAATTTGCATGGATGTAACACTGTTACACTGGCAAGAAAAAAAGATGAAAAATACACATTTACTGTAAAATTTTGAACTGTGTGAAATATATTTATATTTAGATATTTACATTTGCAGAAGGTATTTGAGAAACAGAAACACACAATGTCACACAATTACATTGAAAATATATTTTTTATCCTACAGTCTATGTTTTCTGCTCAGACCATTTCTGTTTCATTCTTTGTTGTTTGACTTTCTGCTCATGTGATTTTGAATTTTGCTGTGATGTGTAGTGTAGATAAAGTACGTTATAAAAAGCCTTTACATCTGTGAACAGTCTGTAGTGTTGGAGAAACAAACTAAATCACTGAACATTGAGTTTAGTTTTTTATTTTAAATAGAATGAGTCTTATGATGCTTTCTTTTTTTTTTTTTTTTTTTTTTTTTTTTTTTTTTTTTTTTTTTTTTTTTTTTTTTTGATTTTTTTTTTATAAATGAAGCTTTGTGGCTTTCTGAAAAAAGTCTGAAAACTGAAAAGAATGAATAAAAAAAAAAAAAAAAAAAAAAAAAAAAAAAAAAAAAAAAAAAAAAAAAAAAAAAAAAAAAAAAAAAAAAAAAAAAAAAAAAAAAAAAAAAAAAAAAAAAAAAAAAAAAAAAAAAAAAAAAAAAAAAAAAAAAAAAAAAAAAAAAAAAAAAAAAAAAAAAAAAAAAAAAAAAAAAAAAAAAAAAAAAAAAAAAAAAAAAAAAAACTGAAAAAGTCTGAAATGAGAATGAAAAAAAATGTGGCAAATGTTCTGCCTATCTCTGCCTTTATTCAGATAAATGTTGGATACAAGTGATCAAACTAAACCAAGTTTCAAAACTGTGTCAAACCATTGAGAAAAACAATAATACTTCCACTCCTGACCTACAGAGGGCGCCTGTTTTTTGCCTTTGAGAACGAGCGTGTGTTTTGTCCCTCGCTGGTTTCCGTCCCCAGCGTGGTTTTCAATGACATTTGAGTTTTCGTAAGAGGAGCTTTTCTGCAGATTTAAGAAGATGTCTTTGGGCTTTTTATTCAGATCTCTCCGAAAGGAGCGACGAAGGTAGTTTTATCTACGGACCAAGTTACGAGGCAGAATTGTGGAAAATACATTTAATTTGGTGATTTTTAGATGTGAATATTTTACTTTGGGGATCATCATATCTGAATTATATGACATTATTAACTTACAACGTTTTTATTGTGTTTGCAGTAAGAATTGTGGCCAGTGAATGAAAATAAGATACTTTTTGTGAGATAAAGATGACATTTGCTTTAATGCTATGAGAGATTTTGTCGTGCACGTTCCCACTCCACAGTAAATGTAAGCTTCTTTTCTGCCTTTGTTTTTGGTTAAAGTCTGTGTGTCTGTTGCTGTCAGGTGTCCACAGTCGGGTCGGTCCAGTCTTTGCACACAGGATGTTCCTTTTCGCAGCAGAAAAGGCTCTTCTCATGAAGCTGAGGAAAAGCACTGGATACACCTTTACAAACTGCAAAAAGGCCCTGGAGAAGTTTGACAATGATATTACACAGGTAAGAAAACAACAAGGCTTTTTTTAACTCACCACAATTTAAATTCTTGTTTATAGTCCCAAATAGTGTTGGTACGATACAAAAATAAAGCCATGTTTTAATGAGAAAAAGTCTTTTTTTTCTTCTGAGGCTTAGCAAAACTGAAAATACATCAGAATTGTGATCCATATGTCGAGACAAGAATCGAATTTTATCAAAAATAATTTTTTAAAGTTAAGACTGGTGTTAAATGAATTTCATATGTAAATAATCTCATTATATACAAATATGTTACTAATAATGTTAAAAAACTGGAGTGGTTGTCGACCAAAGAAATAGTTGGTCAACGAAACGATCGATTAATCGACTAAAAGGCCATATTAACTCAATGATTTTGTCAAAAACTTTCAGCTAACCCACTAAATTTTTCAATTGAGGGATTTTTTGTTTATCAACATGAGCGTTGCGCGCGCCTCCAGAAAGAGCCGCCGCTCATAGACACAAACAGTAGAAACAAGTCGAAAAAGCTCCGTTGTCAGTAACTAAGAGTTTATCACTGTGAGAAAAATTCTGCTGCTAAATCAGCATTTGTGAATGAAATTCGACCCTTCGATTCTTAAAAGTTACATTCAGGTGAAAAAATGGCAAGAAAAACACTGCCTCAAGCTTCAGGGGACAGACATCTGTCAGACCGGTTCAGACCTGATCCAAACAGCTGCTCTCGTCCCGTTTCGTTGTTTTATTCAAAGAAGTTTCCCCAGACAGAGAGCGGCTCTTTCTCCATAACGCTTGCGCAGTATAGAAAATCTCTATATAGTAGACTAATGCAAATTTTGGTCGACTAACTTAGCGGCATGATGGCAGAGTGGATAGCACTCTCGCTTCACAGCAAGAGGATTGTGTGTTCGACTCCTGCTCCACCCTGGCCTGTCTGTGTGGAGTTTGTGGAGTCTGGGTGAGTCTCTTCCGGGCACTCAGGTTTCCTCCACCAATCAGAGACATGCAGGCTAGGGAATATCCTCCAGCTAAGGTAGTCCTGATCAAGCCTAGCAAGAACATCTGGATATGTGTCATTGAGCCTCCACTGTGGAGTCACTGTTCCTGAGGAGATGCTGAAGAGGCATTGAGACATGGGGCAAATGCAGAGGACAAATTTCTCTACAGGGACAATGACGTGTATCTTAACCTTCACCTTAAGAAGTTAATTGATTAAACAACCAAACTTCTACAGCTATCTAGAAAGAACACTGTTAGAACATAGTTACAAATAAAAGTGATTTACATATTCTCCTTCTATGTATGTTTCAGGCGGAGACGTGGCTCCATGAACAGGCCAAGAAAGAAGGCTGGAGCAAAGCACACAAACTGGAAGGTCGTAAAGCCAAAGAAGGTCTGATCGGTTTGTTTGTGGGAGACGACGACGCTGTGATGGTCGAGGTAAAGCTGCTTACACTGTCAGACCATCATGAGAACTAATACTATTTTTAGCTTTGTGATTAAGTCTAGCAGGTGTGCACTGAGGGTGATTAAACACAGACAACACATAACATTTGTCTTTGTGTTTTTCTTTCTCTGCAGGTGAACTGTGAGACCGACTTTGTGGCTCGTAATGAGAAGTTCCAGGAGTTGGTGAAAGCCGTCGCTTTTGCCACTTTGGCTCATCACAAGAACAAAACACAAAATCAGACTGGATACGTCAAGGTAAATTATTATTATTACATCTGCCTCTGCGTTAGACGTGAGCCACATGACACAAGCCTCTGTCTGTCAAAACTGCTTCAGAGACACAGCTGTTATTTCAATTTGGGGAGATTTTGAACATTTTAGCAAATATTTGAACCTCACAGAAATCAATTTTAGGTTAAATATTAATTACATGCCTTTTCTCACCCCAGGAACTTTCAGAAAGTTCATATTTCACTCTATTTTTCATTATTCACCCCACAAAAATGTTTAATTTGATTATTACTTAAGTTGCAATGAAGAAGGTTTTAAACTGAGGGTTTATAAATACATATCTAATTCAATCACAAATCAAACTTTAGTTCTGCATTTTTGATTGTGACTGAGCTCTTGTCCTTTGCTGCCCCCTGCTGTTGTTTCACTGTATGACCAGATTGAAACATGAATGTTTTTTTTTTTCTTTCTTTCAGAGTCTTCTGGCAGGAGAAGACTTGAATAAACTGACTCTGACTGAAGGCGTCACTCTGGCGGATCATGTGGCTTTTGTAATAGGTCAGTGAATTTAAACAGAGCCAATGCATTTTAAAGGAACCGTATGCAAGAGTTTGATGTCAGAAAACATGATCAGTATGTGTCACAGATAAAAAGTAAGCATGTTCAAATGTAATGATGTTGCGGCACAGTGGCAGAGCGTGTTAGGGTAATATCCTCCAGCTACGGTAGTCCTGATCAAGCCTAGCAACAACATCTGGAATGTGTCCCTGAGCGCTGCACTGTGGCGATCACTGCTCCTGAGGAGTTGCCCCAGAGGCATTGAAGGATGGGGCAAATGCAGAGGACAAATTTCCCTACGGGGACAATAAAGTATACCTTAACCTCAATGTTTATACTGAAAGTCATTGTAAACTTGAGACTCTTACTTGCGTTGACAGTTTGGTTTCTTAGAGCCTGAAGCTGATTTTGTACCAGGAGTCTTATATTTACCCCCCAAAAAATGTATTATTTTCTTTTGCGTGGAATAAGCCTCACTTCTGATCTTCTTAGTCAGAAGCTACAACTACAGGGTTTCAGCTTCTCAAAGTCTCCAGTCATTTGCTTGTGCTCTAAAGGATCAGAAACAGTTTTAGTTTGAATTTTAGACAATTTTGGTCAGACGTGTGAGAGGAAAAAAGACTGGAATGTTAAGAGGTTAAGAAGCCCTATGAAAAGAAGCAGTTCAGTCTTGTCTCATTGCCTTGCCTCACGCTCTCCTCAGGTCGTCTGGGTGAAAACATGTCGGTGAGGCGCGCTGTCACCCTGGGCGTCCCGTCAGACTGGCACATCGGCTCTTACGTCCACGGCTCCGTCCCGGGACAGACGGAGGTGACCATGGGACGCTACGGAGCTCTGGTGGTGTTCCAGGGTGGGCCGGCCGGAGAGGAGGAGGCTGCTGCTTTGGGCCGTAAACTGGGCAGCACGTGGTGGGAGAAGCCCCGGTGTCTCTGGGGAACATGGACGACCTGCCCTGTGGAGAGGCAGAGACCAGGCTCCTGCCACAGACGTTTTTGTCCGACCCGAGCCGGACCGTAGCCCAGTTTCTCAGAGGAAAACAGGCTCGAGTGCTGGACTTTGTGAGGTTTCAGTGCGGAGAGAGCGCTGGGGAGGAGGGACAATGAAGTTACAGTTATAAATGAGATGATATGAAGTGCACACATGAAATGCAGAAAGTGTATGGGTCAATTATAATCATAATCACAGTCAGAATAAATTATGTTTTTAATGGAAACTTCAATCTGTATTGAAGAGTTTATTTTGCGGTTCTGTTTTAAAAATGCAGTAAGCAACTTGTCTTAGTAAATGCTGTAGCTTTGCCTGTAATGTTTCATAGAATTGTACTAAACTTGATCATCTTAATGGTGAAAGAAGATTTATCAGCAGTTACAAGCCTGTAATTTAAAGATGGGGAGCTGATTTTTACACAGAAAACACGATTTAGGTTTTAAATCTGACAACTTCCTCTTCTAAATCCTTTGACTCTCATGGTAAATTTAGACATATGTATATTCATTTTTGGTTGTGATTATGGCTTAAAAACACTTCCTATAAACAGCAAAGTGAAACTGGAGAGGACCACCCAAGCTCAGCCAATCAGAGTGCAGCTCCTGATGAGAACTACAATTTTTTATTATTCAATTCAGATTTGTATTTATACTTTTTAGTTAAAAGCACAAAGGTTACTAATATGTAACTAAGACAGTTAGCTTTAAATGTTATTTAAGTTGACAGTGCATGTAAATTATGATAAGGTGCAGATTGTAGCTGCTAGTCCTGCATTTACTAATCTATAAAACCAGTGTACTTGGACACTGGAGGTATAAGTGTCTTGCTCAAGGACACAACAACAGTGGGACCACTGTTTTGTAAGTCTCAATTCTTTGGCCTCAAGTCCTCTGCTTTCCTTGCCTGGAGAATCCGCTTTTCTCTGCAGTCCATTTTATCAAATAAAGTCTAAAGTCATCAAGTGGACACTAGAGATATCAAGATTATTAGGTTAATCGATAATCGTGATTATTCCAAACATGATATAATTGTAAGAACAAAAGAATAATAATCGTGACCATTTTAGAAACAACATTATATTTTTAGACAACTCTTCTGAACCTAGTAATGGATAAAATATTGAGAAAAAGACTATATATTATTGCTGCAGATGTGTTTTATTTTAGATACACACATTTTCTTGCTATATGGTGAGTAAATTTGTGATTTTGTGAGCCTTGTTATGGATAAAATCTGAAAATATCTGGTGGTCAAATAAATATTGATATTGGCAAAAAAAATATCACAAAAACTGAAATACATATAAAATCTAAATGTGGTCGTTTTAGAAGCAAAAGTCTGCCTTTCAGAATATAGAAAAAACACAATTTTAGAAGCAAATTTTGCAATTATTTTTTGAAATACAAACTTTTTCAAAACAAATGCAGCTAAATGTTTTGTCACATTAAGATGGCTTCATTCAGAAAGTTTAATTTAATAAAAAGTATCATGGGACGCAGTGAGAATGATTGATATTTTGTATAACAATAATCGCAATTCGAAAATTTTTAATTGTGACATTCCTAGTGGAGACTCAGAGCTAACGTGAGGGTCTTGCAAGTTCACACTTCTGGTTCTCACTACCATCGCTGTTTATCACGGTTTCTCCTGATGCTCAGCGTCTCCCATCCAAGTTCTGACCAGGCCCAACCTGCTTAGCTTTTGAGATCTGATAAGATTGTCATTGACAAACTGGTAAAGCCAGTAAATGCTTTATAATGTTGAACCTTCCAGGGAAAGTAACGGCAGATGTATAATAATGTGAAAAGTAGGTCTAGAGCTGAATCTGATCAATTATTTTAGGGATCTTTTATTTTTGTTGAACAGGACCAGACTCAAACTTCAGCCTGTTGTCTTCATAGGTAAACTTGTCCTCACTTAACCAGGGCGTGTGCAGTGAAGTGTAATGTAATACCTTTTTAATAACTTAGCAAACAAAAGTTAAGACTCAGTCGCACTCGCAGCCAAATTAAACATTTAACCAAATAGATTTTGTGTGACAATTAATTAAAATAAATAGTTCTTACTGATTTGTGAAAATGTATAAAAAACAAATTCTGACCAGGATTTTGACTGAGATTTGATTGGCCATTTATCTTTTATTATCAGAATTTGGCTTAACTGACAAATGAATATTATACATATAATTACATAGAAGCAGTTTTAAAACATTTGTACAGATCTAATCTAGTGTAGTAGTACTTGAGACTGGTCTTGGTCTTAAACCAGTCTCAAGGCTGCTTTTTTTAATTGCTCGGTCTCGTCTTGAACTCGAGTACATTTGGAATCGGTTTGTCTACTAACTTGCACAAGGACCTGCCCCAGACACATTTATAAACTTTGTACAATAAGATCATGTCGACACTGAAGCGCTCTGTTCCGCCTTCTCTAAGCACAGACCGACCCCCGGAGCCGCTCCAGTAGGCCTACTGTGCTACTGTACAAACAACTACAGTAGCACAGTTTGTGGGATACGAAGAAAGAGAAAGGCCTGGTGAGCGCAGGGAGAGTGTGATGTGTGTAGAACCAGGACTTCACGTGGCCAAAGTTAAACCCTTGCATAGCGTTATTAGTGTTATCAATATCAAAATAGTTTATGCCTGTAGCTCTGAAATATTATTTCTGCTCTTCATTTAGCCTATATTTAATTAGTAATCATCATAATATAGTCCACAACATTGTCTAAATGTATTAAAATTTGTTAAAATAATTTTTTTTAATCTAGATAAATAAAATACATAATTTTAAGAATCGATAAGAGAATCGATAAGGAATCGGATCGATAAGAGGAATCGATAATGGCATCGATATCGATAAAATCTTATCAATACCCATCCCTAGCCGTGACACTGAACTAAAGAACAGAGCAAGACGCATCTCATGGGTTGACGAAGGAGACATGTGTGAGGATGCTGCTACAATGTCCCGCAGAGTCCAAACCCCCCAGTATGTTACGACTGATCAGTTTGCTGCACTAATGGATCAAGTGAAGGCACTTGTTAACACAGTGGGAGACCTACAGCTGAAAGTTGACGATCTCCAGTCTGCAGACATCGGACCCACCAGCCCAAAGCAATCCAAGGTCCTACATCTGAAAGAAAACAAAACTATCCGCAAGCACAAGCCAACAGAGGGCGCTCTCAAACCCCAAGCCCAAATCGTGGTGCATCTGGCCCCTGTTTTAAATGTGGGGAAACAGGACATTTCAGAAAAGACTGTGTGAGGCCGCCCAGTCCAGTACCCACACGCAACGATGGTGACAAGCATACAGACTATATGCTAAAGTCCAGTGGAGCCCCTAACGTAGATCACCAATTCCAAGGCCGGCAGATTGGCTGCACCAAGAAGAGAGGTGAGAGTTTACAAATTCCTCTGACAATTAATGGCATCCCAACACAAGCTGTGGCAGACACTGGAGCTCAGACAACTGTAATATCGGAGGAGCTGTACCAAAGTATCCTGGAGAGTGATACAACAACTGCAGAGCTACACCAGACCTACCTACTGAATGCAGGAGTTGGAGATGGCATGAAAGCAAAACAGGGACTCACAGTGACCTTTCAAATTGGATCCAAGTCTATTAACTGGGAAGTGCACGTCGCCCCTATCAGAGACTCTGTCCTTCTCGGGTTGGATCTGATGAAAGCCCATGATGTTATCATCTACACCCGTGGCAAGGTTTTCATCGCAGGTGAACTTGTACCCTCAAAAATCATGCAAGATAACGGATCAGGCTACTGCGTTGCCAGAGTGACACTTGGAGAGGCCACCATCCTACCAGCCACGTCTGAATGTGTTGTGTGGGGTGAAGTAGTAGAGGACCCAAGGCCAGGGTTACAGCTGTGTTAGAGCCTCTAAATATTACAGACACTGTTGCTTCTGGGAGTGTTGTTGTCACCATGGAAAGAAGAGTGCCAATCAGGGTGTGTAATTTTGCAACCAAGAAGACTGCCCTACCAAAAGGGGCGTGCCTCGGAGTCCTTGTTGAAGCCTATCCTGAACCCCCAGATCAACCAAATCAGAGTGCAGTGCCTAGCCATATGCAAGACAGCGCTCAACCACTGCTGGTTGGGAGGATAGCAACTGCTTCCGACATTCCTGAACACCTCCAAGGCCTGGTTGCTGCTACAAGTGAAGCTCTCAGTGAAGAACAACAGCAGCGGTTCATCCAGCTACTGCTCACGTATCAATCCATCTTTGCCAAAAATGACTCTGACCTTGGTTATATGTCTGCTGTCACACACAAGATTGACACTGGGTCTGCCAGGTCTGTACGCCAGCCCGTGAGAAGAACTCCTCTCGGTTTTCAAGGTGAAGAGGAAGCACATCTTAAGTCAATGCTGGAAGCGGGTGTAATTACGCCATCAGCATCCGAGTGGGCCTCGCCAGTGGTCGTAGTTCGCAAAAAGGACGGAGGAGTAAGATGGTGCGTAGATTATCGCTGCTTGAACAGTTTAACCATTAAAGACGCTTATCCACTACCCCAGATCGAGGAGTGTCTTAGCGTTGTTGGTGGAGCTACCATGTTTTCTACCCTCGACCTTCAGTCTGGTTACTGTCAGATAGCGGTCAACGACAAAGATCGGGAGAAGACGGCATTCATTACCAAATGGGGCCTTTACGAGTACACTCGAATGCCATTCGGACTCTGTAACGCGCCAAGTACGTTTCAGAGAGCAATGAAGCTCGTCCTCAGAGGCCTACAGTGGGAAACTCTTCTCATCTACCTGGATGACGTCATTGTTATCGGAAATGGAGTGGACCAAAGCTTGGATAGACTTGAGCAAGTTTTCCAAAGGTTCCAAAGCTACGGACTAAAGCTAAAGCCATTAAAATGTCATTTGCTACAAGAAGAAGTTCTCTTTTTGGGACACATTGTGAGTGGAAATGGAGTCAGACCAAATCCTGCTCTAATCAAAGATGTACAGCAGTGGACCTGACAACCTGCAGGAGCTGCAAGCTTTCCTTGGACTGTGTAACTACTACCGCAAGTTTGTCCCAAGTTTTGCAGAGCTGGCAGCCCCCCTTCACGATCTCCTCAAAAAGGGGACTGTGTTTCAATGGACTAACAAGCACCAAGTTGCTTTTACTGAGCTCAAAGAAAAGCTGACCAGTGCACCTGTGTTGGGATACCCTCGTGCTGAAGGCAAGTTCATTCTCGACACAGACGCCTCAAACAACAGTGTCGGAGCTGTTTTGTCACAAGTCCGGTGGGGAGAAGAAAGAGTTCTGACTTATGCTAGTAGCCACCTATCACCAGCTCAAAAAGGTACTGTGTCACCCGTCCTGAGTTACTTGCCGTTGTTCGTTTCACACGTCAGTTCCGCCACTATCTACTGGGTCGAAAGTTCTTACTTCGGACCGACCACGGCAGTCTCACCTGGCTTTTCCGCTTCAAATGCCCAGAAGGTCAGCTGGCCCGCTGGCTGGAAGAGTTGAGTCAATATGACTTCCACATTGAGCACCGAGCCGGTAAGCAGCATGCTAATGCAGACGCCATGTCAAGACTGCCAAGAGAAGACGTTGACAAGTGTGACTGTTACCAGGCAGGGATAAACCTGCCATGCAAGGGGTGTAAATACTGCCAAAGAGTTGAAAAGGCACTCATGGCTCACGGCATGGACACTGCTACTACGCTGTCTGTGCCAGAGCTAGAGGCCAAAACAACGCAGTGTACCATCCTGACAAACATCGAATGTGATTGTAACTCACCTGTTGCCAGTAAAGTTCGTAAAGAAGATCCTTTGTCGTGTGTCTGTCTAAACCCACGCACCTCCATTACACCGGAAGGTAAAGCACGACAATATACTACCGTAAGAAAACCATTTGGCTTGTACCTTGCGCTGCCACAGCTGATTCCCACCGGAGCGCAAGCTCTCTCTCTCTCTTAAAGTGACAGTAACGCAAAAATATACCAAACTCCAAATAATTTCCAGAAATCAAAATAAACACAATTAGATGAACTTTGCTTATTTATACAGCTCAAATTATATATCTATGAACATAAAATACCATGAATAAAAAAAAAAAAAAAAAAAAAAACACTATTTGAACGCAAGTATGCAAAAAACCACTTGACATTCACAGCACTGTTTTATATGTTTGTGGCAAGTTCCAATGATCCAAATAGACTAGTAATTTAGCAGCAGTTTAATTCATAACATGTTGAAGTGTGGACTGTCCCATTTCTGTTCTGCACACTTGTGCACTTGCGCACTTGGCGCACTTTCAAACAATGCACACGTCAGTGAAGTGCACAAGTGTGCAAGTGTGAGCATTGGGACAGGGCCTTTGTGGACAGTTTAGCAGAACTTCCATAGGAATACATTAGACAAAATGATTGACAAAAGTAAACAAAACAGCCATGAAACAACCCATTAAACTGCTGGGTCAGTACCACTGACCTATATAAATAATGGACGGACAATCGCCGCTCCTCCCCATTCATTCAAAATAGCCTCCACTTGTAGGCAATTCAAGATGGCGGCGGGTAGTCAACGTCGACGACGTGCTGACGACATATTCCTTAAAAGGAGAGGGCTGGCAGTCACGTGTCCCGAAGCCGCGCCCCTAACGTCAGAGCGCTCAAGTCTCGCGCATGTCAACTGCGCGGTACAAATCAGGTAAGTTCTTGTAGTAATAATAGTCGTGTTCAAGATGGTCAAGGCGGTGCAGTAGGCTCGAGGCGTTAAGGGGGGTCTGGTCTGATGACGGCGCGAGAGATCAATCAGCGCTACGGACAGTGCTGTCGTCAGACCAGACCCCCCTTAACGCCGTGAGCCGACTGCACCGCCTTGACCATCTTGAACACGACTATTCTAATGGTAATGCTAATGTTGTTATCGCGTTAGCGGAGCGCGCCTTTTCCCTTTACCGTTTAGGGGTGCCCGCCTTTTTTCTTCAGTGCAGCCAGCAGTCAGTGCCACTGGTCAGTGCGTGCGGAGTGTTCGTGACATTGAAGTAAGATCTTAATTATTTAATTTAAAATGGATTTCTTAAATTAGTGTGTTGTTAATATGTGCATAGATATATATTGTAGACGACGACAGTTTTTTTTATTCTTGTAGCGAAGCAAACGTTATAAATTGGACAAAACGCATGCTTATCATTAGGATGTAAGCAAGCCTATATATATTTTTTACTTTTTAAAAGTATAATGAATATGTTATACGCGTTATTTTAAAAAGAAAAGTTAGCTCAATTCTTTTGCTCAACAAAATTTGTAATAGGCCTACTTAACGTATTGTGGAGGTGATGCCTGTATTAAATTCAATAACTTAGATTCAAATGATATGGCTAATGTCGTAATAAAACCATGCTGGATTGGAAGTGGAAAAACTTTAATTAAAATTTATGTAATGAAATTATGTATTTACATAATTTTTAAGATTTTACTTGTTTCAAAAAGGGCTCTCACGGGGTCCTAAAATGTTTTAAATTGGAAATGGAAAATTTAAGATCTTAAACTGTCATAAATTTGTCAAAACTTGCTCTTTAAGTCTATTTGAAGCAGCGTTTTTAAGGCCTTATCAGACCTGCGTGAAGTTGGCCCCCCATTAAACGCACATCTAAACAAAAACTATGTCAATCGTTTGTGCTTCGTTTGTGCTGTTTTGTGCTGCAAAAAGTTTCGTTTGTGCTGCTTTAGTTTTTGAGATATTAACGATTCTTTTATAGGTCAAATTAGGGTCAGCCAGCCCCCCATTTAGCTTAAATAAACACCAAAACAGATCAAAATGGTGTCAATCGTTAGTGCTTCGTTTGTGCTGGTTTGTGCTGTTAAAAGTTTCGTTTGTGCTGTTATGGTTTTAAAAATATGAGCAATTATATTTTCGGCCGATGACGTCATTCAGCCTCTAGAATGTTAAATATCGCTCAAAAATAGAAAAAATATATATAAATCAATAGTTTTTCGTTTGTACTGTGCATATTTACTTTTTATTAGCTTATTTAAAAAATAAATAAATATATATATTTTTGCGGCAATAGTAAGACGTCACTTCCGGACAGCTGTTCGCAGCAGCGTGAGGAAAACTCGTGGAAATCTAAGCAAAACAACAAGTGTGACCATCACAGGTGAACTAAAAGTAGGCTATGTACCAGGTGTATATTACTGCTTTTGATTCATACCGCTGCTTTGAGTGAGATTCCCACGAGTTTTCCTCGAGTTAGTGCGAGATAGTCTGGTCCGGAGGGACGTAATGAGCTGGTTGCCGTGGTAATGAGTTTATTTCTGTTGCTAATCGGGCCTAAATTGTTATAGATTTTTTTGTTTTAACCTTTACCCAAACCTTTTTTCTAAACTTACCCATCACCCTAACCCTTTTCCTGAACTTAACCGCTATTCTAAACTTATTTGTCGTCCCTCTGGACCCTACTATCTAGCATTTACGTTTTCCTCGCGCTGTTGCAGCCGGAAGTGACGTCCCGCTATTGCCGCAAAAAATGTTTATTTTTTAAATTTGCTAATAAAAAACTAAATACGCCCGGCACAAAACAGTACAAACGAAAAACAAATGATTTATATAATTTGTTGGTGTTTTTTGAGCAATATTTAACATTCTAGTGGCTGAATGACGTCATCGGCCGAAAATATAATTGCTCATATTTTTAAAATCATAACAGCACAAACGAAACTTTTAACGGCACAAACCAGCACAAACGAAGCACTAACGAATGACACCATTTTGAGCTGTTTTGGTGCTTATTTAAGCTAAATGGGGGGCTGCGTGACCCTAATTTGACCTATAAAAGAATCGTTAATATCTCAAAAACTAAAGCAGCACAAACGAAACTTTTTGCAGCACAAAACAGCACAAACGAAGCACAAACGATTGACATAGTTTTTGTTTAGATGTGCGTTTAATGGGGGGCCAACTTCACGGAGGTGATTTCTGTACCTGGCTCATGAGCTCTAAAAAGTCTACCTAAGGATATTTTAGTTCCTGGTCCAACACTAAAGTGCTGACATATTTGGCAATTATAACAGAAAACATGAAGAATATTTCTCGTAAATTAATGCCACCAGTCAAAGTTTCTCAACATTTCTCCTTCTTTTACCTGGCCCGGGCCACAAGCCTGCTCCAACACTCCTTCTCTTAACTAATCAAACCCAGCCTACTTACCAGAAAATAGACCTCAGCTGTCCAAGCTCAGTTTTTCGATTTTCATTTTGTCTTTCCAAAGCATCCATCAGTGAAAAGAGTTTCAGTTTTGTCTTGATCGTTAAAAAGTCAAGACTTCAATTAGGTAATTGTTAATGTGTAGAGTACAGTCATGTCCAGTTGTCTACTGCATTTACAACTTCTGAAAAAAACTAAATATTTTCTGTTATTCTCACCTGATTCTCACCTGCATGTTTTATAAAAACCAGTGTGTCTCATTTCTACCTAGCTATTTTAGTCTCTAGTTTAACTATACCTGCTGTTTGATGTGTACAGGTTAATTGGTAAACTTCCTGTTTGTCCATTAGAACACTAACAGACAATTTATATATATTTTTTCTATGTTTTTTAGTGACTTCCAGGAGATGCATTAGTTTAGTTTAGACTGTTTAAGTCAGCTACTATTTAATGAAAACAAATCCTAATTTGAGCATGTTACAACCTCGTGGCTCAAAAAGGTGCAACAAAGGTGGGGACGACACAATGGCAAGGTTTTGATATTTTATTTTGCCCAACGGGTCTTTTTATTTTAAACAATAATAAATGTATTACTGGAGTCACCGTAAGTGTAATATGAGTGGATGCGTGTAGTGCGGGTAAGATCAGTAAGATAACGTTTGTGTATGTAAGGTGTTGGGTAAAGTGTGTAGTGTTGATATGTTTGTTTAAGTGGGTCGTGGACTGTAGTGCGTGTGGTGCGAATGATAGTCAGTCAGAAAACCTTTTGTGTATGTGCGTGTATGTAAAGATGCGAGTGTGTGTAAAAAGAAAAACAAAGGCGAAAGCGAGTGGCGTGGCGTGGCGATGGATGAGAGAGACAGCAGGCCTCACTTCCGCTGCTTTTATGGGCGGCGGAGCAGGCAGGCAGCCAATGCGCTTCTTCTAGAAAAGACACAGGTTAGGAGGAGCAGGGGAGGAGGCGTACGCCAGGGCGCGTAACAGAGCATTTTCATTTTTTCATGCCCCATGCATTCACCATTACTCTCCCAGGAGTTAACCTAACAATGACAACATGTCTCTTTTTGTTTGTTTCTCATGTCTGGCTTAGAGAATGACAGAATACAGAGCAGTGTGATGTGGACAGACCCAACTGTCCAACAGAAAAAAAAAATTGACCAAAAAGTGTTTGAGCTTCTTTTATGCTAATTTTAAGCTATTTTCACACCGATATATCAACCATTTTTTGAAACTGATTACAAATTCCAGACAATAATTTAAATCAATCACTGTGAACCATTAATAATTAAAAAGAACCATTAGAAAAGTTAGGGCTGTGGGGGTTGGGCACTGACATACAGTCTTATTTATTTATTTATTTATTTTCCTCAAGTCATGAATCATTTTGTAAATTTCAATGTTAGCCTTCTACACAAGTAAAATTGAAGTGTTCCACAGAGATTGTAATTCTTCTAGAACATCTTTTTCCAAAAATCCAGCAATCGTCTCAAAGATCCCATTCAGAGTCTCAGGTTTAAATTTGTCCTGAGGTTCACACATTTGAGTTTTGAGCCACATCAGATTTGATTGGCTGTACTGTGGAGCAAAGGTCCACATATTTTAGGTCCCTGGGACCACCAGAGAGGTCCACTGATCTCATCATGTCCTCGGTGTCAGTCTTCCTATTCAAAGTGTCATGTTGACTCAGTCCAGTGTCAATCATGTCAAAGTCAATCCTTTAAAAGTCCTCTCTAGAATAATTACTAAGTCCAAGTATTTGTGTCACAGTCCAGTCCGTAGTGTCCACTAACCATCAGTCTTCATGTTTAGGTGAAAGTGCCAGTAAAAGTCTCAGTCCTTCATTTTATACTATTGCTAGTCTCTAGTCAAAACTCTGTGTGCTTCTAGAGTCCATAAATGCATTTCAGTATCAATGTCCAGTCTTGTCCTTCTATGTTATACCATGTTTCAGCGTATAGTCATCCTATTGTCTGTCATAGTACAGGCTACAGTGTAGAGCGTCAGGAGGGGAAGGGTAAGCAGCCAATGAGTCAATCCAAGGCCTCCAAATCTGGAAGACAAACATTACATTAATTTAAACGTAAGACCATCGGAGAGCAAAGTGACAATGTCCAGTAACCAAAAGACTCCAATCTATTGTATTTTCACTCAGAAAAGTCACTATTCCACAATCATGTCCACAAATATTCTCGCCACAGTCTTTATGATATAGTCTTTGCCCCCTTTCATTGAGGTCTCAGGGCGTGAATGCATGAACGCCACAAAGTCTTATTTTCAAGTTCAGTTCACAGCAGAGCAGGGTCCAAGGGCACAGTGATAGACGTGTGAATATCCCAGAGTCTACCAAGGCCCTCAGTGGAAGCAGAGGCTCTGCCGTGGCCCCACCTCCAGGATTTCCCGGGCTCCTCCTCACTGTAAAAAAAAAAAAGTTCACTCAACATAAAAAAATATGATCACCGATTGCGAAGCCTTTTTGAGTTTACTCAACTAACACAAATTTTGCTGAGCCAAACTGTAAACTTAAGTGAATTCAATTTATCTATTCCATTTTTGTCAGCTTTTCTTAATAAGTAAGAGGTAATAGAAACTTTGAGTTCAACCAAATTATTATTTTCTGTTGAATTAACTAAAAAAAAGTTGTTTGGTGAACAAAAAATACCATGTGGTGTGAAATACAAATAAAGAGCTCATTTAAATCAAAATCACAAGTTGAGTCAAGGATCAGGTAACATAAATTAATTTGTTGGTACAAATTAGTAATTTATAATGTTGAGTCAACTCAAAAACACTTCGCAATCGGTGATCTTATTATATTATGTTGATTGAAAACAGCTAGGCAACGTAAATTACTTTGTTGGTTCAATAACATCACCATAACACATACATCACACAAAGAAAGTTAACTTCAAGGTGTCATTTATTACAGAACATTTAAGATACAATAATGTAAGTGATCTAAATGCTAGAAGCAGCTGAAAAAATAATTTAGGGTGATAAAAGTACAGTTGCTATTTTTTTCCCATTTTAGTTTTCAAGTCGTGGTTAGTCTTTGAGAAATCACTGTTAATACATTTAAATCATCTGACGATAAAAGGAACTATTGATTTGTTAATTTAGAGACATAACATGCAAAACAATTTTTCAGTATTCGTGTCTTTTACTGACTTGCAGTCCTGATAGTGCTATGACCTAAGTACTTGTTATTACTAAAACACATCTTATTCAAGTATACATTGTTGTACAAAAAAAAAAAAAAAAAGTTTAAAAATAAAATACACTTGGATCAACTTAAAGGCACCTATTGTGAGTTGTTTTCATGTGTTATGTGACAAACTATGGCCTATCAGTAATTTACATTTTGTTTATTGTAAAACACACAACTCATCCAAATTAGACCTGAAACTAAAATGAGTTCATTAACTTTCTGTTCAAAACTGCAGAACTGACAAGTTCCTCCTCTTCGTTGCAAAATGTGACTATAATAAGCAGTTGAATTAAACTAAAATGTTTTTTGTTGGATAGGGACTACAAGACAATTGTGAACTCTACATGTTTTACTCAGAATGTGAATAGTAAGTAAATATAGACAGTATAAGGAGTTTTCCGAGCACTCAGCTGCTGGACAATATTACTCAAACACAGTATGAATATATACTCAAAAACAATATGGATAAACACAACTTTGAGTAAACTAGGGATGAGACACTAAAAATATGAAAAGTAGATTTTATATAATGGTCCCCTTTAACAGGATAACTGTTGAAGACAATTTTTCACTCACTTGTAGTTAAGAGTTACTCAAAGTTTTTTACTGAATGATGCAATATAAACATCTACCATGGCCTTTTATACTAACAGTGCAACATAACAACAATAACAATAATTCTAACACTTCAGATTTTATTTTTGAATGATTTGACTCTTGCTGAGCACTGGGTGTCCCTAAAAGGGAACTTGTGTATTAAGTAGTCCATGATAAGTGTATACACCGAGTCAATAGGAGTGGGAAAGTCACTTACATCATCTATGACAATCTGCTCTTTCAAAACCACAGCAAGGACCTTTACATTCAACGGTGGCAGCATCATCCGCATCAGCTGAAAGGATTCCTCGTCTTCATTTTTTTCAAATGATTTTCTTCTGGCTCTGTCTCCTGTTCAATAAAAAAACAAGTGTCAATGGTTGCACAAACCTATAAGCTTCTTTTTACAACAAGCACACTTGGTTTATTCCATAAAAGTTAAAACAAAAGCTAGTGCTGACATATGACCTTTAATGCATTTTAAAATCACTCAATTTTTCCCTAAAATACAATTTTGAGTGATTCAATGAAAACTACTGACCTAGTTTAACCAAAAAAGATTTCAATATTAGCCCTCTACCGCATAGTGTTGCTTTTAGGCAACAAACCACTTTTTTGGCTTGGACACTGGCCCTTTAAGTTTTTTTTTATTTTTGTTTTTTTATAATGTTAGCAGACATGTTTCTGTCCAATAAAATCAGAGGCTGAAGTGGGTGTGCACATTTGACTGAGTCTGAAGCAGTCATTTCTGGAAGCAAAGTCACATGTGACACAGTGCTAGTAACGGTAAGATAAATAACACTTTTCTCTGGGTTAAATTGGAATAATTTGATACAAAAAATATTTTAATGTCCAGAAATATGTCAAGATGCACATTTGATTGTTTACATATAATTTTTACTTGTATGTTTATGCTAATACTGTGTTTTAGGTATGTTGCCCTAGGGCAACATCATGCAGATGTAGCACTTTTGTTGGGAAAAATAGTGCTCAAGAAGAGATGTGTTGGAGTGAATAATGAGTATTATTGCTTGTAGGAAATGGACATAAAACATTTTATGGTCCAAGAATGAACATGGTAGTGAAGTTCCATCCGACAGTGAAGACAGTGAGCTTGAGGACGAGAGTGATAGTGGAGAAGAGTGGCTCCCTGAATCAGGTTTGACACTCAGTGTAGGTCAGGGGTCAGTCAGGGTTCTGTAAGATGTGTGTTGGTGTGTGTGTGTTGGGATGAAAATGAGGATGAGGATGAGGTGTTTGAACCAGAGGAAGACAATGGCTGGAGAACACCCCATAATGCCAACTTCCCCGACTATCCTGAATGGCAAGGAAGCCTTCCGAGATCAGAAGATTACTTCAAGATGTTTTTTTTTCAGAAAATATCCTGTCAGTGATCACAGAGCAGTCAAACCTGTATGCTCTACAGGTTTGACTGTTGTTGTTGTTGTTGTTAAATTTTGTATATCTCACCTGCTCAGGGACTGCAGATGGAAACTAGCTACGGCTAAAATCTGGTGCAAAGCATCTTCAATGTTTTTGCACACTGTCCCTGTTAAATAAACTAATAAACTAAACTAAACTAAACAACCCAAGCAGACCTTTAAAACTCAGCACTAAAGAACTTGAACAGTTCATAGGTACTGTAGTCTACATGTCACTGTTTGGGTTACCAGTCACTCGGATGTTTTGGTCCAAGGCCTCTCGGGTGCATCAAGTAGCTGATACCATGAGTCTGAACAGATGGGAGGCCATCAAGAAAGCTCTCCACTTCAACGACAATGAGGCAATACCTGCAGGAAGTCCAGATCCACTTTACAAAATCTGACCACTGGTAGACCATCTTATTTCAAAATTGCAATCCATCCCAATGAGTGAGAAGCTGGCTGTGGATGAACAGATAGTTCCCTTCAAGGGAAAGATAAGAACAAGCAATATCTACCAGCCAAACCTAAGAAATGGGGATACAAAATACTCATTTTAGCCAGTTCTGAAGGTATTCCACATAACTTTGAGATCTACACAGGGGAATAGTGCAACTCCTTGAGCTGGTAGATATAGGTGCAAGTGGGAACGTCATTTCTCCTAAATTGGCTCTTTTTTAGGTAAATTGGTATTATGTTGAATAAAACCTTTTCTGATACATTTTTAGATTATTTTCTCCTATTCCATTCAGTATTGAAACCTTGGTGTTTTAGTACCCTCATCGCACACTGTTGCCCTGAGGCAACAAACCCAGATTTTTGTGGGGGGCGTGGGGGTCAAATGTTATAATTGATATAATGTCAGGACCCACAAGCTCTCAAAAAGTATCTTGAAATATTGTTTCCTCATAAAATAAAAAGTCATGCAGTAGAGGGTTAAAAAGAAAGTATTTGATACTTGGTAAAGGCCTAATTGATCAATTCAATAAACATTTTTATATGTTTAGTAAGGTATTGCTATTAATGTTTTATTAATATTATTATTTTTTATTAGGTTTAATGCTTTGTCAATGCTTAATAGATATATGCTATTAAGCCTTTATAAATGATTAGTTAACCTTATAAATGATTAACAAACTATTTGTAAATGGTTAACAAATCATTTATTAATGCTTATTAATGCGAAATAAGGTGTAGTTATTGTAAGTGTTACCGAAATATTTTCGTTTTAACGTAAATAAAAAGTCGTTATAACGACATTATATTCTCGTTTGAACGTAAAAAAAGTCGTTTGAACGTAAATAAAAAGTCGTAATAACGAGAATATTGTTGTTGAACGTAAATATAAGGTCGTTATAACGAGAAAAGCTGAAAAAAATGTTTACTCCACACTGGCAGTTCTGGACTTCCATATAATATAAATGTGTGTCTTTATTTTGAGAGGGGTTGAATGTCCACAAACAAAAAATTTGCCAAAGAAAAGCTTTCTTTAGCTATATTGTTCTACATTATGGCATTAGACTTCTTTCTCCCCATTGAAAATATTCCAAAGTATGGCTTAAGCTTTCTATTTCTATAAAGTAATGTAGGCTAGTTGATCTTTTCACCTGCAGAAAGTTACGCAGCGTCACTTTAATCAGAAATCCAACCACCTATAAAAAGACACGTATTATCTGTCACAATCTTCAGAAAACAGGTGTGTCTCGTTTCATTTTGCCTCGTTACCTCCACGCCCAGGTACCCGCTGAAAAATACCACAAATACTTCTTCGCCTGAACGCCGCTCCCTGATTGGTTGCGGCGGCGGAGAGAGACGCGTGACGTCACTGTGGATGAGCCCGTCTTGTCTTTACGCCGCTGCGGTTCCCCGACGAGCCATAATCCGCGTCTTTTCAGCACAAAACCACCTTCAATAATCATGGTGAGTGCGTGTTATTTTACTCCAAACGTGTCCAGATACGCGCTTATTGATCACGTTTCAGATCGCGCTCGTGCATGCCTTTAATTGATCGATAGTGATTGGGGGAAAACACAAATGCGTATCGGTATTTTTGGGCCGTTTTCGTAGCTTTCGCCCAGCTGTAGCAATGTAGCGATGCCATGCTAATAATGTGACGCGTAATGTAAATAAATGATGTGTTGTGCTGTTTTTTTACGTTTCAATCTTTGTCCTTCTTCTCATTGAACAGTCTGACTTCACTGAAGACCAGATCATGGGTAAGAACATCATTAAAAACTCAAAAATACTGATGNCTAGAGCTACAGCTCGCTGTTAATACTATATCGTTTCAGCGGTGGAGGCTGAAAGAGAAACTGGGGGTAGCTGGGTATTCCTACTACCCACTGTAACTGGATTCTGGATTTCCTGATTGAAAGACCTCAGGTGGTGAGGATAGGACAACAGGTCTCTGATCAACTCACATTAAGTACCAGTTCAGGTCCCAAGGATGCTGTCTGAGCCCAAAACTTTTACACCTCTACACTCATGATTGTGTCTCAAAGCATAACAATACCATCATTATTAATATGCGGACGACACAACGATTCTGGGTCTTATCAGAGGGGGGGATGAGTCCTGGGTACAGGAGCACTGTGAAGAACATTTGTCAATTATGGAGACGAGAACAACCTCATACTCAATATTGACAAGACTAAAGAAGTGGTCATAGACTTCCGGAGAAACCTTCCGGCTCCTAAACCTCTCACCATCAAAGGAACAGAAGTGGAGCAGGTTGACACAAGTTCTTGGGCCTGCAGATAACATCAGAACTTGAGCTGGAAACAGAACACTGCTGCCACTGTGAAGAGAGCCCAGCAGCGGCTCTACTTTATCAGGATGCTCAGGAAATCAGGGCTGAAGCAGCGTCTCACTCAGGCCTACAGGGACTTGTGAGAGCATCCTCTGCACTGGGATCACTGTGTGGTACGGAAAAACCACAACAGCAGAAAGGAACCTTGGCACCATTCAATCATGTCTGTGTAGTCAATAGTGATTTCTGTACCTGGCTCATGAGCTCTAAAAAGTCTACCTAAGGATATTTTAGTTCCTGGTCCAACACTAAAGTGCTGACATATTTGGCAATTATAACAGAAAACATGAAGAATATTTCTCGTAAATTAATGCCACCAGTCAAAGTTTCTCAACATTTCTCCTTCTTTTACCTGGCCCGGGCCACAAGCCTGCTCCAACACTCCTTCTCTTAACTAATCAAACCCAGCCTACTTACCAGAAAATAGACCTCAGCTGTCCAAGCTCAGTTTTTCGATTTTCATTTTGTCTTTCCAAAGCATCCATCAGTGAAAAGAGTTTCAGTTTTGTCTTGATCGTTAAAAAGTCAAGACTTCAATTAGGTAATTGTTAATGTGTAGAGTACAGTCATGTCCAGTTGTCTACTGCATTTACAACTTCTGAAAAAAACTAAATATTTCTGTTATTCTCACCTGATTCTCACCTGCATGTTTTATAAAAACCAGTGTGTCTCATTTCTACCTAGCTATTTTAGTCTCTAGTTTAACTATACCTGCTGTTTGATGTGTACAGGTTAATTGGTAAACTTCCTGTTTGTCCATTAGAACACTAAACAGACAATTTATATATATTTTTTCTATGTTTTTTAGTGACTTCCAGGAGATGCATTAGTTTAGTTTAGACTGTTTAAGTCAGCTACTATTTAATAAAAACAAATCCTAATTTGAGCATGTTACAACCTCGTGGCTCAAAAAGGTGCAACAAAGGTGGGGACGACACAATGGCAAGGTTTTGATATTTTATTTTGCCCAACGGGTCTTTTTATTTAAACAATAATAAATGTATTACTGGAGTCAGCGTAAGTGTAATATGAGTGGATGCGTGTAGTGCGGGTAAGATCAGTAAGATAACGTTTGTGTATGTAAGGTGTTGGGTAAAGTGTGTAGTGTTGATATGTTTGTTTAAGTGGGTCGTGGACTGTAGTGCGTGTGGTGCGAATGATAGTCAGTCAGAAAACCTTTTGTGTATGTGCGTGTATGTAAAGATGCGAGTGTGTGTAAAAAGAAAACAAAGGCGAAAGCGAGTGGCGTGGCGTGGCGATGGATGAGAGAGACAGCAGGCCTCACTTCCGCTGCTTTTATGGGCGGCGGAGCAGGCAGGCAGCCAATGCGCTTCTTCTAGAAAAGACACAGGTTAGGAGGAGCAGGGGAGGGAGGCGTACGCCAGGGCGGCGTAACAGAGCATTTTCATTTTTTCATGCCCCATGCATTCACCATTACTCTCCCAGGAGTTAACCTAACAATGACAACATGTCTCTTTTTGTTTGTTTCTCATGTCTGGCTTAGAGAATGACAGAATACAGAGCAGTGTGATGTGGACAGACCCAACTGTCCAACAGAAAAAAAAAAATTGACCAAAAAGTGTTTGAGCTTCTTTTATGCTAATTTTTAAGCTATTTTCACACCGATATATCAACCATTTTTTGAAACTGATTACAAATTCCAGACAATAATTTAAATCAATCACTGTGAACCATTAATAATTAAAAAGAACCATTAGAAAGGTTAGGGCTGTGGGGGTTAGGCACTGACATACAGTCTTATTTATTTATTTATTTTCCTCAAGTCATGAATCATTTTGTAAATTTCAATGTTAGCCTTCTACACAAGTAAATTGAAGTGTTCCACAGAGATTGTAATTCTTCTAGAACATCTTTTTCCAAAAATCCAGCAATCGTCTCAAAGATCCATTCAGAGTCTCAGGTTTAAATTTGTCCTGAGGTTCACACATTTGATTTTTGAGGCCACATCAGATTTGATTGGCTGTACTGTGGAGCAAAGGTCCACATATTTTAGGTCCTTGGGACCACCAGAGAGGTCCACTGATCTCATCATGTCCTCGGTGTCAGTCTTCCTATTCAAAGTGTCATGTTGACTCAGTCCAGTGTCAATCCATGTCAAAGTCAATCCTTTAAAAGTCCTCTCTAGAATAATTACTAAGTCCAAGTATTTGTGTCACAGTCCAGTCCGTAGTGTCACTAACCATCAGTCTTCATGTTTAGGTGAAAGTGCCAGTAAAAGTCTCAGTCCTTCATTTTATACTATTGCTAGTCTCTAGTCAAAACTCTGTGTGCTTCTAGAGTCCATAAATGCATTTCAGTATCAATGTCCAGTCTTGTCCTTCTATGTTATACCATGTTTCAGCGTATAGTCATCCTATTGTCTGTCATAGTACAGGCTACAGTGTAGAGCGTCAGGAGGGGGAAGGGTAAGCAGCCAATGAGTCAATCCAAGGCCTCCAAATCTGGAAGACAAACATTACATTAATTTAAACGTAAGACATCGGAGAGCAAAGTGACAATGTCCAGTAACCAAAAGACTCCAATCTATTGTATTTTCACTCAGAAAAGTCACTATTCCACAATCATGTCCACAAAATATTCTCGCCACAGTCTTTATGATATAGTCTTTGCCCCCTTTCATTGAGGTCTCAGGGGCGTGAATGCATGAACGCCACAAAGTCTTATTTTCAAGTTCAGTTCACAGCAGAGCAGGGTCCAAGGGCACAGTGATAGACGTGTGAATATCCCAGAGTCTACCAAGGCCTCAGTGGAAGCAGAGGCTCTGCCGTGGCCCCACCTCCAGGATTTCCCGGGCTCCTCCTTCCTGGGAGCTGCTTTAGCATTTGAGCAAAATGTCCATCTCTGCTCTCAGAGCAGACTGTTGTTGAGGCTGTCGCTGATAACAGGGGGGAGGGGGGTCTCTGTTCAGGCTGATGTGCTGCTGTCTGTCCATAGCAAAAAGGGCTCTCTCCGGCCCAGTGGCCCACACGACCACAGGTACAGCAGAGTTCCTTTGGGGTATAAAAGTCTCAGGGGTTTCTCCCTCCATGGCCACGCCCTTTGGGGGCTCCAGACACTTCCCTATCCTGAGGCTCTTTCTACATAATACTTTGAGTTTTTTTGTTTGTTTTTTTTTTTTCAAAATGTCCTTTAATTGTTCGTTTACTTTAAAATATTTACCGTGCCCCTCGCCCAGAATATCCTATTCCTCGTAGCTGACAACGGTGGGTCGTTAACCCGGTACTTAATTGTGGGCTCTTAGCACCATTTGTGCCCTTTAGGTTTTCGCCAGTCCCCCAGTCTGGCTACGCGTCTACCCAGTAACGTATCTGTTCGCGGCACCGCGTCCGGCTTGGGGGGAGATCTCACCACGTCAGCCTAATGGCCGTTTTAGAACACAAAAAGTGTCACGTGTGATTCTTTATTTACACTTTACTTATTAACTTATTCATTAAACACTGTTATTGGACCTATACGACTTCCCTCTTCTACAGTCCACAGTCAAAATTAGACTTTTTAACCAACGTATGGAATTTTCCCACAATACTAAATTTAGAAAAATGCCAATAGACTTACTTTGATTCTCTAAAAAATGAGAAACCAAAAAAGTCTTACCTGTTTAGTGTGGGCGCCCAGGGAAAAACCACACGTCAGCCGTGGAATGCCAGTGTTGGTATGTCTACCGCGACCTCTATTGTGTGTCACCGGTCAGTAATCCGGTCCGACAGGGCGTTGACCCACGCTCTCCCTTCAGCCAACGTCGGGGTCACCAATTGAAGAATTTGCCTATTCTTATGCTGTTGACAATAATGTATAATTAAAACCTATGTCTTTGTTTTCCCCTTCTTTACCTTTGTAGATTTCTCGTAATCAACAGCCCGCATGTTCTTTTACTGTAAGAGTGGAGGTTAAAGGGTCAACCCAATCTACGCTAACAAACTAATAACACATACCAACGAAAGATGACCAGTATTCAATGCGTTGCGTCTTCAAAGTTTATTTCTCCCTAATACAATAGTCATCTAAGCAGGGCCCTGGAACGTTCTGGATCCTAACAGTGTGCGCTCGTCGCCGCCTAACTTCCAGAACGTCACCACTGATCCAGACGCCAGTAATTTTATTTCACATCACACAAAAAATACATGAATATGCAAATATTAGGCGGTGCTCTTCTCCGTTAGTCTCGTGGTCTGTGTGACCAGTGTTTTTCCCCTTTTTTGGGTAGTGACAATAACAAAACAATTGTTATTGTTCAACATTCTTTCAAGGTCTGCACCTCTTGGTGCAAACTCCCAACGAGGGATTAGTTTCATTGGTAGCCCTGAAACCAAGCAAAAGGACATGTTGTGCAGACAGACAGGCTCCACTACTGATATCTATGCACGCTAGCAACTGTAACAATATCATAACAAATAAGATAATATAAAAGTGGGTAAATATATATGAATAAACTCTTCAGTTTATTTTGGTCCCCATTAGCGCACATTGAAAAAAATGATACTTTGGATTAACTTAAAAAATTTATGTAATTTGTTACATCCAATTTTTTTTAGTTTTTCTTAACTTGCATTTATTACTTGATTAAAATCTTTGGGTAACGCTTTAAAATAAGGTTCCTTAATGAGCTAGTTATAAGTGTTAATAAGCATTAATAAGCTGTTAATAAGCACTTATAATACATATATTAACATGACTGATTGCTTATAAGACAATATAAAGAGTTAATATGCCATTAAGTTTTGAATGAATATGCTTATAATTTTCTTATAACCAAAAATATTATGATTAATAAACACATTATAATGCTTTAATAAATAGCTTATAAAGTGGTTTTGCAGTACCCTAATCTAAAGCGTGGACAATTTTTGAAACTATGAAAAATCACAAAAGACCAGGGTTCTTCACCTTTTTGACCTCGAGGACGAACATTGATGTGCAAAGCCCAGTCTCATATTAAATGTATTGTATTTTACTGATTGTGCGGCCCTTAAGAAGTTGTATAGTTTCGTACAGTTCAAGATTTAGTTTTGCCGGAATCAAAACTAATGACATTATAAAAAGGGTAAAAGCTTAAAGTTGTCTCCTTTAAAATGCTGCAAATGTATGAGGTGTTTTCAAACATTGTGTTTTCTCAAGAAAAAGACATTCCACTGATGCTGCTGTTCAGTGTACAACTTATTACCAGGCTTGTTTGTGTGGGGCCTGGATGTGATTCAAATAAAGTAGTATTTTCTTACTGTCTATTGCAGTAATTCTTAACCGTTGGGCCACGAGCACCTTCTTAAGGGCCACACAATCAGTAAAATACAATACATTTAATATGAGATTGGGCTTTGCACATCAATGTTCGGCCTCGAGGTCAAAAAGGTGAAGAACCCTGGTCTATTGTGATTTTTCATAGTTTCAAAAATTGTCCACGCTTTAGATTAGGGTACTGCAAAACCAAGCTATTTATTAAAGCATTATAATGTGCTTATTAATCATAATATTTTTAGTTATAAGCAAAACTGAATGGCATATTAACTCTTTATATTGTCTTATAAGCAATCAGTCATGTTAATATATGTCTTATAAGTGCTTATTAACAGCTTATTAATGCTTATTAATGCTTATAACTAGCTTATTAAGGAACCTTATTTTAAAGCGTTACCAATCTTTGTTTTGTTTTGATACAACCTGATATTTTTATTATAGAAAAATTAAACATTTACAATTACATCTAAGTGAAGTTTTTACTTTGAAACAAACCAATGCACTACATTTAATGCAATCAGATTAGTTTAACTGAAATTATATTTTTTATTTGGGTCAATTCTAAAATTTTCACTTGACCTCAATCAAAATTTTAATTTGTATCTATACAAAAATTTACATTAACTCAAGTAAAAAATATTCTTTGTAATAAAGATCACAAATCTGTTTTTTTTTTTTTTTTTGCTTTCTTCCAAGTTATTTTTTTCCTTTCAGACAACTTATTATTTTCACACTCAATAAACTAAATTGAATTTTTACTTTGAAAAAACCTAATCTAGTTGCTGTAATTTTGTTACATGCATTTAGATTAGGTTCTTTCAAGTTGAATTTTTTACTCGGATCAAACTATCAGATTTCAATTTAGCACAATCAATATATTTAGGTCAATGTAACATAAAGTCCATAAAAAAACAAACTTTTACTTCAGATAAAACTGAAATACCTTTTTGCTCACTTGCCTTAAATAAAAACACAAAATGTAACTTCAAAAGGACTTATTTATTTGATGCTTGCTGTTGAACATGTGTTACCTGCAATTCTGCAAACTTTAGCTCAAATATTGTCCTTACATCTCTTTTAAAACATGTCTGTGAACCATGTCACATCTGCAGCCAGTGCAAACCGCTCAATTGTACAAACTTTACCAAAAAAAAAAGTGCTTAAGAGTCCAATACTTACATTGAGCTTTTACCAATCAATGACAGTAAATACTGTTGTAGAAATCACAATACACAAAATACACAAAACTTAAGTTATGTAATGAAAAAGCATTTACTGACTGTATAACTCTCTAGTTATAGCGCAAAAATAACTGAATGATTGCATGAAAAAATACTGCAAATGTAAAAATCGCTAAGAAATTAACTCAGAATCATTGTGGTGAAATTAGCAGCCAGAACAGGCACTTAAGCAGGGCTACCAAACTGTCAATAAAAAAATTAGGTCCAACTAATCTATACCTAAAATCATTAACAATAAATTGAAAACTGGGTAGTTTAAACTGCTTTAAATAGATCAGGGATTTATTGATCTGACATCTATTGAGTACAATCTTTAAAACAGAACCAAACACAATTTATCAATATTCAAATCTCCAGGCACTTTTACATTCACAGTTTAACACTGAGTGTGAGCACTCTGCGTGTCATTTGTTTTGGCTCAATGTCCATGAATAACTTCTGGAGTGCATCATAGGTGTGTTTCAGCTCACCTGGGGTCTCATTTATGAAAAAGTGCGTGAAAAAGTACGCTGCGGCAAAATCCAACTTTCATTTACGTAAAAGAAAGTTGAGATTTACAAAAGCCTCCGTACGCACTCCTGCAGGTCATTTCCTCCTCACTTTTCTCCACAGCTGGAAAAAAATCTGCGCACCGGACCCCGCCTCACGTCACGCCCTCTTTTCAGCATAAAAGGTCCATGCAAAGAGTCATTCATATATTCATGAACCGATAATGAGCCAGTTTGTTTGACTGACACGGAGGGAAAGGGGAGGAGAGAGAGACGGTGCAGCAGCAGAGAGGATTCTGACGTGAACTCTGCTCGTCTGACAAACTTATCGGCCTGTTTTAGATGTGATGACTTTAGTTTAGAACTGTGCTTTACTGTTAAGGTTCGCACAACAACGGGATATGATGTTTCATATGCGTGATGTTATAAGTGCACGTGGAAGTTTGAGCGTGCACATATGCGCGAGCTGACGAGAGACTGAAATGTGCAGTGTGTGAGACGTGATGAAGATGAAAAGAGAGGCAGCGAGGGAAGCTGTAGGCTTGACGTTTGAGTGCGCGCGTGGAGTGGGATATTATCCACACTGCTACAGCGATGTGTGTGCCTGTGCGCGCGCGTATGCCGTGATAAGTGTGCCTGTGCGCGCGCGTATGCCGTGATGTGTGTGTATGCGCGTGCGTATGTGGTGATGATGTGTGTGCGCTGGATAAACCGTGTGTGAGAGAGCAGGGAGCCACTCGTGCGTGATCACAGGACCTTTGTTATAAAGCGCACTTGTGAACTTTATCTCTAGATTGCTTCAGATTCTCTAAATAAAACATGTGTGAATCATGCGCTCCCGTGCACGTATGCACGGCTTCTAAATGACAACACTGACCTAAGCTTAATTTTCCACAAAGTAGTAGTGATTAAATTAAAGTTATTATATTTGTTGGAAATATGAACAAAAGTCATATACCTCATGTGCAGTAAACACAAACCTCCTCAGAATGTCTCCGCTAAACACAGATCTCCTCCTGCTTCATCTCTGAAAGTGCGTACGGTAGCCCCAGAGCTTGCGGTCCCACCCGCAAAATCCCACGTCAAGTCGTCTTTTCATAAATCCCAAAATTGACGCAGGAAACCACGCACGTAATCTCCTACGTACTTTTGACCCAATTTTGTACGTACGCCTGCTTCATAAATGAGACCCCAGGACATCTTAAGTTCAGCACATAGATTAGGCCAAACAACATGGCACATGCATGCGCCACTGATGGCAACTTGTTCAGGACTTGCACACCTTCAACGACGATACCGGTATCTTGTGGTAGTTGTAGTGAGTCAAAGTCCTCCCTCATGACGAACACAGCCAGTGTGGAACTTGCAAGCTCTGTTTCAGCTTCATCTCTCTGGACAATCTGATGTAAAAGACAAACAATACAAGTTTTTTATGATAGCACCAGTTTTCAAAGTAAAGACATAAAGGACTGTCAGTGTCAACACAGACACTTTCCAAAATAATAGTATAATTTTTAAAAATAAAATTTGATTTCTTCTCATAATGACATTAACGTGTTACTCTTCCTGCTTGTGTGATGTACTGATAGTGCGCTTAGTTTTTGTTTGTGGTAACAAAGGCAAAATTCACTTCCAGATGAAATGACTTAACTTTTAGATTTTTATAAGTGCTTTTAAACAACAAAAATAACATTGGTTGACTGATTAAATTGCACAGAACGCTCACTTCAATGTCATACTTAAAACGTAGCTGAAAGTTTTCCATTTATACTATTTTGTACATTTAACATACATTTATTGAGTCATTTGTTATGATGGATTTTATATGCAGAACTGTGATATCAACGTGACTCCTATTCATTTCTCCTTTCAGGTAGGCCAAGTGTCTGTCTTATCTAAAAGAGCACTTTTTGTCTCCACAGTTTATTAAATTAATTTTCTATTATTTATCACTTGAGTTCACATGTTGACTTTGACGCCCTAATTTTCATACATTACAGAACTTAGGCATAACTTACACAAGTTCATAATATGTTTAACTAATTTCAAGGTTACATCCCAGATTTCAGAGCATGACAGCTGCTGCTCAGCTCTACACAATATAGTAGTTATAACAGATAGCATTTGCAACAAAGTGAGTATCAATGTGATTTAGCAATTGAAATAAAACACTGTTCAGTATCAGTTCCGCTTCTATATAGTAAAAAAAAGACAGCACGTAGTGAACAATTTGACCATTTCTGCTTCTACTACATAAGTTTTAACATTACAAACTCCTTATTAACTACTCACCAGATACTCCTTGATCATTTGATTTGGGTCTTCTCCAAGGTAAAGAATTAGACACTTCAGCAGACACTCTCTTTTTATATTGGCTTCAAGGCTCTAGATGAAAACACACACAAAAATTATTCTTTCCAATTCCACAACAAACTAAAACTAAACTTAAAGAGTTACAGTAGTTGAAAGACAAAACAATGAACAAACAGAATATTAAGGAGCTTAGTCCTGCTTCCACATTCAACAATAGGCATGTACAGGGTCCTGCCGATGAATTAGAATGTGGAAATGAAGTGATTTTCAGTCATTCCAGAAAATAAAATTCATCACCATTTTTTTTCCCCTTGAATAAATTGTTCACATGTAAGGGCTTTGTCAACATTACAGATTTTTTTTCCTAAATTTATATATACACTCATCTTGGAAATGTTTCTTGCATTTAATTAGAAAAAACATGTCACATTCAAATATTAAAAATAATAGGAATATCTCAAAGAAGTCTTGAAGTCATAAAAAAAAAAAAAAAAAAAAAAAAAAAATGTGATGAGTAACAATTTCTGGAATAATTAAAAATCACATTGCATTTTCTGTATCATTGATAGGACCATGCCAATTATAAAATCTTACTTTTGGTGCTGTGATATTATGTTCTCTGAATGTTATGTGTTTATGATTCTTTGTGCTGTCATATTTTGTAAATAACTTTTGTGTCCTCTGAACTGGTTCACAAGAAAGTGCAGCCAGGTCATCATTGAAAATGATAATCTGTTGTCAATTGACTGACCTCACAAAACATTCACTAGACAAACAGAATGAACAGTTTTCATTGCATTCAAATTTGTATTAATATCTGGCACAATAACTTCATGAGAGGCCGCCCATTACAGAAGATTTGTATCACGCATTAAGCATTTAAGTGCAAAACAAACTTTGAGAATGTCCAGAAAAAGTATGAGCGGTACCGTTTGTTAGGTAATATAAAAGCTAACCTACAGTTTATTGAAGAGCGTCTAGTACAGTTGATAAATTTCATAAGGTGACATTGAAAGATGCTGCACATCTTTTAATGTCACACTATTTTTTTGTGTGTGGTTTGTTATCCAGAAATGAAAGTGTCATTATTTGATTATTATTTGAGTGCATTCCCTATATCTAGTAGACAAGCGTTCAATTTTAAAATCTATATTTAAAATTTCAAACCACAATTGCAAATTTCTAATTCAGACTATAATCTATAAGGCAATATAGAAGGGGCATACTAAAACATTTATTAACAATTTATCAGAGTACATACCAGATCAAAAACTTTAAGTATCTCCTGGGTCTTCTCTCGAATAACTCCTCCCTTTCTTCTGATGAGCTCGATCAGCTTGCTGTAGTGTTTGTCCAAAGAAGCCAAGAATCTTGTCTGAAGTGGAACAGTTGTAATAACAATATTTATTTTGGCTGCTTTCCATTTAGATTATTGCCCAGTAGAATGTTGTGATGTCACTATTGTTTATAAAGAATGATGATTGTTGAAAGAAGTTTCCATTATCAGTATCATTTCTGGAGCACTACTCAAAGGTTAAAGGTTGTTTCTATGTTCATAATGATAAACCAGTACCGGTACACTGTGGGGGTAACAATGACTGAAATGTATCAAATAAATTCAGTTTTATACTATGGATAAAACAGATGAATTACACAATTTTAACATAATGATGTCTAAAGTCAAATGATTGAAACTCTACATTTATCATGTTCATTCTGACTGGTGCTGCATTTTCTTTCAAGAATCGAAAGACTGTGGCAGGATGTCTGGACCAGTGTCTTGCAATTGTACTATGATGTGCTTCACACTCTAAGAGGACAGTCTTCTAGACCTCTCTGATGCTCTGCATGTTTTGTCCCCATTAGGTGCTTCTGCCTAGACTGGCCAATGCACTTCATGCTCTCACAAAAGGGTGGGACAATCATCCTTTGAAGTCTGAAGATGGACTTATGGGTCACATGCAGAGCACTGATGATGAAACTGAAAAGAATTGCAGGTTTGTAAGGTTACAATTGAAGCATTCCTTTTTGCATCTTCTGTCTGTCCTTCCGTGGACCTGATTCTGTATTTACTTATCCCTCTTTACCAGCACATCTCCATTTTAAATACACAAAGCACAATTCTTCATTTATTCTCAAAATAGGATAATGCAAATGACAAATTTAACTTCCAATTTCTTTGAAATGTAGCAAAAATGTTTTTAAGATTTTAGATTTTAAAAAGTTTCCCCCGGCTTGGTAATTCTGTTGACATTTTTATATTTCTTGGTTAGCCCTGAGCATTTATCCCAAGTTTACTCATTTCAATTTGCCACTATCATATATTCTTTTCTTTTTTTATTACTAAGATTCTAACAGTGTTTTGTTTTTTTTACCCAGAAGAACATTGAGATGTTTGGAAGAGATTGGGAGCCCTTTGATGGTGTCACTGATGAACCTTTTGGAGTAATGTCTACTACCTTCAGCAGTTATGGACGCTGTAACATCAGTGTTCAATCCACTTGCTCCATCTGATACATATGGAAGAGATTTGTATGCATCCGTGGTTCAATACATTGGGTGTTAGAACATGCACTAACTACTGTTTTGCTCTAATAAAATAAAAATGTCTATGAAAAGATTGTTTTTATTTTTAACAAACTTTTCTAAACTTGCACAGAAGTAGAAAGAATGGTCTACTCAAACAATGGATTCAAGTTATCTTTTTCTAAAACATTAAAATAATTTGCAATGGTAATCTAATGGAAGGTGTGCATGCATACGATTGTATTTAACTTTAAAGTTTCAAGAATCATTCAGTGCATTTTATCACTATCTGATCTTTACTCACAGTTTACAAAATTGGACAATTATATAATCTCCATAAAAAATTGCCAAGGAGTAAACATTACTAGTGAAAATACTGTAGAACAAGAACTATAAATGGTGCATGCATAGATTTTACATTTAAGAAAGTTCTTTATATTACGAAGAAAGACTGCCCACACATCAGTGCTGAAGTCATGACATGTTTGAATTCATTTAGTGTAGTCGATGTATCACAGGAAACGTAACGGTACGAATACATGCACTAACAGTGGGAAAGCTAATGGTATGAAGAGATTCGCAATCGTGGTAGAGTCTGACAGATATGTGGAAATCTGTCTCGAGGTTTGTGTCCCTGGCCGGTGATCCACTGCATGACTTCTCCAACAGTCAACTTCTGATCACCTTCAACTTCATCTTCTACAATAAACCAAGATAATGTAATAACAAAGTACTCAATTTGTACCCACATTCATCTCTGTCTCTTTGTACTAGACGTAGGGCAGCACAATTATGGAAAAAATATTACATTTAAATTAGAATTGCAATATTAGACATGCACAGCATTGATGCCCGTGAAATGGAGAGTGAAGAGATCAAATGAAACCGGTGACAGATCTCTCTAAAATAGACTGTTGTAAGTGTAAAAGCAATAACTGGGCTTCTTTTCAAATCAAGAATACATACATATGCTCACAAATACACTTGATATAAAGTCAAACCTACTGATTACTTGATTACACCTAATGTGTTATAGATTAGAACCATAGTTGGGATTGAAAGCTGTTAGTAATGTTGATTGTCTTTGAGTGTGTGTGATTTATTTATTTTTTTCTAGCCCAATAAACTTACCGTAATCCTGTATGTCTTGAAAGAAAGAAATTCATGACGTTTACTTCTCTGGTGCATCTGATGGACCCCTTCTCACTGTATTCAGGATGATACTTTTGAATTACAGAGGCTGAATACACCTGGAAAAAGCCAAAGCATTCACATCTGCAGCACAAAAAAATAAATCAAGTTAACATTTTTAAACTAATGTGACTACTTAAGACATATCGCGGGCTAGCCAGCTATGTGCTAAGTAACTCAGATCCACAGCGCGGTTGTTTTCAGTCTAAAAAGCACAACTATAACTTAAAATTCAGCAAAATGTCGTAATAACTTCGTAATTTACAAAGCTGAAAAAACGGCTTTTAAACAAAAATGTAGGTCTTATGCACGTGACTTACCACATAGCTGCTTATGTAGCACAGTCCCCTTTAAATTGGCAAAACCTTTACACTTTTAAAATCAGGACCACAGCTTTAATCTGGATTAATCACACATTTCCCAAATACTGCCTTCCCCTCAGCTTTTCTCCCCAAAACAACCAAGAAGACAAAGCACAGCAGAACAATGGAACTCAAAGCGCGCGTAACGTTTTCGAAAGTTTTTTAGAAGATGCTGGAATTTCTCTAACTTTAAGTCAAGTGTACTCACGGTACCGGTACCTCAATTCAAAAAATAAAAACGTTGCATGCCTGGTAAAGTTCTTGCAAAACATTGAGAGCGGTGAAATATCACTTGCAAAACATTGAGTGCGTTGAAATTCAACGGATCCGAAGTCTTGAGCGCGGCGCGTTGAACCGGCGGCTCCGTCTGTGGGTTACGCCCGACCTGGTGCATGCAGACGCGGCCTCTTTCCCGCGCAGCTCCCGCTCCTTCTCCCCGCTCCGACAGACGGGTTTCTGGACTCCGATCTCACTCACATCTTCTCTGCTCACAAAGTAAACGAGTCCGCGGTCCTCAACCGAGCTTCCCCGCTCAGAATTATCGAGTTCTCGGCTATTAAAGAGTCTTTTTTCTCTGTTAAGCGTGAACTCCCGCGCTCCAAGCGGGTGCAGCAGTAAGAAAAAGAAGTCTAGAAAGTTCCAGCGCGTAAACCCACGCAAGGTCACGTGTACTCACGCAATGCGTAACAACGGCCAATCACAATCGATTATACAGAGTGAATACAAAACGACCAATGACACGTAGTAATATGAGAACAGGTAAAAGTAAACAGAGGCGAGGCGAAAACAAAAACCTCTAAAGATATTATTTAAACTAAATTATATAATTCGAGCTTTTACATCTAAATCCAAAAATACATATTCTGGATAAATAGTGCAAAATAATGTGTCACTGTTGCTAAAGTAAATAAACGTTTACTTATATTATTTTGTGTGACCTACTTGTGTGTAGTGAAAAGTTATCATCACTTGTTACCTGGTAATACCCAAATTTACCACTGGGCTACATATGGAACATGTTTTTTCCCCACTCTTAACTTAATTAGAAATGTTTAAAATAAAGGATATAAAGGATTTGTAAAGTATCAATTAATGGTCTATTATAAATATTAAAAATAGTTGTTTGGTTAAAAAGAAAGTATTTGATACTTGGTAAAGGCCTAATTGATCAATTCAATAAACATTTATATATGTTTAGTAAGGTATTGCTATTAATGTTTTATTAATATTTATTATTTTTTATTAGGTTTAATGCTTTGTCAATGCTTAATAGATATATGATATTAAGCCTTTATAAATGATTAGTTAACCTTTATAAATGATTAACAAACTATTTGTAAATGGTTAACAAATCATTTATTAATGCTTTATTAATGCGAAATAAGGTGTAGTTATTGTAAAGTGTTACCGAAAATATTTTCGTTTTAACGTAAATAAAAAGTCGTTATAACGACATTATATTCTCGTTTGAACGTAAAAAAAGTCGTTTGAACGTAAATAAAAAGTCGTAATAACGAGAATATTGTTGTTTGAACGTAAATATAAGGTCGTTATAACGAGAAAAGCTGAAAAAAATGTTTACTCCACACTGGCAGTTCTGGACTTCCTTATAATATAAATGTGTGTCTTTATTTTGAGAGGGGTTGAATGTCCACAAACAAAAAATTTGCCAAAGAAAAGCTGTTTCTTTAGCTATATTGTTCTACATTATGGCATTAGACTTCTTTCTCCCCATTGAAAATATTCCAAAGTATGGCTTAAGCTTTCTATTTCTATAAAGTAATGTAGGCTAGTTGATCTTTTCACCTGCAGAAAGTTACGCAGCGTCACTTTAATCAGAAATCCAACCACCTATAAAAAGACACGTATTATCTGTCACAATCTTCAGAAAACAGGTGTGTCTCGTGTTCATTTTGCCTCGTTACCTCCACGCCCAGGTACCCGCTGAAAAATACCACAAATACTTCTGCGCCTGAACGCCGCTCCCTGATTGGTTGCGGCGGCGGAGAGAGACGCGTGACGTCACTGTGGATGAGCCCGTCTTGTCTTTACGCCGCTGCGGTTCCCCGACGAGCCATAATCCGCGTCTTTTCAGCACAAAACCACCTTCAATAATCATGGTGAGTGCGTGTTATTTTACTCCAAACGTGTCCAGATACGCGCTTATTGATCACGTTTCAGATCGCGCTCGTGCATGCCTTTAATTGATCGATAGTGATTGGGGGAAAACACAAATGCGTATCGGTATTTTTGGGCCGTTTTCGTAGCTTTCGCCCAGCTGTTAGCAATGTAGCGATGCCATGCTAATTAATGTGACGCGTAAATTTAAATAAATGATGTGTTTGTGCTGTTTTTTTACGTTTCAATCTTTGTCCTTCTTCTCATTGAACAGTCTGACTTCACTGAAGACCAGATCATGGGTAAGAACATCATTAAAAACTCAAAATACTGATGTAAATATAAAATAATACAAATAATATTTTACATATACATACAATAAATGATTTAGAGTGTGTAATTGTATAGCTGAGCCGTTCCTCGTTGTGTATACAGCAGTGTTGAGAAGATAAACATCTGCATTTCTGTTTGTTTATGCACCAGTTTCTCAAGTCTGACAACCATTTCAATGTCCATAGAGATGTTTTGTTTTTATTGGATGGATAAAATTAACTTAAATGTACATTCTGGAGTCTATAGGAGGAATTAAAAGTAGAACAATGTGTAAATTCAATGAATAAACTAGAATTGATCAAACAATGTTAAACAATGTAGGGAAAATAACTGGCTCAGCTGATTTTTGGTAAAGCTTTGATGTGGAAGCAATTACAGTTTTAAAATCAGCCCAGAAAAGTGTTTTATTACTGATTTTATTCTACTTCATACACAGAGTTCAATGGGACTTTGTAACTTCAAAGGCTGTTTTTTTTAATGCAAAATATATATAAAATATTTATACTGTAAATATTTTTTGTTTCATGTAGATCATTTTACAACGCAACTCAAATATAACCTGGCTAGCCAAATGGATTCTCTCAATACTGTATATGTGAATTCACAAACTTGAGAGAGCTCCATCTGGCCTCCCAGCAGCCTGAACGGTTTACAGGCCAAACCTGTAAGAGCTCAGAAGCTAAGCGTGTCACAGGGGTGAACAGAGGAGAAACTCATTGTGTTCTTAGTCAAGACACTTCACCCACATTGCTTAGTGTGGATCTGGTGTGTGTGTGTATGAATGGTTGGTGGTGGTCAGAGGGAGCGATGGCGCAAAATGGAGCCTCACTCCATCAGTCTGCCCCACGGCAGCTGTGACTACAAAAGTAGCTTACCACCGATTGTGAAAAGAATGAATAATCCAATGCATTATTAAAACAAAGATGGTAGCTTCCATTGTGATTGTGATTGGTTAAGCACAAACTAATGTAGTATTTCACTAAACGTCCTGCTCTTTCTCCTAACGCTTTCAGCAAGGAGGTTCCAGGACAATGTGAATGTTCCAAAGTTAATTTTTAGTTCAAATCAGAGTTCAACACAGATCCATCTGGCGTGAGCCAAGTTAACACAAATCTGCTTAAGTCTTGATTATTTGTTTTAAAACAAGAAACTTGAAAATGTTACCATATTACTTTTTGAATTGTATGAATTGAATTTCCCCAAAGTACATTTTATGACACAAATTTAACAGTATTGACAAAGATGATGTTATATTGTTTTTGATAGAAAAACTGTAAATGGACAAATCCAAATCGACCAACGTCTGAGTCTGATTGTGTAAAAATGTCTCATTTGCATAAATTGTACTTGCAAAATGGATTTTAAAAAATTCACTCGTAGCTCTTCAAATTAAAATGTGCTCTGCTCTCATACTTTTCTGTCCTAAACTGGGTCAATGATGAACTCCACAAATCCCCCTCAGCAGCCTCACAATGACCTCGTCTCTTCAGGTTACAGAGCTGTTCTGAACAAAGTGCCAAAGGGCTGTGAAGTAACTCATCCAACCACAGACGACACGACAAAACCAGTTCTGACTCTGTTTTCATCATGTCTGTGCAACGTAAACCCGGAGTCTCAATGTTCACACCTTCAGTTTCAGCCTCGAGGGAGAAATATAGATGTAAATGTATAGTACTAAATACATCTTATTATGTGAAAATGAACAAATATTAAGTTAAAATCATGACTTTAAAGGGCTTAAAATATGCTATTTCCACATGTCATTGTAGTTTCCTCTTCAAGAACACAGCTGGATTTTTGTTTGATTTACACATTTAACATAAAATTGCACTAGGGCTGCAACGAGTTAATCGATTAATCGCAACTAATCAATCATTGAATTAACTGTCAGTTAATTTAGCTATTGAATAATCGTTCATACAGTTTCCTAAACATGCATGATCTGAAGAGGGGAGGCACATTGGACATGTTTTTAGTTGTAGGAGGAAACCGGAGTACCCGGAGGAAACCTACGCAAACACGGGGAGAACATGCAAACTCCACATAGAAAGTTGAATCCAGGACCTTCTTGCTATGAGGCCAGAGCGCTAACCGCTGTGCCACCGTGTCGCCCAACTTCATTCAATCAGTTATGATCAGTTATGAACTCTAATTTAAAATAATTTAGGTATTTTTTTCTCCCTCGTGTTTGATAGAAACTTCCAAAACATTCCCAAGCTTTGTCTGGATTGAATGTGTATAAATCTTAATAAACACTTTCAAGAGCTAATGTTTGATTACTCGGTGCAGCTGAGAATATCGGAGACTTTTTGTAGTTATCTCAACTGGAGGAAAAGAAAAAAGTAGGGTTGCACCGATCCGATACTTGGATCAGATATTGGTGCCGATCCAGGAAATTTTGCTGGATCGGGTATTTGATTCGGCTCCATGATATCGGTTCAACCGATATCCTAGTTTTGCCTTTCAATTGAATATAATAGGACAAATTTATTGGCTGGTGTTGATCCATAACGTCCCGTATTATTTAACATTTTATTCATTTTAAGTTTTTAAGTTGTGGCTTGTGCCATAAATAACAGTTACATAACACTATATGACAAATGTTTTATGTTTCGATTAGAACAAAAAGCAATTTCAGTCCTTAACTGGTATCAGTTGATATCGGGTATTGGTAGATACTTAAAGACAAAGTATCGGAGTCAGTATCGAAACTGACAAAGCTGGATCGGTGCATCCCTAGAAAAAAGCACAACATTAAAATATTATTTTAGTGTATTGCAGCTTAAATTAGTTAAATTGGAGCCAAAATGACTGTACAGCCACGCAATGACATCACAAGGTTTTGACTTTTGAAGACTGAGACAGCTTGATTATTCAAACATTTGTGAATGAAGGAAAAACACAACTTTGGGAATGTTTTTGGTGATGAAACAACATTCTAACGAAATACAGTTTTTGCAGTGTACGCATGATCAAATCTCCACTATATTTTCTCAATATTAAATGGCTAACTTGTTGCATTATTATTATTTTTTATTTTTTGGTATTTATTTAAAGTGTCCTTTCTGCGTCTGCTGCAGAGTACAAGGAGGCGTTCATGCTGTTCGACCGCACCGGAGAGGGAAAGATCTGCTACAGTCAGTGCGGAGACGTGATGAGAGCCCTGGGACAAAACCCCATCAACGCCGAGGTCCTCAAGGTCCTCGGAAACCCCAAGATGGAAGGTAACGAAGACCAACTGTATGACACGACGAGGACTGTGGAATAAAGAGGGAGGAGTTTTATAGAGACCAAATTATACAGCTGGACAGAGTGGGAAAGATCAACTGAATCACATTAGGGCTGCAACAAGTCAATCAATTAATCGCAACAAATCGATTATTGAGAATTTTAGATAATATTGTGAATGCTAGTTTCAAGATATGCAAAAATGGAATATCGTGTATATCGTGCAGCAAAAATAAATGTTACAAAAAAGGTCAATAACAATAAAAAATTAAGTAAATGATGCTGTGAACTTTCAATTAGACAAGGCAAGTTTAAATCTACAGCAGAATTCACGTTCAAGTGCTTAAAATAAAAGATTGCTGCACTTACTATTGAAAAAAAAAATGTCGGTCAGTAAACGAATAAAGATTATTTACTACTACTTAGATTTTAATTTGCAGGAGCCTTTTTGTTTGCAGTTTTTAATTTTGTTTGTTCCATTGGCAGTCTCATTTTAAGGCAAAAATCTACAAAAAACATCATACTTACTACCTATTTCGAGCAGTATTTTTGTGATTATTTGGCAAAATGTCATATTCGTCTGATAATTAAACCTCAACATTTTAAGACATTTATGTTGGACTGATAGAATATCGAATACCTTATATCGCTATCGAGAAATTATCAAGATATTCATTTTTTCTTATATCGCCCAGCCCTATCTTTTCATGTCAGATTCTGTACAATAGACTGACATTTTCAGCACAAAATACAAATACTTTCTTTATTAACATTTTGGATTTAAACTAGTTTTGATGGAGCTCAGAATTATTCTAAAACTACTCAGAAAATGTCACATTTTATCCAGTTATTGTTATTTTTTTTACGTATCAATACTTAGTTTCGCACTAGTTTTAGTGTTGATTAGAAGAATCGGATTTTCGATACTTTTGTCAACCCTAAAAGCTACATCTCCAGGACGTTCTCTAGTGACATTTGGCCTTTTCCCACTGTAGGAACTTCAGTTCCTAGTACTTTTTTTTTGTTTCAGTCCTCATTTTAAGTGCGTTCACACAGAGCAGGAACTATGGACTGGGGCCACACTTTAAGGACTTTTTTAGCTCCTGCTCTGGGGAAGGTACTTTCAGTCAGACCAGGAACCAAACACATTTTGTAACACAAACTTTGTTTGGAAACATGTTTTATTGTCTCAAATTTAGACAAACTTCCCTTTTCCTCGAGAAAAAATACTTAAAAGCAGTAACCCCCAGAATAAAGGTTTGATTTTGTAATTAATGACTATTATTAGAAATAACAGTGAATAATTGTGTTTTATTGTGAATTTCAGTGATGTTTTTAGCTTTTGTACATCATAGTTTGCACATCATTTTATGTAGAAGGGAAAAAACAACTTTTGTTTTCCTAACATCAACAAATAATTTGTTTAAATGTTCCTGATTATACAGGTGCTAATGTTAAAGATTTTTACTCCCACTAAAGGCTTGTGCTGTGTGAACACAAACATGAGGCCAGGGTAGTTCCTCTGACTAAACAGGGGCTGAAGGGATGTGGGAACTTAGGCGTTTTCATGCATGAAAGTACCAAGAACTATTATCTCAGCTCAGCCAAAAATCTTGTACTCAAGTCACTCATACTTTCTAAACAACTAATCGATTAATCTAAAGAGTAATCGCCCAATTATCAAAAATAATTGTTACTTGCAGCTCTAATTCACATAGATATTACATTACACATTTTCAGGAGTCACTGTTACAGATTCTGAGGCCAGGCGATGTTTAGTTTGTTTCTAATTTCTCCGTTTACATTCCTTTTTCCCGTCGCAGAGATGAACCACAAGATGCTGGACTTTGAGCAGTTTTTACCGATGTATCAGGCCATCGCCAAGAACAAAGACCAGGGTTCTCTTGAGGACATCGTGGAGGGGTTACGAGTGTTCGACAAAGAGGGAAACGGGACGGTGATGGGGGCGGAGCTACGACACGTTCTCACCACTCTGGGTAAGTAACGACAACTTTCATTTGCAGACATAAACCAGGGCCCTATACTGCGAAACTAGATTTAAGTTCTGGATTAAAGAAGTCTGAGGGTCTTGCAAAACTGGATCACTTTCTATCAGGGCAGATCTTTGTGGCAACATGCGGCAAACTCATAACCTGCTCTGGACAAGGATAAGTTCCCAAATAGGTTTAAAATTCAGGTGTTTGTGAAGACAGCGAGAGATTCAGAGAGGGCAGTGGAGAAATGCGAAAGCCACAGCATATTTTATATCAATGCGATGTGCACATATTTATAAAGAGGAGTGAGGAGACCTTATATGTGACAGTGACTAGACAAGAATCCTTTGTTAAATCATTTTGTGTGATGATTAATAAACGCTTTTATAGTCAAGAAATATTTAATGACTGCACTTTTGGCTGTGCATCTTAACGCATCACTTTTGACTCATGCGCTCATTCAGACTAAACCGTTAAATCTTAAGTGATGTCTGCGTTTGTTCTTTAGTCTGTTAAATTGATGTATGAGATTCAAATTTGCTCTGTAGCATAGCTTCTGTCTGTGATTAGCCTCTTAATTGCAGATTCCACTTGAAGCAGCAGCGTGTTTCCCTTGACTTAGATTATATATTTTATCTTCTGTATATTTTGTTTCATGATTGACGTTTCATCAAGTCTGAAGTCTGTTGTTCTGATTGGTCCGTTGGCGCTAACTCCGCCCCCTGCTCTGTGAACGCGCACGACCTCCTTGAGAAAATCCAGGGTTAACAGATCGTGTTGTGAACTTGTTTCATAGAACAACTTCCAGAGAGTCTCATGTTTAGTTTACCCAGGTAAGAGAAACTTATCAAGGATAAGTTCAGCGACGTTTGTAGTACTCTGATCGCGAATTCTTAAATCATTAGGCTGTGCACTCTCAAACCTGTGTGAAGCCACAACTTATAAAGTCACTTTAAATAAACTTAGCCTAGACTTTATTATAAACATGTTTCTCTTTAAGATGAGTCATTCTCAGCTAAAACACAAATAAAGTGTTTAGTTTGAGAGGCGAAGCTGTGGAGTCATGCTGTTGTTTTTGTGCACAGACACACATCAACTCAGTTTTTCCCTCGTCTCTGATTCTGTTAAACCAAATCCACAATCCTCTGCTCTGATTGGACAATTCTCGTTGCGTTTCAACTTTGTGTCAACTTTACGCAGTGGAACTAATTTCACATTCGATTTTATATATATATAAAGTGTATTTTGTATTAGGCCACTATACAAAATACACTTTATACCCTTGCTCTGGGCCTTCTATAAATAGGCCTGAAACTAATAATAATCCATTTTTAGGTGAGAAAATGACAGAGGAAGAAGTGGAGACACTTTTAGCGGGACATGAAGACACAAACGGCTGCATAAACTATGAAGGTACTGCTCTCACTGTTTTATGGGATTCTTATTTTGCCAGAAATATAACCTATGTACATTTGCTTACATGTTTTTGTTTGGTTAATCGTTTTTCTGTACATTTCTATTGCAGAGCTTGCAAAGATGGTGATGAGCGGATGAACACTGGACTCACTCAGACATTTAATCTCCCCGTGTTTTTTTTCTTGTGTCAGATGCTTCTGTAGTTTCTTCTTTAGTCGCTCTGTTCTTTTTTAAGTTTCAGTGCCTTTTCTGTTTCTCATGAATCTCATCTTCTCAGAAACCGGTTTTATTTTTCTGCTTCTGGAGAGTCTTTTGGACAGTACCAATGTGGATATTTATGTGAATAAGGATAATGTGAATTCAGTATTGAATAAAATGCCATGTTTTACCATTTTGAAGTAATACATTTCTCCTCATGACTTTCTCTTGCAGCCTATAGATTGGTTTTACCTGCTTGAAGTTCACTTGGATAATGATTTGTTCCCAGGGTTTAGTTCAAGGCTGATAAACTTTCTTTTGCTGACATTTTTTATTTATTTTAAAGGGACAATGCACGTTAATGAACAACAGTACAAAAACACATGTGCATACAGCTAATTTACATTTAGGACAGTACAAAACAAACACAACAGTTAAACAGTTCAGCAAGTCATCAAAATCACATTCACTCAGGGTATGAAGTGCTTAATTTCTAAAGTGCATATGTGGTTAATGTGCATTTAGTAATTTTACAGTGCTGTAGTTTTTAATCTAATAAGTTACTTTAGTTTAAAACCACATCATATCCACGTGTTGGTCCTCTCCTGCCGCACAGAGACGACCAAGACACTGGAGTTTACAGAGTGCCGTCAGGTCCTAAGACATTCATACACATTTACATGGAAATAGTGACTGAGGAAATCAAAACGGAGATTTCAGAGTAATACATATACGTATGTAGGCAGTGCATGCTTACATCCACCGCTCAACAACTGCAGTAAATGGCAGTAAAATATGAGTCTGTTCAATCATGGCACATGCTACATACTTGTATTTATTTAGGGCTGGGTATTGCCAAGAGCCTTCCGATACAATATGTATCCCGATACACGTATATGCTGATATAATATCCTCAATATGTCACGTATCAAGTGTCAAATGCAAAGGTATTGTATTTACAAACTACTCTTTATGTCACATACAAGTGTCTTACAAATAAGATAAGATAAGATAAAACTTTATTGTCGTAATAAACGGAAATTTGCCTTACACATCTGCAATTAGTCCCAACACTTCATCCATCAAACAAACGACATAAAAAATACATAAATAGTGAGTTCATGAGTTTTTCCTTTGGTTTAAAGTGTGATGGAATGTGGCACAAAGGATTGTTTATATTTGTTCCTCCTGCAGCAGGGCACTCCAAAGGTCGCCCGAAGGCAAGAGTTCAACTCCTGATTCAAAACATGACCTGTGTCTGTGGAATCTTGTTGGCCAGCTCAATGTTTGCTTCTTTTGCAAATGAGTGAATGTACTGCCCAGAGGATGTCCTATATTTTGGGCAGATTTCAGAAGCCTCTGAATTCTTCTTCTGTTCTTTTGTTGTACGAGAGGCCACAGAACCAAATCGCACTGCAATAAAGCAGCACACTTTGAACAGTGGCTGTGCAGAACTGCTCCAAGATGTTACTGTTGACTCCAAACGATCTGAGCCTCCTCAGATCGTTATTGTTCAGCTCAATAGTTTCAGCTTTAAGCCTGCTGTCCATCGTTCATAAGTGTAATTATATGAATTTAAGTATGCAGTTAAGTATCCCGATACAACTCCCTGTAACGATACGCGTATTGCCAATGAGCTTGTCACAATATATCCCTGTAGCGATACATTGAGTACAGCCCTGGTATTTATCATGTGACATGAGGTCTGAACAGCTCTAGTGGGTGCATTGTTGACTGGATTTGAGCCGGTGTTTAAGTTGTGTTTTGAATGTGTGAGGGACGTTATTCCAGATGTTACACCCTCTGACTGAGAGGACTGACTGTGCAAAGGTGGTACGTCTATAAGGAACGGCACAAAGGTTTCTGTTTAATGAATTCGTGTAGTGGAGACCACTAGTAACACAATTTGGAGTCACACTAAATGTTCGCAACCTTAAATCTGTATTAATAGGGCACACACTGTATGTACTGCTACATACTATACACAGCTTTGCATGGTAAAAATAAAATGCAGGCTTCTTAGGCTTCTGCTGAGCTGCTCCAGGGCGACTTACTATCACTGAGTGGGGAGGGTGTGTTGCTGTAAAGTAAACCATCTCACTGTGAAGCACTTTCTGACTGTGTTTGTGGAAAGCACTATACAAATAAAGCTTACTTATACTTACCAACATTACCATTCAAATAATGATCAGAAACTAAATGAGGACAGAACTAGACACTAAACCGGTCTTAACCTCTAACTCAAATCAGGTCTGAACTGGTACAAACCTCAAACTAAACCAGTTGAACGTGTATATTTCCTCATGTTTGGAAGATGGGCCAGCCGATAACGGATTTAATTGGTTGGAGGGACTGATTTACTAAATCTAGCTAATTAAGAAGATATTGCCTTGAGTTTCGCAGATTAAAAGGTAAATATATCTGCCAGTGCCAAAAGAACAACTTTTTGTACTAAAAAACATGTTTCATTGAGAGATAATTTTATTTGACAAGAAAACTCTCCACAAACCAAGATAATATGTATATAAATTCACGGTCTTTCCTAAACATTTTCTTCAATATTGATCATTAATACTGTAGCAACAAAAGCAACAAATAAACACCTGTTAAAATATGATTCTAGTGAAAGACTCGCAGTGTAACTTTTGTTCCACCAATGACCCATTTTATTTAACCAGAGAAGCTAATTCAGAACAGTTGCTCTGAACTGTCGTCAGTAACTGGGACAAAGTATTCTTAGCTCACGTTGAATTGGAAAGAAGCTCCATTTTACACTGAAGAGAGGGTTAAGGATGGGACGATCTGAGAGAGCAGTAGTGATCATTCTGGAATTAGAAACCTTTTTTCCAATGTTTCAATCAATTTATTCATTTTCTTCCACCCTCTCTTTTAAAGCACTTTGGTGATTTATTTACCATCTGTGAAAGCAGTAGAAAGTCTTCAAAGTTGTCATCTGGACATTGTTTTTGAAGATCAAGACGTTTCGACTCGATTTGAAAGTCATTTTTATTAGATTGAAAAGGACTTTCGGATGAGAGACTTTCTACGATAGATCACTCCTGGACGAATGGGGGATTACACCGTCTTGCCATTTGTGAAACTTGCAATATAAATAAAGATTACTTACTAACTTCATCCGGAGTCGGGTTGCGGAGGCAGCAGTCTGAGCAGGGAGGACCAGACTTCCCTGTCCACACACTTCCTCCAGCTTTCCGGAGGGAATTCATTCCCAGGTAGAGACTAGTCCCTCCGTCGTGTCCTGGGTCTTCCTCGAGGTTTCCCCCTGGTGGGACATGCCTTAACCCCTCCCTAGAGAGGCGTCTGGAACAGTTGCCCAAGCCACCTCAGCTGGTTCCTTTTGATGTGGAGGAGCAGCGGCTCTACTCAGAGTTCCTCTTGTATGACCGAGCTCCTCACACTATCACTAAGGGCCACTCTGCGGAGGAAACTCATTTTGACCGCTTGTATCTGTGATCTTGTCCTTTCGGTCATTACCCAAAGCTCATGAACACAGGTGAGGGTTGGAATGTAGACTGCCGGTAAATGAGGAGCTTTGAATTTAAACTCAGCTCCTTCTTCACCACAACGTCCGATACAGCGACCTCATCCTTGCTGCACCGAGCAGACTTTGAGATGCTTAACTATGGCTTTAACTTCTTTTTTCTTGTAATAAGAGAGAGGCTATTGAGATCAGGAAGCGGGGCGCACAGACCATCAACAGAGACGAAGGAGCTTTTCCCTTGGCTCACTTCTCCAGAGACCACCAGGCGGGGCAGACGTGGTCAGTTGATAAATCTGTCAAAACTGGCCATGTCTGGGAATTTTCTATAAGAGACACGTCCCAACACCAGACTCACCTCTGACGAAGGCTCCTCGAAACTGTCAGGTAAATGAGCACCTAGCTTATTACAACTGTCTTATTACAAGAAAAAATAAAGTTAAGAAGTAGACAGAATGAATTTTCCAAATACTTAACCATGACCTCGGATTTGAAGAACTGATTTCCATCCCAGCAGCTTCACAATTGACTCAAACCGTTCCAGTGCAGGTCCTGGTTTGACGAAGCATCAGGACTTAATATATACAGTAAATGTGCAAAAACAAAGCAACAAACAAATTCTTTCACTTTTTTTATTTTCCAATGATTTTTTTTTTATTCAAAACTTCGAACCGTTATTTTTTGCAGTTTCCGTTTCTGATCCAAACTGCCCAGAATGATTTGTTGAGGAAAACCGATTCACTACAGTTTATAATGAATGCAAATACTGCTACGTTCAGCATAAGTGAAAAACATACAGAAACTCAACAGACATTTAGTTCAGTTCACAAAGTCCACGTTTAAACACCATTAAAATGAGTCGGCTTGTAGTTTTGGCTTGGACACTGCAAAAGTTTTATATTTTTATGACACTTCTTTGTCATGTCCTGAACAAAGTATTCTTTTTTTATATAATTTTAAAAGTTGACATACAAAAATTACAATCAGACATAACATTACGACCACTTATAGTTATGTTTTATTTGTAAAAGTTGGACTAAGTCTGCTCTAAGTGTGCTCAGTGAGAAATGTGAAAGAAGCCTCTGTTCCTGTTGTTTTTCTGCTTTTCTGCCACTGTTTAGCTGATTTTTGCCATGTCACAAACTGACTTAACATTTAGCCATAGTTGAAGTTGTTTGTATTTATTTTCAGTCCTGTAGCTGTGTTCAGCTCTTACTGGAGACAATGTATTGACTCTTTGCATTTTCGACACTCACTGCTGACTTTAGAAGGCTGTGAAGTCATCTGTAGTTATCATAATGACTAGAGACAGTGTGGGTGCTATTGTGGCGGCCATTTTACGAGTGGAGAAACAGCAAAATTATAATTGAAAGTATTATAAAAATTAAAGCCGCAAGCGGCATTCCAACGGCCCTCGCCGCACTCCAAAGTGCAAGGGGTCGCTTACGCGCCCTAATGTCTGGGCCATGCTTCCAGCGGCTCGGCCCCAGAGAGCTATGTAAAGAAGATCACTGTGTTTTTGTCTTAGTGGTTTAAAAGAGCGTCACCACTATACCGAGCAGATTAGAAGTTGTCATACCAGCTTTGAACTCTGCTGTATTACTCTACAACAACCTAAGGATGGCACTGACGCGCCTTTAGTCAGTGTATGTGTTGTATTAGTGCTCACCAATGCAAAGTGATGATGTGTGTCACAACTGGGTTGGGGGAAAAATCAGACTAACGAACCCTGTTAATCGCTTGTTTTTCTCTGAAATCTGACAACATTGGTCAGCCTTGGACAGCTGGGTTAAGTCATTGACAGTAAAGAAAAAGCAGTATTTACCTCAAAAGCGATAAAGGGTTAGGGTAGGTAGGTAGGTAGGGATGTCCACTAGAATAAAATCGAGATGTTAGGGTTTTGCTGTATCGATCTAACTAGTGAAAACCCAGTGGTCATAATGTTACGTCTGATCGCTGCGTTGACACTGTAAATAAAACGTCTTGGTAAACAGCTTACAGATACCAATGGCATGCTCACTCACTCACACAACAGAGTAAATACAAACTACAAATGTAACAAGGTACAATGTAAAAAAAATCATATAAAATGGACATAAAATATATATAAACATGAGGATACTGTTGGCATGTTAACCTTCATTGTCAGCGGTTTTAAGGTGCGAGCTCTCTTCTTCTTTTCTTTCGTGAACAAATCCCCCGACATAAAATGCACCAAAAATACTAGTCCTAAAACACTGTAGATAAAACAAGAGTATAAAAAAGCATTTGGTAGATGAATAAATACAAGTTTGATCCCAGTTCTGTCAAACTACATTCCTCGACTAACTCCTCCTCCCACAAAACAAAAATAAAAATATATTATTAAGTGCTGCCAGAAATGTTTAAGATATGAGTTTATTCAAAGCAGATGTTCTCAACTGGTGTCTCAGGACCAGAAATGTGTCTGGGCAGAATCTTAATGTTTATCAAATATTGTAGAAAAGCTTGGAATTGGAATATTGTGGAATTCATGGGCAGACATAGACATTTTGGAAAGTAGCTACAATCTGAGTCTGTGTTGAGGTTGTTTTAGAGCAGAGGTGCATAAAGTTAGAATCAAGTTTGCCCACGACAGTTTGTTCAGGTTTAAAATGATCTTTTTGACAAAATTTTGTATTGAAAAGACTGGAAACCAAATCAGGTGTCATTGCTTAAAACCATAAATCTATTATATTATGTGGATACAGTGTTGCTAGCCTGTTGCTAATGCAGTAGGCGCTCTATTGGTTCTACAGCCAGAAATCTACGAAAATATTTTGTTCATCAAGTGCAATACAAACACAAACTGCTCCTGTTTAGCACAAAGAACATCTACACTTTTAAGAGTCGATTCTTGTGGCAATTCTTACCCATTTTCACAAAATAAACTTTTTTCCCAGTTCAAAAACGTATTAGTTTTGTATAAAACGGCTTTTTTATCTTCTGAGCTACCACTGCTCCCTCTATAACTCCGGCTTCAATCAGGTCCACTCGGCTCGCTCTTGTTGCCCAAAGAATCGCGGGGGAAACACAACTGCAAAGGTCTAATAGTCTTTAGAGCACATAGAAAAGGCTAAATCTAAAGACTAATATGGCAGCAATGAGCAAACGCCATTGCTCACTGGTGGGGCTTAGTAAGTGCCAAGAAAGAGTCAGCCTCAGACTGTGATAAACTAAATTAAATGATAATAACTAAGTAAAATTAGCGACAGTTTGGAGGTAAAGACATAATGTCAGAGTATGTTCACTGCAAGGTTTGCGTTGCATTCACGAGTGACTTAAAACTAAACATGAGTCTAGGCTCCCCTGCAAAGAGATTCTGAATCTCAGTGGGACTTCCCTGGTTAAATGAAGGTAAATTAAATTAAATTGAATTAAATTAAAAAAACATTCTAGAAACAAACTTCAAAGACTGACAGAGAGCTCACACTTTGTTGTGTTAAGTGTGCAAAAAACAAGTCTCAAGGCCAAATCCTCTTTCTTCTGCACTGTCTAAGAGAAGTTTCCTGTGACTGCGCTTCACTTCTGTGGAGGGAAAGAGAGACGACTGTTTCATAAGAAATTTGATAGCATATGACAAAGAGCCATAATTCAGGTAAAACAAACCTACAACAGATGAAATGCTGTTGTCATTAATCGATAAAAGGTTATTGTCATAAATCAGGGTGCTTCTGTCGCCATTTCTGAAAAAAACTAATTACTGGGCTTGATTATCTCTGCGAATGCCTGCAAAAAACTCAGACGTTGTTGGGTAATTTAAACTTCACAGACATCTCGAGGTAAATATTATCTCGTGTGACAAGAGCTTAAATCAAAATGTGACAATCTGTGATGTGGGCTTTCATTTTGACCCCAAATATTAATGATAGACACTAGGTTTTGTCGACACCAGTTGAGAATCGCAGCTTTATAGGAGGCAAACCTTTACATACACTGTCAATACCTTCACATCTTTCCCATGTTTCACAAGAGACAAACGATTCAAACTACTCTAACTCGTATTATTATTATTACAGTACTTATTTCAAACTGCATTCGCACCAACTTTAGGTCGGTTTTAAGTGTCATTTTTAGACATGCGACCGTTCGACCCTGTAGAGCCACTGTTGTCCATGTAACGCCGTCAAAACGGAGAGAAAAGTGTCCAATCTCAAGCTTTTTTTAAGACAACACAACGTTAATATTAAGTGCTTCGGTTCAATTTCGTCGACATTTCAAGCCTTTCACTGAGACGACGTAAACGTATTCAAAGTGCATATAACTCACATGTTTCGTACCATCGGTAATTTCAGCATTTTGGATAAAACCGGATGATCCAAACAGCAAAGGACCAGCCAATCAATACTGAGAAAACTAATAAAACGTTACAATTTTACCGTCATTTGTCCGTTTGAAGGGAAATCGAAGGGGATTTTGTTTTTCTTGAATTGGTAACATCTTCATTTGAAAGGGTCAGGCAGGAGTCAAAGTGGTCAAAGTCATTCAGAGCTGTGGTTTTCACTGAGGAGGCGGGACGGGAGCGGGAGGGTGCTGCGTCTCACCGGGATGAGGGCCGTGATGCTCTGGAACGGCACAATAAAGAGAACAAGTTTGAATTTATAGTACATGTACAGTATATTGTTGCTAAACTACAATTGGAAACAGCTCCAGCCTGTGGAAAAGACAGCAAAGGTGAATACTAATGTCGTGGATAAGGATGTCACAAGAATGTCACAATATGAAAAGGGCAATCAGGGTAATTTTTATGATGCGTTCAGACTGCGTATTTGTATTTTGCTTCCATTTTCAATGTTAAGTCAATGTAAATCTTGCAAAGTAGAAGCTCAAACCTGCGGTGGCAGCAACTTCGCACGAAGCTTCTGCAAACGCAGGGGGTGGGAAAATCCACCTTCATACGCACTGGAAGTCGGCGTCAGCCAATCAGAGACTCCACTCCTGTGACATGCTGCTGTTCTCTCAAATCAAGAGGAAAGAAGGATTGTTTACTGAAGTCTTTTAATAACTTTTTTGACGAAAGGTCGCTTGCTTGGGGGCTATTTGCTCTGAAAATCTGGCAACACGGCAAAACAAACAACATGGGACATGATCTAGACCAGGGGTGTCAAACTCATTTTGGTCCGGGGGCCGCATACAGCTATATGTGAGCTCAAGTGGGCCGGAGCACAAAAATCACGACATAAATTTGAAAATATAAAAAAATATATATAGATAAAAATGTGCCTAAAAACAAGTGCAATACAGAATAATAGACATTTTCTTCAATAAAATAAAAAGTAACAAGCTGAGGCTTAAGTAATTCAAGTTGTGCAGTAACACAATCATCACAATAGTTAACAAAATATGTGCGAAAAAAGCTCAAACAATGTTTGTCATGGCTCACAGCAGAGCTCAAAGCAGAGCAGAGGAACAGATGACATGGAAGGTCTGAGCTTGGACTATTTTAACAATATAGCTTTGAACAATAAAGAAAACATACTGTATGTAAGAAATTTATTTTATTTATTTAGAAAGGGACTGTGCATATTAATGAACATATATACATATGTAAATATGCCAGATTTTAGCCATTGGCTAGTTTCCATCTGTAGTCCCTTGACAGGTTGATGGTGTCATTTAAAGACACGCACAGACAAGACAACATGTTCTAGGTCACATCAATGACAGAAATCAAAGCCAAGTTAGACCTCCAGTTTAACCAGAAAAACAAAACTCTTATGGCAACTTGCAGAATAAAGTTAACACCTTATTTAAACAGTTTAAACAACACTTTCACAGACTTGCAGCACAATGCTTCTTGGTGCAATTAACAGTGAAATGTCCAAAAATCACCACCTCCTGTGGCTAAAACTTTCTGCCTGAACAACGCCACAACATCTGACTTTTCCCCCCAAACATCAAGGGTTCTCCTCCGTAACATTCAAACTCTCATCAACGCCACAAGTAAATAGGGCTACTGCCAGCTGTGCGACGTGTGTAATGTCAGTGCTCTCATCGACTGCAACAGAACATGTTACAAATGATTTTACTTTGCGTTTTCATTGACTGTCTTAATCTGATGCCAACTTTGAATCCCTCTCTGCCGCACAAGTCCTCGACAGGCTGATGTTAGCGAACGTCTGTGGTTTATGAGGGCACACAACTTCTGCAGCCTTATGCATGCAACTTTTCACAAACTCACACTCACAGAATGGTTTTGCGCTTAAATGCTGTCCGGTCTGAAGGCAGCATTAAAGTCGGCTACTTGGAACACACAAACTCACTATTTTTACAGTCAAATTGACTAAGGCTGAATGATCTTTTTCAGTATTCAACTGCACAGTTAATGTACAAGGCAAACAATAATGCTCTTCCTGGCAATATCCAATATTCAGAGTTAAACACATGGAAACTACACTACTAGATACAGATTAATTCTGTCAAGCACAATACAAAAATGAGAAAAAAAAGCATCTTAATTTGTTCTCGCAAGTAGCTGAAAATACTCGTACTGGGGCCGAAAATGGTCGCGAAAATCTGTCTGGACCCCTGCCTTTAGTACAGTGTTGTGAAGGTCTCCAGGCTGTCGCGGTACATGATCAGCAGAGTTGTGAGTCAGGTAGGGCTAGGCCATTCATCAAAAATCTAGATCAAATCGAACCGAATCGTCAATTATTTGGTGGTGGGTTTTAAACAGAAAGATCAGAAAACAATCTTTTGTAAGTAAAAGTGTGTAGTTTGGAGCAAAACTCAAACTTTGAGAATTAAAAATTGATATTCAGTCTCAAAAAAATCTAATAAATGGAACATACTAAAAGTTTTTGTTTTGTTGATGTTCAGGAATGGCATTTTTTATTTGTGTTTGAAAAGGTTAAATAAAACCGAATCAAAAATTGAGTTGGATCAATGTGATAAAAAAATTGTGATTTTATTTTTTTCCAGATCGCCCAGCCCTAGAGTCAAGTTTTAAAAGTGAGAAGGCAGTGGAGGCATTTCGAAGCTTGTTTTGGTCATATTTTCTGCTCACCAAGCCACTCGAGACAAAACCAATGCTTGAAAAAAATGTAAAAAGTTAATCTTTCTAAAAGTTATGTTGGTTGTGGACAAGAATCTTACAAAATGCTGCTTTAAACAATTACATTCTATTCTAACAAGCTATAATGACAGCAGGACACATACCGTGTAGTGTGGGCATGGCTCCGGAGCTGGGATGGCTGGGTGGGGGATGTCCGGGGGGGCAGGACGGGCTGGTGTGAGCTCCAGGAGGGCCGCTGGTCTCGGGGGCGTTGCCGGAGGAGGGCGCTGGGCTGGGAGCAGGAGGAGGAGCTGGTGTGGAGCTGGAGGAGGTGGAGGTCTGCTGCGGTCCCGATGCCGTGGCACCTCCAGGGGGCGGCGGGCCGTGGGGAGTCCCGCCCTGACTGTGCTGCTGGTGCTGGATCTGCTGGAAGTGCTGCTGGCGAGCTCTCATCTCCGCGTACTTCAGCTGCTCCATGTGGAAGGACTGACGGTCGGCCAATAACTGCTGACGCTGGTACTCCAACTGTCAGAGAGAGAACACATATACACACCACATAAATACTGTTTATAAGTCCAGAACATTGTTATTCTTAAATAGCAAAATGTCCAGTCAAATTATGAAGATTAAATGTGTAAAAACTGGTTTAAAATGGTTGTTTTGCTGACACAGTTTTAGCAGAAGTGTTAAGAGCCAAAACAACTGCACTCAAAGTTAGATCAGAATAAGAATACTCAAGTAAAACTAGGCTTTTTTTTTGCAATTCTCTTGGACATCTTTGAAATGTGAACAGAAACTTATTTTAAAAGCATAAATCAAAATACTCGTCTGAAAAATCAGATGAATTAGATTTGACCTTCCTTTGCACGTGTCCTGTTACTCACCGCTTCTCTCTCTCGGTCCATGATGGTTTCCAGTTCTTCAAAGTGTCGCAGTTTAATCTCCAGTTTCTTCATCTGAGTCTCCACCAGCAGAGCCACCAGAGACTTGATCTTTCTCTCCTCCACTGCCGCCAAATGCTGCAAACATCGCAACAACACACTTCAGACATCTGCTTTACACCTGACCTGGTATTGGCCTAACCTTGGCTACTCTTTGTTCAGACTCGGCTAATACTGGTCTAGTTCTTTCTTACAATTGTGGTTCAATGGTGGTTTGGAAATTTTGTAGCACAGGGGCATCAAACTGGATGCCCCTGTGCATCCAGTTTCCACACTACAGGAGTTTTGACCTGAACTTAAGCCCAATGTTTCCCTCTACGAGTGCAGGAGGCGTGGCCAGAGTAAGGACTATTGAAAGAGATTTGTTGTGGTTTCTCTCCTTCTGTCTGTGCGTCACTGCGACTAGGATTTGTCAGGAGCATCATGGTGAGGTTCACCTGCTGCACGAGCATGGACCTTTACAACAGAAGCATCTGGTGCCTGTGCGGAGACGCTTCGAATGTCAAATAAAGAAGAAACATCGCCTCATCATCTGTAAATAAAACGCTTTGTGCTCGTAGTCAAGGTGCAGGATTCTTTTTTACGAGCATTACACACGTCATCTTCAACACATCTGCTCCTTAAATGATGTGAGAAGCATCTTTACTAGACTACAAAACATGACCAACACTCACTTCCATGATGTGTCAGTGTAGCAGCTCCTTACCTCTGAAGACCCTCCGCTCTCCTGTGACCTTAATAAACCTGCTTTAATCCACTGGTGTTTCACTTTTATAACCGTGCACATGAAAGACAACACTCTGCGCTCGATCACGTGACACACACACTGTTCTCCGCTCACTGCTGCTCCACAAGTCTGTGTCGTCTCCGTTCTTCTGCCACATGATGCCACTTGTTGTAAATGTTGTTATGTCTGTGGCCTCTTCTAAAAATCGCAAAAGATCCTAAACTCCTCTAATGTGCAGCCGGCTTTAGGGAATTTACAGTGAAGCCCAATTAACTTAGACATGCAGGTTTTTGGAGGTAGAAGAAAGCTAGATAGAACCCACAATAACACTCAGAGATCAGTGCAGAAACATGAAAAAGGATGAAAAGGTTGAAAAACATGAAAAGAAAAAATATAGAACCCACTTTTCACTACTTCAAATGTAAAGCAAACATCTGGAAATCTCAGACATATGTTAAAAAAAAAACTTGTCCGTCACATGATATGTCACATGCTCTACCTGACAAGATAAAACAGGTGTGCTTTTTTCCCATCTTCATGTCTGAAGAAGGACTTGTGTCCGAAATGTCACATGTGGTGAATAAAAAAACTGGGAGCTCCAACTGCTGTGCGGATCCTTTTTCATGTTTTAACTTTGTCCTGCTCTTAGGACCCAGCACGCAGGTTTTATATTTTTTGGATGTGCGTGTCACCTCTTTTACTAAACAGTGCAGAAACATTACATTTATAATTATAGATGATATACTCTATATACAATTATTGGATAACTCGAAAAGAACATTCATGATCATATCTAACATTCAAAAGCTCTACACCTGTGCTGTGCTGAGCCGGTCTGTATAAATGTGTTTTACCTTGGCTTTGACAGCAGCAGCAGCCAGAGCAGACGCAGCGGCTGTAGCCAGATTCCCTTCCCCCACCTCTCGCTCCACTTTGGTCTTTCTCTCTCCTTCGCTCTCTCCTTCTCTCTGCGTCTCCTCCGTCGACTCTTTACCCTCTTTCTCCTTCTCTCCTTCACCTAAAAGACAAACGACACTTTCAACTTGTTCACAGCATGGACAGAAACAAGATCTACATGATAAATGATCTTGATTTAAATTGTTCAGTCAGGCCTAAAATTGGCAGAAGGTTGTAGGAATATGCTCAGTTTAAATAAAAGAAGCAAAGATTATTTCTCAACTTAATTGCAAGTGGGACCATTTTGACTCTTGGTTTTCACACATTTTTGTTTTATTTTCCACTTAATACAAACAGTTGGTGTCTGCAAATGTTCCACGCAGAGCTGAGCAGTTTGATCAGAAAGACTTTTCAATGCAGCAGACAAACACCACTGCTTATCTCACTAATCACCATTCATGAATAAAAATGTACATGATTATTTTTCGTGTCCAATTAAAATCTTGTAACTTTCTTTTCATTTCAGCACAGTGATATATGTATGTATATTTTACATCTGATCCAGCTTTATGGCAGTTTAACATAAACTGTGACAACAACGAGTCTCCATCTTGTTCTGAAAAATGTAATCTTGCATTGACATGTCCCTAATGTTACATGTGGATTTTAGTGGTTAAAAGTGCATAGGGGAAATGGCCATTATAGATCCATATAATAAACTTCTCAAAGAAAAACATACGAATTTAGTCTCAATGTCACACTTACGTATAGTCACAAATTTACCATTTTGCTTCTCAAGGCTTAAAAAACCTGGACAGAGCAACTAATCACGATTTAGAAAGTCAATAAAGGTGGTTTACAGCCAAACCGTTTGTGCTTTGGCCCCAAAGGTAAACTTTTATGGAGGAAAAATGTATAATCTGCATAAAGTCTGTAGCCTTTAAAGTTGGGGTAACTAGCTTTTATTAGTTGTAAATTAGTAACTTTTGTGTTTTTCACTAAAGAGAAAAAATGGTCTTAAAAATGTGTACTGTCCGAGTTGAATAATTCATTCATCTTCTACCGCTTAATCCCGTTAGGGGTCGCGGGTGACTGGAGCCTATCCCAGTGACTTTGGGCCTTAGGCGGGGGAAACACCCTGGACAGTGGCCAACTTGCCGCAAGGTTAGACAGACAACCATTCACTCTCTCACTCACTCACTAAGGGAAATTTACAGTGATGCCCAATTAACCTAAACATGCATGTTTTTGGAGGTGGGAGGAAACCGGAGTGCCCGGAGAAAACCCACGGTGACACGGGGAGAACATGCAAACTCCACCCAGAGAGATCGTGAGATGTTGATATGGTCCGACCCGGGAGTCGAACCCACGACCTCCTTATTGGGAAGCCAGAGCTCTAACCACTTGGCTACCGTGCACCCGAGTTGAATAATAAAGAATTTTAGTTCTCCAGGAGCCGAATGCAGAGCTCTGATTGGCTGTGCTTGGGTGGTCACTTTGTTGTTTGTAAAAGCCATAAATTCAACCAAAATTAATACATGTCAATATTGTGTCAAAGGATTTATGAGAGGATGTTGTGAGATTTAAAACCTAAATTGTTTGCATTGTGAAAGTCAGCTACCTCACCTTTAAGCAAATACAAAGATCCCAGTCCAATTTCATTCTTACCCTCCGTCTCAGTCTTCTCCGTCTCTCTCTCTCCTTCAGATTCTCTCCGTTCTTCCTCTTTCTTTCCGTTCTCTGTCTGTTTCTCCTCTTCCTCGCTTCCGCCATCTTTGTTTTCCTGCACCGTGACATCATAACATTAGAACAATCCAAAAAATGATTCAATGCACGTACACACACTCTCAGAGCATGGACCTCGTATAATATTAATGACATGGAGCTTGTGCAGAAAAGTTGCTAATATAAACAGAAACTTAGCTGAGATTTTTTTTTAAAGTCAGAAAATATTCTAAAAGGTCAACATGGATGTAAGACCTACAGAAGAGACAATGCAAGTGGATTTTAGGGCTGTAGTTTTTTAGTTGTTTAGCTGATTATTGGGTTTTAGTCAATAATAATAAGAGCTGATAAGAACCTATGGAAACAGGGCTATAGACAAATGGCACTCAGAGAAGGATCATTTGAATACAGGAAGGGATAGCGGCGCCTTAAAACTTCTGTCCCACACCTATTCTTCTCTAACGAAACATCGAAGGACAAAGTAACATAAAGGACTAATTAAAATTCAAAGATTCAGAGACTGTGACGTCATCAGGAGAAAAAAAAAAACTACAGACGTGAGATCTTTGCTCTGGGACCTGGTATCAAAACTTGTCTAATTCAATCTTTGTGAAGAAAAACAATCAAGCCTTTAATTTAATAACAAAAAGCTTACCTTGGCCTCTTTCTTTTCCTCAGTTGGGGGAGTCTCCGTTTTGCTTTCTTCATTATTGCTTTCTTCTGAAAAGAAAAATATAAAATTAAAATTAGATTGTCATAGAGATGTAAAGATAAGAATGACACTTTTGCAAAAGCAACCTCAAGTGGTTAATTGACACGGCCCTGATCCTAACCTTCCCTCATTGTGTATAGTTACATTATTCTTGTGTATGGTACCTGTCCTTTCTCCCTCCTCCATGGCGGTCCCTGCGATGCCGCTCCCTCCAGCCCGTACAGAGGGTCCTGACGCCCGCTCACCCTCGCCGCCTCCTCCACCCTCCGAACATGAGCCTCCACCAGAGCTGCCGGCACCTCCTCCTTCATACGAGAAAACTCCTCTGCACAAAGAATCATACAAATACTGTTGTTTTTCCCATTTAAAAAAATGTGTATACTGTACATTTATTCATATTCAGATGACTGGAGCTTATCCCAGGGAAGTGGGGGAACACCCTGGACAGAGATCAACTCATCGCAGGTTTAACACATTAACCATGTTTTCATTAGCCTGGATTCCTCGGGCTGGTTCACTTTGAAGAGAGTGGGGCCACTTTCTTTTGCAAGTTCTGATTCTCGAAGTTCTGTTACATGAGCAGCTGACATCACTTACACATAACACATTCTTTCTTAATAAATAAAATCTATTTTGTACCTGAATTATACTTTTTCTTCACAGCGTCAGTCCAAGTCATTAAAAAAAAGGTGTAATAATTTCATGTTTGTCTGTGACACAAGAAAACAAGAAACTACATCTGTTTTAACAGCACCTTATTTCACTTTTCTGTAAAGTCTCTGCACATTTCATTTACAGTTTTTCTCAATCGCTTTGACACATTTTTTGAAGCTTGGTTTAGTTTGATCACTTGTTTTCAACATTTATCTGAACAAAGGTTGAGATACGCAGAACATTTGCCACAATTTTCATTCATTCCCACAGTTTTCAGACTCTTTGTCAGAACAGCTCACACAGCTCTCATTTATAAACTCACATGTTCAGTGAGTTTAGTTTGTTTCTCCAACACTACAGACCTGTTCACAGGTGGTAAAGAACCTTTGTCATAACACTTCTGGTCTTTATCTACAAACTCACACATCGCAGCAAAATCTAAAATCCCATGATCAGAAAGATCAAACAACAAAGAATGAAACACATGAATCAAACAGAACAATGGTCTGAGCAGAAAACATGTTGATGTAAACGTTTATCACAGAGACATTGTGTTTCTGTTTGACGTCTCTGAATTATCTTTAGCAAAAAGTAACTATATAGATATATAACATATATTTCACAATTCAAAATTTACAGTAAATGTGTATTTTTCATCTTTTTTTTCTTGCTCAGTAAAATAAAAACACAACTTATTCAGATACAAAATCTTTTGTGTGAAGTGTGAATCCCAATGACAGACTGAACTGAACCTTTGGTGACTTTGTGTCTGAGATCAGGACTAAAGCTTCTGAGCTGTAAAGTCAAATGAATGATAAATACATGAGAACACCTGAAGAATGTGTGAGAGTTTGGATGGTAAAACTTGCTTCTGAGGGGTAAAGTTAACTGTTTTGAAAGTAAAACTAAATTTAGCTAGAGACGAAATTGAGTTTTGAGAAACTGAAGCTCCGTTTAGGATTCTGTGTGAGCTGTTTTGCAAATTAACTTTTAGAATGGACAAGTGTGTCAAAGCAGTTGAGAAAAACTGTAATGCATCAAGGTTAGATTATGTTGGACACATATTGAACGAGATTTATAATTTGAGTGTTGTCACAACAAACAGGAGACAGCTGATGCTAACCTGTTAACTTGGCTTTGCTAAGTCTATCGAAGCAACAAATAAAGTTTTCATCACTGGAAATACGACAGTTTGTAACAGAATCAAGTCGGCGTTTGGTGAGGATATCATTTCATGTTTCTGCTCTTTTCCATCTGGTTTTCACCTGACCTTGTGCTTTCTCTTTTCCAATCATTGACTTTAAAGTAAGGGTCAAAGTGAGCCGTGGAAGAGCCTGCTCCAGGGTTAAAGTAGAACCATCCACAGCTCACTTTGGACCCATGAAACAGGGAGCTATTTGGAACAGCTTAAAACCATACCCCAGCGCCCGAAATCGAGCCATATGAAACATAGAAAGAGTCTCAGACAATTATTCACTCTCTCATTCATTCACTAGAAGAATACATGCATGTTTTTACAGTGAGAGGACCCAGAACGAACCCACAACAACACAGGAAGAATATGCAAACTCCACACAGAGAGATCATGAACTTCAAGTTATGTACAATAAACTCTGACTATTCTACAGATCATAAAGACAGAATAAAAAGACAGGTGAAGTAACAGACCCAGGGCAGATTTGGCAGCAGCAGACGCCACTCTGGGGTCGACCACGGAGGCGAGGAACGCCACCGTGCTCATGACGGGGTTTCCGGCCTGACTGAAGGGAACAGGCTGGAACGCCAGAGGACCCAGAGCCGTGGCAGCTTCCTCCAGGTAAGGATCCTCGATGGGAAGCCTCAGGAAGTGGAGGATGCACTCGTCCTGCGTCCTGCTGCCCACGTGCTCCGACACTTTGTTCCAGTCGTCTTTGTACATCTCCAGACCCTGAGAAGAGGGAATTTACAATGTAATATTCTTAATTTGTTGTTTCTGACAGGATTTTTGTTGCATTTTTACTATAAACAATATTCGATACATTGCACACCTCTAGTCTAACTCTAAGTATGGCTGCGCAGTTTATATAAAAATCTTGATAATAATGCTGTCAATGTTGTTTACAAGAGATCCAGAAAATTGAATATAAAGTATATTGCTTGGAGTAAAAAATCTATACAACAAGAACCAATTTATAATAAAAATGTGGTGCCAAGTATGGCTGGGCTATACGGTAAAAAAAAGGAAGTAGAGTCAAGTCAGGTCATTGCATGTGCATCAAGTTACCTCTAATAACAACAGTGTTTCTTGCTCTGTCCAGTCCCTCATTGTGCTGGCTCCAGTCTTGCTCTGAAACAAACAAAACATGAGTATAATTTTTTACTTCACAAAGCAGTTTTCATTCTCTTTGTTGTCTTACCTTGGTGGAGTTGGTTTTCTTGCTGTACATGTCGGTTCTGAGCCCAAAGTTTTGCAGATCTGTTGGTTTCTCTTTAACTTTATCAGGGAATGACATTATTGGAGCCGGAGTCTGCAAGAAAATAGTATTATTTTGTAAAATAGCTGTTTAAGATCATCAAGACCATTTTGGTATCGCAAAATCACAACATTACATCCTTTTTACCTGGCTCAGAGACCATGACTTTCAGAAAACACTGTTCCTTTGGTAAACTAACGTGAATAGCCTTGTTGTAAAGTCTGAACTGCTTGTGTACCCTCAGCGGTCGCCGTACCTGTGTTTGGGAAACACTACTATACACACACTTGTACCTGAGCAGGTTTGGGCTGCAGCGGCACCAGGCTGGACGGCGTGTCGGCCAGAACGTGAAAGTGTGATGTGGGAGGAGGACCCATGGGCGTCGGGCGACTTTCAGACTCCACCTGGTAGTTTATAAGACCCCACTGCTCCAGGAACGCATGAACTCTAAAAGAGAAGAAACATAATGAGAATATACATCTCCAGGAACGCATGAACTCTGAAAGAGAAGAGACATTATGAGAATATACAGCTCCAGGAACGCATGAACTCTGAGAGAGAAGAGACATAATGAGAATATACTGCTCCAGGAACGCATGAACTCTGAGAGAGAAGAGATATTATGAGAATATACAGCTCCAGGAACGCATGAACTCTGAGAGAGAAGACATTATGAGAATATACTGCTCCAGGAACGCATGAACTCTAAAAGAGAAGAAACATAATGAGAATATACAGCTCCAGGAACGCATGAACTCTGAGAGAGAAGAGATATTATGAGAATATACAGCTCCAGGAACGCATGAACTCTGAGAGAGAAGACATTATGAGAATATACTGCTCCAGGAACGCATGAACTCTAAAAGAGAAGAAACATAATGAGAATATACATCTCCAGGAACGCATGAACTCTGAAAGAGAAGATATATTATGAGAATATACAGCTCCAGGAACGCATGAACTCTGAAAGAGAAGATATATTATGAGAATATACAGCTCCAGGAACGCATGAACTCTGAGAGAGAAGAGATATTATGAGAATATACAGCTCCAGGCACGCATGAACTCTGAGAGAGAAGAGACATTATGAGAATATACAGCTCCAGGCACGCATGAACTCTGAGAGAGAAGAGACATTATGAGAATATACATCTCCAGGAACGCATGAACTCTGAGAGAGAAGAGACATTATGAGAATATACAGCTCCAGGCACGCATGAACTCTGAGAGAGAAGAGACATTATGAGAATATACATCTCCAGGAACGCATGAACTCTGAAAGAGAAGATATATTATGAGAATATACAGCTCCAGGAACGCATGAACTCTGAGAGAGAAGAGACATTATGAGAATATACATCTCCAGGAACGCATGAACTCTGAGAGAGAAGAGACATTATGAGAATATACAGCTCCAGGAACGCATGAACTCTGAGAGAGAAGAGACATTATGAGAATATACTGAATGATGCATCTTTAAGTCCTAAACTCACCTCATGATGGCGCAGACGTCTCCGGCCAGGTTCCTGCGACAGGCTGTGGACGTCAGATACTCCTGAGGGTTCAGTCGATAAGTGTCGATCATGAAGTTTCTGTACGCCAAGTATCTGAGCACAAAGGTTCACACGATGAAAATCTGAATTTATACAAGTTTTGGAATGCAGTGTCTGTTTCCTAAAATCCAGGAAGAGTGTAGAATGATGTAAAAAGGTATGTATTTCTGTCTGTTTATATTTTAAGATCCTAAAAATTGGCTATAGCACCATTAATGCCAAAAATGAGTTTGTAAAAACAATTTCTCAGTAAAACCTAAGACATGTACTGTTGCTTGGATGCTCAAAGAAAGAACATTTGCAACAGAAAAACAAACTCTGTATGATTTATTCATAATTATTATGTTTCTTGAGCTGATGAAGAGATATTTACAGTGATCAGAAAAAAGTATTAACACTAAGATTGGCACTACGATTTCTGTTTGATTTGGTCATAAAATCTGATCTGATTTTAATGTAAGTCACACCAATTGACGCTACTTAAACTAATGCTGCAAAAAAGAGCAATTTTTTCATGTCATGTTTTTATGAAGCATTTATGTTTAAACAGTAAACACTGAACTATTAACTACATTACATGTAAAAATTGTGATCTTTTTTCTTTTTTTTTTTGCATCATAAGCTAAAGCATAGTGGGTTTGACCATTATTGTGACTTAGATGAAACTCAGATTACATTTTATGACTAAATCATGCAGAATTCTGTTTTTTCAAGAGGTGCCAATACTTTTTATCCACTGTGCATGTTTGTTTTTTTGGTGGAATTAAATCCCATGCGTTTTAATCTTTTTAAAGTTTTATCTATGGCCTTATTTATTTAATTTAATTGACCTTTATTTAACCAGGGAAGTCCCACTGAGATTCAGAATCTCTTTTGCAGGGGAGCCCTGGGGGAAGGGTCAGGGGAGGCATTAATGGACATGTTTTTAGTTGTAGGAGGAAACCGGAGTACCCGGAGGAAACCTACGCAGACACGGGGAGAACATGCAAACTCCACATAGAAAGGCCCCGGCCGGCCCGGGAGTCGAACCCAGGACCTTCTTGCTATGAGGCCAGAGCGCTAACCGCTGCGCCACCGTGTCGCCCCAAATGACTTTATGACTAAATCCTTTTGATGTCTTTAAGGGCTTTTTAATGTTGCACAGAAAGCCAGCACCATTGCCACAAGTGCTTCTGATCCAGTATGAGTTAGTCGTTATAATCCCTCATTCAGTATGTGTAACTGCTGTAAAACTCACATTTCTGGTGTTTTGGATTTGTTCTTCCCGTTAAAAAACTCAGGCAGGGCTCGACGCTCGATCGCATGAACACTGTGGAGACAAGAACACAGCTTTGACAGATTCAAACTAAAATAAAAAACATTAAAAGTAAAGTGTGTCAGTATGTCTTTTACCTGTTGTAGTCGAACCAGGCGGCGTAACTGGGGATAATGATGTGATGAGTTTGTTCAGTCACGTTGTCTTCGTGCAGATCTGAGGTTTTGACCGGTTCACCCTTCACACTCGGAGATCCTTCCTCTTCCTCCTAAAAACACACATCATATAGAGGGATTATCAATCAACGTCACTTTCCACTCTACTGCGCATGTCGCCTGCAGAAAGATATGTTTGTTTAGTTGGCTATAGAAACGTCTTTGACAAAAGCAATAAAACGGGACGAGAGCAGCTGTTTGGATCAAGGTTGAACTAGTCCTCCGTGTTTTTCACCTGAATGTAATGTGTCTGAGCAAGATTAATTTAGTTCACAAATGATTTAGCAGCATAACTTTTGTTTTGGCACAGACGGTGATAAACTCTTGAAGTTAGCTGACAACAGAGCAGAGCAGTGTTGTTACTACAGCTTGTGTCGAGCGCATTTCCCGGTGTTGATAAACAAATACAAATTAAGACATAATAGAAAGTCTTTAAAGTTGTCATCTGGACAGCGTTTCTGAAAATCAAGACGTTTCGACACTCATCCAAAAGTCATTTTCAATCTGATGAAAATGATTGAAAATGATCTGATTCAGATTGAAAATGACTTTCAGATGAGTGTCGAAACGTCTTGATTTTCGGAAACGCTGTCCAGGTGACAACTTTGAAGACTTTTTATTAGGGATGCACCGATCCAGCTTTTTCAGTTCCGATATCGATCCCGATATTTGGCTTTAACTATCTGCCGATACTCGATATCAACCGATACCAGTGAAAGGACTGAAATTGCTTCTTTTTCTTATTAAAACTTAATACATTTGACCATATTGTGTTATTTAACTGATGTTTATAGTGCAAGTCACAACTTAACAACTTAATCTAAATAAAATGCCCAGTATTACGAAACGTTATGGATCAACAGCACCCTGTAAAATAGTCTCATTATGTCCCAAACTATGATATCGGCTGAACCGATATCATGGGGCCGATACCCGATCCAGCAAAATGCCCTGGATCGGCACCGATATCCGATCCAGGTATCGGATCGGTGCATCCCTACTTTTTATTATGGATCACTCCTAGACAAATGAGGGATTACACCGTCTACAAATGAAGACCTATTTGTGCAACCTACGATATTTCACAATGCTCTTTCCTCAAACTTTCAATAAAAAGTTATTAAAATAATAATTTAAGTAAAGAGTCTTCCTCTTGATGTGAGAGCAGAGCTTCATGCCACTATGTGACAGTAGAGTAGTCCCTGATTGGTGGACGTGACCATTCAGGCGCTAAAAGTTCAGTCCTGCCCAACTTTGTCGTTGATGCCTGATGAGGCGGCCAAAGAACTACTGTGTCTCAAGTTGGAGCATCTACTTCACAAACGCCCAAATTTGGCACACCTGGACGCAAATTTACCACGCAAACATCGCAGGACATATCAAATCACACCTTTACATTGACTTAACATAGACGCCTTGGACACTGACTGGTCTGAACGAAGCACTAGACTATACTTAAAATATAAATGTGGTTAATGCTGTCATAAATGTGCATGAATATTACTGTAAAAACTACAACACGAGCATTATAATACCTTTCCTGCAGTTTCCATGGACTCATCCTCTTGTTCGTCTGTTGAAAGGGGGAGAAATGAGAAACTTGTAACCTCAAAACTCTACAAAATAATTGCATACAGCCAATCGGAAAATCAAACGTGCAAAGTCAAGTGAGAATTAAATAGTCTATACAATCCATTTATACTAATCCACACTCACCATTGTCGCCTTTCACTGGAGTCGTGTCCGAGTCTTTTTTGGTGTTATCTAAAAGCAGAAAACAGATATGACACAAACAGAATAATGTGTGGACTTGGTGATGAGCAGATCAGTAAATTTACTCGTCTTCGCTGGATTTCCTTCGTCTGCAGGAGCGACCGGTGAAGCTTCGTCTGCGTCTTTGGACAGATCCTCGGGCTCCTCCTCCCTCTGCCCGCGTTTGGACTTTGTGTACGGAGTCGTGGGTCTGAGGATGCACGGAAAGTAGATATTTAGATTTTATTTGCATATCAGCCATTTCGGTAATCAGCTTTATTTTGACAGATATTTAATCCGGCCCAAACAGGGAGGTTTTAACTGCAGCAGTTTTCTCTCCGCATGGAAGAGCCACACTCACATTGATCAGCTGAGTTCCAAGTTTTGGAGAGAAGCGATGAGACGTTATATTCTTGTTCTATGACTTTGGCTGCAGCACAAGCTTGTTTGTTTATCATTGTGAACTCATGTGCTTTAATTCAGAGAAAGCTCATGGCTGCAGTGGCATAAATAGACTGATGCCCTGTTTGTCTATTTTCGAGTTAAAATGCAGCTTATATGATCCAATCTGAAACACTGAAAAATACAAAACTGGTATGTCTTCTCTTTGCATTTCTTCTCTCTCTCTCTTTCGCTCCTACAGCAGAGGGCAGCAGGAGGAGAAAGAAGGAAGCAGAAGAAAGCTTAAAATCGGCCTCAGAAATCGGGCTTGAAAATCGGTCATTACTGTTTATTGGCATCGGCTGACAAATTTTTTTAAGATTCGACATTGGCCAAGGGAAAGCCCATATTGGTCGATCTCTATATAATTTGGGCTCACACTGCTGCTACATCAGAAACAACACCCAATTCTGTGAGAAAGTGTTCTTTCTAGGGATGGGCCGATATGAAATTTTGGGGCCGATACCGATAACCGATAATTGGCCCTCTGTTCTGGCCGATAACCGATAACTGCCGATACCGATAGGTATATTTTCAAGCAGATCTAAGTGACATTTTGGCTTTGTTAAATGTCTTTGTTAGTTTGTGTGATGGTTACAAATGTATTTTCTTCACATTTTAAGCAGATGTTTGCTTAAAATGTGAAGAAAATACATTTCTCTGCTGCCTCCTGCTGGAAAACCTGCACTTATAATTTAACAGCTCTTCTGAGAAACACTGGCTTTTTTATTCATACATTTGACAGTGTGAAATATTTTTAATGTACTTTTCTTTGCCTTATTTGAAATAATTATAAATTGATAAAAAAAATTACATAAGGAAAAAAGTTCAGTTGTAGGTCTGATGCTGGTATTTACAGAAGAGAACTGTAGGGGGCGCTCTACTGCTGAAGTTGCTTGGTTCTGCTTTAAAATCCACAGCACAGCTCACAAGATCAAAAACTTACAAACAAATATAATCATCTGAGATAAAAAAAATATTTTGTGGATTTATTATGTAAATATAAAGACTGATATTAGCCTAATTGTGTGTTTATATATACTTTGTATTCTTTAGTCTGTTCAAAATTACAAATATGAAGCTTTTAGGTCAAACTGAGGCTGGTATATGTGCACAGAGAGACTGGAGAACCTCCCCTAAAAATATCGGCGCCGAATATCGGCCGTCGATTCGATATCGGACCGATACCGATATCTTAAAATATCGTTGATATCGGCCGATACCGATATCAATACCGATATATCGCCCATCCCTAGTTCTTTCCCCTTTGAGTCCCAGAAAACATTGCCTGGGATTCAGAACTACGCTTCAGCAAAAGAGTGAGTCTGGTCACATCTCCCCTCGCCTGCGTTTCAGATCAACTCTACATCGCACAAGGCAATCAGATTAGTTTATTTGCGTGACAGACATGAAACAAAGAAGCTGACTGGTTGTCTGTCATTTAAACCAAAATCTAACTTCACACACCTCAGATTAAAATAGTTTTTTGTTTCGCTCATTGGTTTTGCAGAAATCTGCAATGTTTTTCAGTTCCACGTGATATTTTTTCCATATACTGTAATTTCTGGATTATAAGCCGCTACTTTTGTCATGAACTTTGAACTATGCGGCTTATAAGGCAATGCAGCAAAATGATAGATTCTCATAGACTTACTATTAACAAGTGCGGCTGTATGTGTACTTGATCATTATTCTTACTCAAATCTAGTGGGTGCGGCTTATATTCAGGTGCACTCAATAGGGCAGAAATTACAGTATATATATTGTTTTGTCGTGAGCAGCCATGTTGGTTTTCATATGGAAGACGATGCGTGTCTCTGCTTGGCTAATTAATTTGTCAATGCCCACTGAAATTCAAAAGAGGGACACAGTGGACAGACGATACAAGTTTTTATATACCGTCTGGATTTTTGAGGCATCAGGAAACATTGTTCTGAATTTTCCAGTTTTGTGATGTCTTTGTTAGATCCCTGAGACCTGATGAATCTATATAAACGCAACATCACAAACCTTTGAACCAAACCTTTGAACCAACACCACAGAAACGCGTCTACTCTAAAATCTGTTTAACAATTCCTTAATTTTTAATAAGAATGTGTTCTAGCAGTCGAAGTTAAAACACAGACAGACTTTGTTGACTGTTTATTATTTTCTGATCTTGTTTTCTGGTTTCTGTTTGATATGGACCAAGAAATGTTTGCTAAATCGACAATCTTGGGAAGCTCTCAGAGACGACTGTTATAGTGATTTTGGGTTATGTGTATCTGTTTGGGCTGTTGATCAGTGTGTGTGATAGATGAGGAGGTATCTCACCCTTTCTTGGCGTTCTTCTTCTTGCTCTCCTGCGGGGGAGCGTGGGGGAGGGAGAGGGGGAGCGTTTCCTCTTCTTAGCGCTTCCTGGTTTCTTGTCTCTCCTCTCGTCCGGAGTGGTCACCTCGTCCGTCAGAGTTTTAGCAGAAATCCTCTTCCGTCTGTTACTTCCGTCTGCCACCTCATAATCCTCCTCGTTCATCCACTCGTTGTACTGGTCCAGGTCCAGGATCCACTTGGCATGAACCTGGGAACAAATAGAAATGTTTTTTGCACAAATGCAGGGCTGGGCAATATTGTGATAAAAATAAAAATAGAATTGTGATTTGCTTTTCTGATAAAATAGTCATATGGTGATATCTATTTTCCTTATTTGATGCATCCAAATAACAGTGGAAGAGACACACCAATTATTATTGACAATTTTCCAACAAAGTGTGAAATAGCTCAGAAAATTTGATAGAAATAACTTCATTAAAAAGGCCTGTAGAAACAAATTTTAGAACCTACAACAGCAAATTTAAGACTTTTCGAGGCCCTAAATTCAAACTTTTCTATTCATTTTTTTAAACTTTTAACTTCCTGTTCACTCCCTCACTTTGACCCCCCTTCAATGCCAGGCCTTTTTACTCATTTTAAACAATATTCACAGCTCCACAAAAATCTTTGTGCAACTGGAATCATGACATGTTGAGACCTACAAGTGTCTACTTTCATTTAAAAAAAAAATTGTTATTCTACTTTAATCCATTCCCTTGTTATAAGCATTTGAAATTCCTTGTTTTGATAAGATTTCAGTGTTTGACAAGAAACTTTTGAGAAAACGTCCTTTTTCTAAATCAAACTTCATGTCAGTGTTATTTTCATCTGTTCTACTTTTTGGTGAAAGCATGTGAACCACTACAATGAAATAATATCTTTAGGATAAAAAAATATGAGGTTGACATGATTAAAACACAGAGGACGAGTGTCTTTTTCATCTTCAATCCAACAAAAGCTGTGTTACAGACGAGAAGACAGCAGCACTTTTCTACTTTCTGATGCAGATTCTATGGGTTAAGACGCTTTCACAGGGCAAAGATTATATTTAACCCTCCAAACATGAAGAAATATGGAAGTTTAACTCACTCTGACACTTTTAGAACGCTCACAGAAGAGAAAGTTTAGTTTTTCTCCTCGAGACTCGCTGCATGAGTTGTTCTCCTCAGAGTCCTAGTCCAGTAGGATCGTCTTTTCTTCAGTTTAAAGATCAAATATCTGCTCTAAACTTACTCGACAATGTTTTTAGTTCAAGATGTTTCGCCTGTAATCCATTTAAAAAAGAAAGCCGACCCATTAGAAGCAGCTGATCACGTAAACACAGTTGACTGAGCTGTGTAATGTGACTTCCACTGCTCATCTAATTCCCCACTTTGCAGGTGAATCTGTGAAACTGCACCATCTATTTGACAGTAAGCAACGTCAGCACATGCATCAGAGAGCCCGACATCGCCTCATATAATAAAAGTCCAATGACAGATATTTCCGTTCGTGGCAGGCTACAGTTTGCTGCACTATGACGTTAAAACCCTGCAGAAACCTTGTTAGTTATGATTAAACATTTAGTAAACTGTACCTTTCTTGGTTTCTCTGCACTGGGAGCATCTTCGACTGCAGCCTCCACTTCACTCGCTGCAATCCACGTGTCATAGCTGAAGAAACACAGATGAGTTTAGAACAACATCAGCCTTGGATCAATGAGAGCAGATCAGTTTGAACAGACCTGTCGGGGAAATAACCCCAGTGCAGAAGGACCTGTTTGTCTCTCTTCATCACCGGACGAACCCACTCCTCTGAAACACAACAGCACGGTGAGTTAAACTTCAGACACTTCACAAAGCTCTCTTAAATAAACGTTTCTGCGTCGTACCGTCCTCCAGGCTGCTGGGAATAGGCACAACTATATGAGAGCTGCCGGTTTTCTCCTCTGTCACTGAACCCTGCAACAAAGACCAGACACGAAAGGCACATTTTAATGATTCACTTCGTTGGTTTTTGATCAATTATTCTTTTATTTTAAACACTGGAATATTCTTCCACAAGACAGAAAGGACTAAATCTAACAGCTAGTCTCATTACCAACAGAAACATTTCTATTCTTGTCAAGCCACCTATTTGTCAGTCACATGAACAAATTTGATAAATGACTGTAATTTCTCCTGTTGTTTCTGTGCTAATCAGGGCTACAATTACTTTGGTAATCAATTATTTCAATTAATCGATTAGTTGCTTTGAACAAGTGATGCACCAATCCAGCTCTTTCAGCTCTTACAATATTGATTTTGATCATTTGTGTTTTAGTAACTGTCGATAACAAATATTAACCAATACCATTGTGGGAACTAGGGATGTGCATAGTTAATCAATTAACCGTGAGTAATGGCTTAACCAGTGTGAGTTCTTTGACTGGTTAACTGTCATAAATACACAATTGCTCCGGCACAGGGCACTAACTTCCTTGGAACAGCTCTAGCCTTTGTCAGAGTGAAAAAGATTTCAAAAACTACAAAAACAATGTTTATCTAACAAGGACTGAGCACATCTGAGTGACACTGCAGTGTTTATGGACTAATAATCTATAATAATACTAATCATGTATGGTTTTATTCACTTGGATTAACTTGGACTGACTAGATTATTCAGCTTTTGTCAGGGCAACTATCAATGCTTTACCTGTTCATGCTAAGGTAAGCAGCAACTTTAAAACGTGACTCCTTTTTTGTGTGCAACAACCTGAAGTGAAAACACTCTGGGTCAACATCAGCCAATAAATAAAAATCTTATTACAAATGTCTGCTGAACAGATGTGATGGGACAACACCTGATTCAGCAAAATTTCATAGATTTTTGCAAAATCTGAGTTGTGGTAGTGTCAATATTGAGTGTTCTGGAAGTGCAGATTTACAGAAAATCTAGTGTTGACATCAAAAACACCAAATTATTATGCTATGTGATGCTGGACATCATCACATTTAATCTTGTGCAATACTGTGTTACCATTGGAAACATCTCTGGTACAACTCACTCATGTCACTTTATCTGATAGTATTATTACCTCTATTTACACCTCCTTAAATGCTGCTCTGTACATAAACATAGTCATACTTATACCTCATATTTATTACTGGTTATTTATTCTGTTCATCTGCTGCAGTTGTACATAATCATAGTCATATATTGTACATAATATTATATACTATATACTGATGCCACTTTATCTATTTATCCTGTCATATCCTGCACTGTGCCATAGCAAACATTTATTGTAAATAATAGTCTTTTAATTATTGTATCTTTATATATATTTTAAGTCTATTTTATTTCTATTATCTTGTTTGATTGCATGTTTCTATTTTCCCTGCTGTTCTTAAAATGTGCGTTGCAACACTGGAATTTCCCCATTGTGGGACAAATAAAGGATATCTTATCTTATTTCTGTTCTATCTGAGTTTTCCTAACTCATGTCATAACTTGAAGCCATTATACAGTAGGGGTGTTCAAAAATATTGATTTGGCTATATATTGCGATACTCGATCCCGCGATACTCGTGTTGTATTTTGATGACATCATGCATATTAATGAGGATGCTTTGTATCCTTGATTTCAACTTAATTCAATGTAAATACTGGTTCAAAATTTGAATATTCAGCCAGGACAGTAAAGGGCAGCACTGTGTCTTTAAGAAGGCTGTCTAATGTTAAACCTTAGAACACAAATGATCACTTTATATGATTATAAAAAGAGCCAAGTTGCCAAGAAACTTGATTAGCTTTGAGTTGCCATTATCCATAGAAAGAATCTCTGACTATCGATACTGTTATTCATTATTTGCAGAAAATATACATTGTAATTTATGTGTCTAATTTTCTTTTTCGACTCATCAAAACAAACAATAATAATTCACTTTGTAAAAGAAAAATTGCAATATATCGTTGGGGGCTTCTGTATCGAGATATATCGTGATATATTGTTTAGTGACATATGGATCATGATACGTATCGTATCGCCAGATTAGAGGCAATGCAAATTCCTATTATATCAACTGATAATAATCAGCTGTTATCTGATTATTACTGGTGTAACAATTATTCAATTACTAATTTTTGTAGCCTTAGTTCAAAGTAATACACAGTGTAATAAAAGTGCAAACATGCCTGATGTCTTTTGATGATGTCCTTGAGCTTTCCCAGCAGCTTCGGTTCGATGTCTGAGCTCAGGTAAATCACCGGCCTCGACAGGCAGTTGTTCTGGAGACAAAGAAAAGACCAGATTGGTTCATTTAAGAAAAACAGCTTCAGCTTTTGATTGCTACGACTGTTTATTTCATTTTCTTTCATTTTAATTGTCAAAAATTCACACGTTTATGAACTGAACTGACCTGAACCAGCGACTTCTCGATGGTCATGAACATCTCCACATTCCGGTCCATTCTCGAAGGATTTTGGAAGTCAAACCTGCGCCTACCAGACAATTAGACTGGAGTTACACACGAAACGGCGACACATTTAACACAGAAACTCAGAGAAACAAACAGCAAGAAGACATTTTTATTTTCTATAAAGTCAACTATAACAATTTTTGACAGACTTTTGACAGACTTCTCATTTTAAAACAGTGTTAAGCTCAGAATATTCAAGATTTTACATCCAGTGAGCTATTTTTTAAGGTTAATAACTAAAATAACAAAATGAATGGTAGTTTAAAAGTAGTTTATTCAGAGATGGCAAAGTACTGAAGTTCTCTACTCAAGTAAAAGTACAGTTACTTGTGTAAAAAACAACTCTGGTAAAAGTCAAAGTCCTGCTGAAACTGCTTTTAAGTATAAAAGTAAACCTGTGTAAATTTTAAAAAAGTATCACACTGCCAAAAGTTATTCTCTACTCTTTAAAACTATAAATGTGGCAGCTTATTTAACATTCATGATGTTTTCAAAAGATCTGAGCTTGAATCAAATTTGACACTGAGGTAAGTAAAAATGTCTTACTTCAATAGCAAATAATTTGACTCAAAATAAAAACAAATTTATTGAAACAAGGCAAAAAAACATCAAAACAAGTCATAAAATCTAGGTATATCAAGTAAAACCATCTTAGCCAGAAAAAAAAAAAGATTCAATTCAAATTGTAAGACTTTTAATCAATCTAGAAATGCATTTTTGCATGAGTTGGGCTTTACAGTGAATTACTGAGCGCACCTGAATATAAATAAGGAAAATGATAAAGTACATACTGTATATAAGCTGCACTTGTTAATAGTTGCTGCATTGCTGTATTGACCCTATTTTGTCCCGCCCACTTGGCTTGGAAATGCACTTCCTGTTTAGCTCTGTTAAGGTAGCTAACGTGTTTGTTTGTCTGTCTTGTGGGCAATTTTAATTAAATATAATGACAGTTAAAATAAAGCCGTCGACTGAAATCTACAGGCTAAATGCAGCTAAACAGGAAGTGCGTGTCCTAGAAAAGTAGGCGGGACAAAATAGGGTACAAAGCTTGAGAAAAAAGTAGCGGCTTATAAGCCAGAAATTACAGTATTTATAATTTTTTTACACATTTTTGGCAATTTTCAGTTATTAATTTGTTCACAAAGCACCGATACACAACAGCACAGCAGCTCTGAAGTGTTTTAAAAGGAAAAAAAGTTTATGGACTCATTAAGTAACTAACCTGTTTTTAAAATATAGGGAGTAGAAAGTACAGATACACAAGTAAAGTACAGATACTCAAGAAAACTACTTAAGTATAGTGCTTGAGGAAAAATACTTTGCCACCTCTGAGTTTCTGAGAGAAAAGTCTAGGATCAGCTGAAAGGACAGTCTTACCATCCTTGGTCGCTCTTGAACTTGTACGCAGCAGCGAGGATGTGACACAGAGCTCCTCCAGATTTAAAGTCCAGAAAACACTTCATCTGCAGAGACAAGGCACAAAGTACAATTAAAATATTAATATTACAAATAAGTGGTAAATGTTACAGTCAAATTATGACACTATTACTAATGAATAGATTACAGATTGTGATATGATGGACTATTTGCATTGTTGAGATGTATGACCTTGGCATTACTTTGGCATTTTATGTATTAAAACTTATAAAACAAACTGTGAAAAAACACTTTGAGCCTCTAGACCACATTGGATCCTTGTTTTATGTAAAGTATTGAGGCTGGATTATGTTGGATGCATTATACACAGGACAGAGCTGTTGTCCTTTAGTCGTTTAGTCAATTAATCAGTCGAAGGTCCAAGATTTTGTCAGCCGATCAATTATTTTATTTTGATAATAAGGATTTATTTTTCACAACATCAAAATGGAGTGAATCAGCTGAAGAATTAGGTCTTAACTGGCTTCAGAGACATACTGTAAATAAGCTGCTTCCTATTCATTTTCTTGTTGTTTTTGCATGAACTCCATGGCATTTTTGTAATTTTTTCAAGGGGAGATTGAGTCAAATGAATATAATGCTTTTAGTTCCTAAGCTTTAGCCACGCCTCCTTTTTAGTCGATTAATCGGTTGATGGGACACGTCTTTAGTCAGCCAAGAATTTCTTTGGTCGACTGCAGCCCTACTTATAATATTTTAGAGTGCTTTGCCTTGACAAACAGGAAACAGCTGATGCTCTGCTAATCAGCTCAACAAATAAAGTTATCATCAATGGAAACACAGTGGTTTTGTTTATGTCTTATTATCTGGTTTTAATCTGATCCTATGTTCTCTCAAGTCCAGTCATTGTACTTAAAAGACCAAAGTGAGCTTGTCCAGGGTCTGTTTTGACAACAAGAGCATCTGCAGCTCACTTCAGACCAATCAACTACAAGCTGCTCTGAAAACAGCATAAGACCCGCACCGTCCCTATAAAAACAAGTGTTATGTGAAAGGTTGACTCACAGGTAGCTTGGTGAGAGGCGGGTTGCTAACATGTCGCCCAAACACTTCCTCCTGGAACTGCAGCAGCTGCACCACCAGACTGGACAGGGACTTGTTTGTGGGAGGTTCAGCCTGGATGTACTGAGGACAAAAGACAAAGAAACACAATCAGGATATTAGTTTTCAAATAAATGTCTTAAAGCTTAAAGATACACTGATGCTGAATTTACAAGATGATCGCTTTCTAATGGTTGAACTCACAATCTTTGACAAACTTTGTAGGACGTTTTTTCAGTTCCTGGTACTTTTTTTAGTTCCAGTCCCCATTTAGTGTTGTTTACCTCGAGCAGGAACTATGGACCAGGGTCACATTTTAGGGACTGTTTTAGCTCCTACTTTGGAGCAGGTACTTTCAGTCAAACCAGGAACCTTTTTGGTGACACAAACACATTTACAACACTATCTTTGTTTGTTTTATATTTTCTTATTTTTATTCAAACTTTCCTTGTCCTTGAGAAAAAAATACTTAGAAGCATTAAATGCAGAAGCTCTCAATATAAATGCTTAAAGTGTTAATAGTAACTTTTACTAGGAATAATAGTGAATAGTTGTGTCTTATTGTTGATTTCAGTGATGATTTTAGTTTTTGTACATTGTAGTTTTAATGAAGGAAAAAAAACAACTTTTGTTTTTCTAACTCCAACAAATGACTTATTTAAATGTTCCAGGCTAAACAGATGCTAATGTTAAAACTTTTCAGTGTCACTTTCAGAAACTGTTGCTGTGTGAAAGCAAACATGGGGACAGGTAGTTCCTCTGACTAAACAGGGGCTGAAAGGATGTGAGAACTTAGTTTTTGGTACTTTCATGTGGGAAAACGCCTTTAATAGTTCCAGTCCCCAGGAATCTTTTTGGTGACATTTACAAAGCTAACTTTGCTGGGAAACATGTTTTATGCATCCTTACACAAACTTTTCTTATTATGAAAAGAAATTCCTTGGAGCTAGAGTTTCCTTATTTGTAGTAAGTAATTAGTAGTAACTTAATAATTCTTACAAACATCCTGGACAGTGGCTAAATCGTCGCAGAGACAAATAATCATTCACTAGAGGAGATTTACAGCGATACCCATTACCCTAAACGTGCATGTTTTTGGAGATGAGAGGAAACCGGAAAACTAGCAAAGTGAAACAGAGAGAACATGCAAACCCCACCCAGAGAAATCATGACACGTCGACTTGGTTCAACCCAGGAGTCGAACCTACAATCTACTTTTTGGTAAGGTAGAGATCTAACCACTCTGCTACTGTGAAGGGCAATACATGGAATTTTATTGTGAATGTTGTTTGCAATATGTAAATACTTGATTTTTTATAAAAAGAAAAAAAAGAAAAGTTTTGCTGTAAACTTTATGGGCTTTATTTCATATTTTCCAAATAATTTAACCAATTAAAGGACAATATTTTAAAGACATTTTTCTGTAGGAGCGACTAAATACCATCTGAATTTTGTCATCAAGACAGAAAAAGTATTCAAATGTAATATTTTTGTCAGTATCACCACAACATCTGATATTAGTGACGGGATCGATTAGTCAATTAGTTGTTTCTTTTGTCTAATCCAGCGGTCCCCTACCTTTTTTCTTGTAAGGACCGGTACAGTCACACATTTCTTTTGCAGGGACCGGTCAAGGTTGGGTAGCACCGATGACAATAATGTAAAATGCAAAAAAAAAAAAATTCTTGTGTATATTTTTAGCTCACTCATTGCTTGAATTTGCTGTTTATTGGATAAAGTTGCACTATATTGTCACAGCAAAGTACAAGGAAGAAGTGATAGACTATAAAATAGCAATAAAATAAATATTAAAAAATCTTCTGAGGACCAGTAGCAGATGGCCCGCGGACCGGTTTTGGGCCCCGGACCAGTGGTTGGGGAGCCCTGGTCTAATCGATTAGTTGAGCGATTCTTCTTTCGTCTAATCGAGTAGTTGTTTAGAAAAGAACAGTCAAGTGTATAGAAGGTTTTTGCATAATTTGACCCCGACAAAGATGAAATTATGTTGCTTTGTTTGACAGACAAAACAGTATTTCCTTCAGTAACTCTACATTTACATATTTCTCAGGTTTTTGCTTCAGTCATAAAGCTTTTATGAAAGCTCATGTCATGTTTTTGAAGTTTAGATAAAGTAAACTTAACGATTATTAGTTAACGACTATTTCAATAATCGATTAGTTGCAATTAATTAATTAACTTGTTGCAGCCTAACCTAAACCCACTCACTTTGTGAAAAATAGACATCCAAACATCTGTAATAAAGGGACAATTGTTGCTTGATGTCACATGAACAGAACTTATTGTCAGACAATGTGAAATCTAAAATGAATCACAAGAATGCACAAATATTATATCTCCTATTTTCTCTCTCTCTTTTTGTAGCATTTATTACTGTAAATAATATACTTGATACTCAATGTTTGTTTATTTTATTCAATTTTAATTTTAGCAGTTTCTAATATGTTCTAATGTGTAATATGTGTTTTGACGCTGACATGTTTTTTACTGTAATGATGTGTTTTCTTTGATTTCACTGTTAACATCAGGCAGGGGGACGGTCATAAAAAAACAGTTACATTTGTGTGTTTTTGTCCCACTAAAATAAATAAGTGCTTCCCATTAATAGAGGAGACTATGGCAGCCTTCAGTAGTCTAAATTTTGCCTCAATTGTTTAAACACAACCTGACAATAAACTGATGGTACTATAAATGAAACCTGATATTTGTAGCATTAGAAAATCAACATATATGAGCAATAATATGCAATACGTAATCAATAGACTATGTTTGATCAATAGAACCAGCAGTAAGGGGCTTTTATACTCCAAAAATGTGATAAAATAAATGGATTGTTATGGATTGTTTGTACCACCAAAGTATCTGCAATAAACATGAGAAACAGTGTCTAAAACTGGATAATTAATCCTCTATAATAGGTATATAAGGTACTTGATGCACTAAATTTGGGCATGCAAGGTATTTCATCTTCTAGTTTTTCATTTATGAAGTAATTCGTGTAATAGATTTGGAAATATGAGGTAATAAATACACTACCTTTATTCAGACTAATATAATACTCAATGTTTGCGCGCATGCAGTGTTTAGAAAAGCCAAATTCTTAAGTCAACCTTCTTTTTTGGCCCGAAAAATAACATTAAATCTCAAACATGCTGAATGAATTTACGTTCATTGCATCTTTGTCTGTATATTTTACTAATTTCCAATCCAAAACAGCGCCAAACCAGCGTCATTTTCGCAGATGATCCCGGTGAGTTTGCAGCAGCAGCGGCAGAAGCGCGCGCCACAACATCTGGATCTGAGCAGCGCGCGAGCCCAACAGCAGCAGCAGCTAACTCAGCCTAGCCTCGCGCTTTAACCACGGAACATTTTCACGTTTTCTCACCGCGCTTTCCACGGCGTTTCAGGACAAGGCTCAGCGCTGTTTTTGCGGCTTTCCCCTGCGCCTCTTCGGGCTCAGCATCCTTTTGTATCCGGACAGAAACAGCTGGAGCAACACCCTCCTCCTCTTCTTTGTCACAGCCGCTGCCCGAGAGCTCCGAGCCGGCCTGTTTCCGCGCTAAACTCCCGGTGTGCGGTGCGTGGGTGAGAGACGTGCGCCAGGTACCTTTTTGTAGTTCTTGCCCAGCCACACGCGCACATTATCGAACTGCGAAACGGTGTCAGAAGCCTCGAAATATTTCACGTTCGGGCCGCCGTCTTTCTTCCGCACCGCCATCTTTGCTGCAGACGCCGTGGAGGTCGCTCGCACGCGCCGCCACGTGGACAAAGCGCGTCACTGCAGCTGCGTGGCGTCGAGGCGTGATGACGGGGAAAGGCCGCACGAGGGCGCAACGTGCAAAGACGTAAAGGACAAATAGGATGTGTCAGTAGTTTATATCTTGCCGTTTTAAACATGATCCTAAGAATTTTTGTTTAGGCCAGGTCTTTAAAGGTGCACTGTGTAACTTTTTGGCCAAAAAACAGATTTCAATAAAAGCATTTTTTAGTCATTTGTGTCTCTTTGTTGCTCTAAATAAATAATAGAAAATTTTGTTTTGTGCTTTTTATTGTCACACAATCGTACCAAAACGTAGCCGTTTGATTGACTGCACTTTTTGGGCTCTTTTGACTTTTCTTTTTCTTTTTTCTTTTGGATATGGAGCCATTAGCACCACGCTCTGCTTAACTTTCACCAGGACTTTTCTTGGTCTTGACCCTCAGCGTTCTTGGTTTTGTCCCAGTCTCAGGACTCTGTGGTCTTAAAAAGGTTTTGGTCTTGATTAGTGTGGTCTTGACTACTACTACTTCACTGTCAGGCCACATGTTCGAGCAAGTTTTCTCTGTGGAAGCATCATCAGTTTTTCTTGTGTTAACCAAACCAGACACAAAGGAGGATTACAGCTGTAAGGACTGACAGAAACTTTAAAAACATCCCACGTTAAGTCTAAGATTTTTTTGTGTCTGTTGCAAATATGGCATGATTTAATGTTCTGTATCACAAACACATGAATGGTGAAGTCACTGCCCACACAAGTCAATATGATGTAGTTTTTTTTAATGGAAATTATTTTTTCATTATGTCTTCACAATTAATAACATGAGCATATTTAGTGTCTTTGATCCTCAGACCAAGCACAAAATGGGAAATCACTTAGCCAAAGCTCTTTCTGTGTGGAGTTTGCATGTTCCTCCTCGTGTCTGGGTGGGTTTCCTCCAGGCACTCTGGTTTCCCCACAAACCGATACATGCAGGTAAGGGAACGTTTGGTGATGATCGGAGGTTGAGGCGCCATGTGTTTGGGTGAATCTTTTCTGCTGAGCTGCTCCAGGGCTGCTGCTGTCACTGAGGGAGGACTTTGGAAGACGTCTGTCTGTGTAAATGTGCTATTTAAATAAACCATTTATTCAAATACAACACAGAAATACTTGCACACTTGATTACTTTTATTGAGGTTTTGAACTCATGTAAATGTAGTCGATCGTTTTGTCTTCACCAAAAGCTTCACACTTTTTATAATTTGAGATTCCTGATGCCGGATTTCAATAAGTCCAATATGTCGTATTTACTAATTAAGCTAAATAAGCCAAATGCAAACATGGTTGATTTTCTATATATAAAAAATATTAATAATAGTTTAATAATATTTTTTTTTAAGCCAAACACAATGCGCCTCTTGCCATGTTTTGTTTTGCTAAACAATATGACTGCGACGTAACACAAAGCATTGTGCAGTGTCGTATAGGTACTAATCTCTATTGAATTGTATAGTCAACTTTTCACCTCCAGAAAGTTACACATTGCACCTTTAACCTTTTCTCCTACAGTTTCTGAAACAAAAATGTCAGTCAGTGAGCTTCTTCTTTTAGCAGCTGTAAAAAGTATTAGCTAAAGTCTGTATGAGACATTATTCATTATCTATTTAGTAGTGCACGTAATTATTCGACTGTTACACTTGCACCTACAAAAGTAACAGACATTCAATGATTACACAAAATTGTCTTTCTGCTTGCTGTTTCAGTTCTACATACCTGGTGATTGGTCTGTGTTGTTGTTTGTCCGCCCAACTCTTTTCAGGTGCACAACTGTGCACTGGATAAACTGTAGTGTCGTAATTTCCTTTTCCCCTTTACATTCTCCTGTGATGGGACAAGTTTGAGCCGACTGTAAACTAGCAGCACGTTGATTCTACACAAATAATCATAAGCTAACACAAATAAATGAAGTATTTTTACCAATAGAGATCTGTATCATAACAAGTGCTGCATATGAACTTTTAAAACCATTTCAAACGAAGCTCTGACACATTGCGCTTATAGAAACGATAGGTTAAAACATAAAAATATCTCCGTCTCGTTATTCTCTGCTCCTCTGATAATGACATTTACAAAGTGGTAGAAATAAAGGTGGAGAAGAAGGTGTGAACAGGTGGACACTTCTCATTTGTTTGACCTTTACTTGCTCCGGTTTAAATTAGCTTCATTATAGGAGAGATCGCTCGGAGGCTAACATGTGAATCTTGTGCTAATTTGTGCAACTTCAGACAGTGAGATAAATGTTTGTCCAAACCATGGCGGTGTCCAGAGTTTGGATTTTTCTCTCTTATTGTTTTTGTTTTATTTGTCAGGTATGTCAGAACAACAAGCTTTTAAACTTCAGATTATTTAGAACAGGGGTGTCGAACTCATTTTGACAAAGGGCCACATTGGCATCGGGGGTTGTCCTTGAAGGGCCAGTTTTAACTAAAATTAACCTTACTAATCTTTGACACACTACAAATAGTAGTTTTATTGTATAATTATTAAAGTGACAATTACTGAATACAGCACTGCATTAGTCTGAAAAATGACTTCCTCTTTAGATTCAGACAAGTAATTTCATTAGGGTAAGACACCCAGATTACTCCTGACTATAAAAACTTACGTAAACCTTATAAGACCTTGAGGGCCGCATGAAATGAGGTGGAGGGACGCATCTGGCCCCGGGCCTTGAGTTGACACATGTATTTAGAACAGTGATTCTTAACATAGGGCCGGGCCCAAAGTTGGGCCGCGAGCACCTCCTTGAGGGCCACAAAATCAGTAAAGTACAATACATTTAATAGGAGATGGGCCCCAGTACTTCTACATGACTATTCGGCCCCGAGGTCAAAAAGGTTAAGAACCCCTGATTAGAAGACAGAAGAAGTAGATGTACCCTTCTTATACAAGTCAAATCAAGACAAGTTTTTTGTATTACATTCATTCATTTTTCTACCACTTGTTCCCGTTAAGGGTGGTGGGTGACTGGAGTCATCCCAATGAACTTGGGCCTTAGGCGGGGGTGTTATGCCGAAAAATATATTCCTGAAAACTGGAATTTGCAAATAGTAAACTTCACAGGACGACTTATATCCTGTAGGATCTTTGTGTTAATATACTTAAAATAACATTTTGTGTTAATATACTTAAAATAACATTTTGTGTTAATATACTTAAAATAATGATTGAGATGTGTTTTATGGTCAATCATCTCTTTATTTACAAAAAGATTCACAAGAACTTTCGCATTACAGACTTAGAATAGGATAGATTTTGTAAAATGGAACACCCTAGAACACGTGTCAAACTCAAGGCCCGGGGGCCAGATGCGGCCCTCCACCTCATTTCATGCGGCCCTCAAGGTCTTATGAGGATAACTTTAATTTTATAGTAGTGCCAGGAGTAATCTGTAGGTTTGTCTGAAACTTAGAGTAAGTCATTTTTCAGACTAATGCAGACATATTTAGCAATTGTCACTTCGATAAATAAAAAATAATTAAAACAACTACTAATTTGTTGTATGTCAAAGATTAGTAAGATTAATTTTAGTTACAACCGGCCCTTCGAGGACAACCCCGATGTCAATGTGGCCCTTTGTCAAAATGAGTTTGACACCGCTGAAGCTATTCAAGCTTATAGGCTGGGGGCCCAGGTACTTATTATACAAAAGCATTTACACATTTAACTACAAATTCATTTTTATCTAATAGTACTAAATTAGCACAAGTCATAGTCTTAGTTTGGAGGTTAGCTAGTGTGCAGTAAACTGTAAATACTTACATTTGTGAAAGAATTTTGACACAGAGACAGCTAAAGATGACTAACGAAACAACACTACATTCCTCCCATCACTGTTGAGAAGTGTCAGTGTGTTTACAAATCAGGAAAACTGGGACATTCATTCATTTTCTACCCCCTGGACAGTGGCCAATTCGTCGCAGGGTTAGACAGACAACCATTCTCTCTCTCATTCACTCACTAAGGGAAATTTACAGTGATGCCCAATTAACCTAAACATGCATGTTTTTGGGAGGTGGGAGGAAACCAGAGTACCCGGAAAAAAACCCCGGTGACACGGGGAGAATATGCAAACTCCACCCAGAGAGATCGTGAGATGTTGATATGGTCGACCCGGGAGTCGAACCCACGACCTCCTTATTGGGAAGCCAGAGCTCTAACCACTCCGTGCATCCAAAAAAAAACTGGGACATTTGTGTAAAAATGGGACAAATTAATGGTTTTGGATACATTTGCTGGGACATGGACACATGGCTTAAAAAAGGGGACTGTCCCAAGTAAATAGGGGATGTCACCCTAATCTAATCTATGTATAAATCTATCAATATTGTACAGCTACTGATAAAAACTGAGAGTTATAATCTGGCAAATCTATTCCAAAAAATAAATTAAAAAAGATTTAATTCGATACAAATAGCCAAATGCCTTATATTGTAGTCTATGAATGTTAGATATGTTTTTTTAGTTTAAAAAGGTAACAAAAACATGTTTAAAAGTCCATTTAGCAGCACATTTAATCCAGTCCTACGTGATTCCATAATGTTTTTTAACCCTTTTTTTTTCCTAGACACATTTCTCGGTCAAGTTTAGTTCCTTTCGCTGCTGTGAAAATGTAACGACGGTGGTTGGATTTCACGCCTTTGCTTTATCACAACAGGACGTATCCAAGGATATTCTCGCAGATGTTTAATTAAATGTGGTGGAACTTGCTCTTTTCTGGTTTCTGACGGGTTTTTTTTTGTGTGTGAAGAAGGAGGAGAAGAGGAGAAGGAAAGAGGAGAGGAAGGTGGAGACACTTTTTTTTTTTCACTCGTTCTCGTATCCTGTGAGCCGTGTATTTGCCCCAGCGCGAGGTCCCCGTGCGTCTGTCTGGGAGGATCGCTGCGTAAAGTTAATTGGACACGGAGAAGAGAAAGAGAGGGAGAGAGAGAGAGAGGGAGAGAGAGAGAGAGAGGCAGATGGAAAGTGTGAGAGAGAGAGAAGAGAGAAAGATGGAAAGAGAGGGGGATATGGAGAGAGAGAGAGAGAGAGAGACAGACAGAGAGAGCTAGATTGAAAGAGAGAGAGAGGAGAGAGAGAAGAGAAAGATGAAAAGAGAGGGGGGGAGAGAGAGAGGAGGAAGGAGAGAGAGAGAGACAGACAGAGAGAAATGGAAAGAGAGGGGAGGGGGAAGTTAGGGAGAGAGAGAGGGGGAGAGAGACAGACAGAGATGGAAAGCGAGGGAATAGAAAGTTGAAAAGAGAGGGAAGGAGAAGGTAGGGAGAGAGAGAGAAGAGAAGGATGGAAAGCGTGGGGAGATAGGGAGAGAGAGAGGAGGAAGAAGACGGAGAGATGGAAAGAGGACAGCAGGGAGAGAGGGAAATGGATGAAAGAGAGAGAGATGGAGGAGGAAAGAGGTGGAAGAGAAAGATTTGGAAAGAGAGGGAAAGTGAAATGGAAAAGGGGGGGTTTGGACAGGGAGAGAGAGAAAGAGAGGTGGAAAGAGGGGAAAAAGAATGGGAGTGGTTGAGGGAGAGAGATGGAATAGAGAGAAAGATGGAAAGAGAAAGAGATGGAGAGAGGGGAAAAGTAGAGGGAGAGAGAGAGATGAAAAGAGAAAGGTGGAGATTGAAAGTATACAGTATGTAGATAGACAATAGACATGAAAAGAGAGATGGAAAAAGAGAAAGAAAGAGAGAGATGGAAAGAGAGAGAGAAGATTGGAGGAAGACAGAGAGGGAGAGTGGTAGACGGAGCGAGAGACAGGAGGGAAAGATGGAAAGAGGTGAGAGGGAGAGGATAGGGAGGGAGAGAGATAAAAGAGAGAGCAGGGGAAAAGTGAGAGAAAGGGGGTAGATAAAGAGGAGAGATAGGGAGGAAAGAGAGGTGGTGGAGAGAAAAAGGAGAGAAAGAGGAGGGAGGGCGAAGATAGTGATAGATGGAAAGAAAAGGGAGGGGAAGAGATAGAGAAGGGGGTAGATGAAAAAGAGATAGGGAGGAAAAAGAGAGGTGGTAGAGAGAGAGAGAAAGTGAGAGGGAGTGAGAGAGGTGGAAAAGGGGGTGGAAAGAGTGAAAGAGGAAAAGAGCGGGAGAGGTAGGGAGAGAGATGGAATAGTGAGAGAGACAGGTGGAAAAAGATACGGAAAAGGGGGGAAGGTAGAAAGAAAGAGGGAGGAGGAGGAGAGAACAAAAGACAGGATGAGAAAAAGAGAGGTGGAAAGAAAGGAGAAAGGCAGAGAGAGGGGGTGAGATGGAAAGATGAGGGTAGGAAGAGGGAGATGGGGGAGGAAAGAGTGAAATAGATAAAGGGGGATTTGGACGGGGAGAGAGCGAAAGAGAGGGGGAGAGAGAGGTGAAAAGAGGGGGAAAAGAATGGTAGAGGGAGAGATGGATGAGAGAGAGAAATAGAAAGAGAGGGAGAAAATAGAGAAGGGAGAGAGAAATAAGGAGAGGGCCGAGAGAGATAAAGAGATCGAAGAGAAAGATGGAAAGAGAGGTAGGGAGAGAGAAAGAGAAGGAAGGAGAGGGAGAGTGAGGAGAGATGGAAGAGGAGGGTAGGGAGAGAGGGGAGATGGATGAAAGAGAGAGAGATGGGGGAGGAAAGAATGGTGGTAGAGAGGGAGTTGGAAAGAGAGGGAAAGTGAAATGGAAAAAGGGGGATTTGACAAGGAGAGAGAGAAAGGCGAGGGGAAGAAGGTGGAAAAGGGGTGGAAAGAGAGTGAAAGAGGAAAAAGAGAGGAGAGAGAGATGAAGGAGAGAAGATGGAAAGAGGAGAAAAAGGAGCATGGAAGAGATGGGGAGGAAAAAGTAGAGGGAGAGAGAGAAAAGAAAGAGATGAAAAGAGAGAGGTGGAGATTGAAGGAGGGTATAGGTAGACAGACAAAAGAGAGATGAAAAAAAGGATAGGGAGAAATCGGGAGGAGGAGGAGAGAAAAAAACAGGAGGATAAAGACAGGGAGAAAGAAGCGACAGGAGTAGAGAGAAGGGAGAGAGATAAGGACAGAGGCCGAGAGAAAGAGAGAGAGAGAGAGGAGGTGGAAGAACGAGGAGACTGAGAAATAGAGAGAAAAGGTGAACGAATGTGAGGAGAATGAGAGAAAACAAAAGAGACAGAAACGAGGAGAATAGAAAGGAAGGGAAAGAGAGGAGGTGAGAGAGTAGGGATACTGACATATATAGAGAAAAAGTGAACAAATCTAAGAAGAATGAGAGAAAGACAAGAGAGAGGGAAAGAGAAAAGAGAGAGAGAAGAGGTGGGAGAGTGAGAAGACTGAGAGAGAAAGTGAGGGAGAAAAGGGAGAGAGACAGTAGATAAAGAAAAAAGGAGGACAGAGCCCAACAGAGAAAGAGAGCGAGAGAGAGAAAGGAAAGAGAGAAAGGAGGCGAGAGTGAACAAATGTTGAGGAGATGAGAGAAAGACAAGAGAGAGGAAAAGAGAGAAAAAAAGGAGGACAGAGGCCAAGAGAGAGAGAAAAAAGAAAGAGAGAAAGAGGTGAAAGAGTGAGAAGACTGAGAGAAATAGAGAGGAAAGTGGACGAATGTAAGGAGAATGAGAGAAAGACAAGAGAGAGAAGAAAGGGAAAGAGGAAGAGAGAGAAAAGTGAGAGAGAGAGAGAAGGAGAATGGAAAGAGGGAGAGCAGAGAGAGAGTCATTTGCAGTCCCTCGGTGGCTGGAGAGCGGGGAAGAGCAGGAGGATCACAGACTCACTAATAAGAAAATTTAAATAATCAATAACCTGAGCTTTTTTCCCTCGTAACCGCGGGCAACATGGCAGCAATTTACAAATCCACCGCTTCGAATGTAAGAAAATTTGAGCCGCCAACTGGGACTGAGGTCAAACATGGATTAGATCGACCTAAGCAGGACTACTACAAATATTTCAAAATCAAGACAAAAATGATTCAAGATTTTCCTTTTTATTCGACCAATGACTTGAAGAGCAAACCAACGAACAAAAATACAAAGCAATGTCTTAAATATGCGACATACAACTCAACAACAGTGAGTTTTGGAACATATTTTGAAGCACAGACACATTAAAATGCAGCTCGAACCATGAATCTCTTAATAAGGAATGTCTTTTACTTTTACACAGACGAGTTTCCAATCACAGCACACAGATTTCATCAAATATACTCCACTCCACACAGTTTGTCCGAAGGAGGAAGTCATGCTTTTCAAAATAAAGTTTTTTTTAATAAGGACAATGACGAGTGGCCACATTTTAAGCGTTCACACACAACATTGCACCCATACATTTTATTAATATAGCGTTTTCTTGGATACATAAACACGTTTTCTCCCTGGATGCATTTTGGAAATAATAAACGCATGCTGCCGGGTTGTTCACGCCTGCAAAACTTATCTGGAAAGTCAGTTATTTACAGCTGCAAAGTTCGGAAAGCTACGTACATGTTCACAGTAAAAGTCCTGTAGCGGTGCACAGATGGGAAGAGGTGAACTTGGCACGGTTTGGTCCAGGTGTAGCCGTAGTTTTGTCCTATTCTAGTCCTGCTGTTTTTACCTGCATCGTAAACCCCGCCCACTTCTCTGAACTTAAAGGGTACATTATGTAAAATCAGCTTTTTGGAGTTTTTAATCCTGTTCAGACGCTGTGTCCTCATTACAAACACAGCTCAAGTTTTGTATGGGAGATATTTTGTGTTTCCCTCTGAGCCTCAGAAAACACTGTCCTTGATCTGAGATGTAATTTGTCCCTTTTTTTTGTGACTTATTTTATTGTAATAATTGCGGACTCATCTGGTTAGTCTGTGCGAATTGTCTATGACTATCGCATAGCATAATATTTACCTATAGGGACATCTGAGTTTTTTTTACAGGCATTCGCACTGACATATTCGATGTCTGTGATTTTCTTGTTTTTACAGATTTTCCGGAAATGGCGACAGATGATTAATGACAACAACCATTTACTTAATTAATTAAATGTGCGTCTTTTCGGTTAGTTTTAACGTGAATTAATAGTAGCTTTTTTGAGCTGCGGCAGCTGTGGCTCCTCGTCAGGTTGTTGTGATCATCGATAATAATCACATCCACACTATCAGATTTCTCATGAAACAGCCGTAGACTCTTTTAATCCATTTACGGTGACAAAGTCCAAACATTGCCACGTTCTGTCCGTTCTGTCTAAACTTTTCCCCAAACATCCATCTTCTCGACCTTCTGTTGCTACGGTTAGAAATCCGAGTCACGGATTGTTAAAAAACAACAATTTCATTTGAGAATGACCAGTGGTGAATAGTAATAATACTTTTGTTTAAATCTTAAGATAAAATAAGCCGCAGATTCATTATTAATTCATTTATAAATCTTCACAGATTGAAATCACAAACATACACATTTCCATGGCTTTAGAATTACATGAGGACGTCTGAGTTTGGCGAATTGCAGGAGGTAAAATTCGGGGGAAACTTTACAGACATTTCGGGGGCAATTCCTAGGGAATATAAACTCAGGTGACGTCAGTAATTATTACAATTTACATGAGGTCCTGAGGTAAATATTAGACCGTGCGAATAGGACTCATGTCGGTTAAAATGTCTGTAAAGTTTTTCCCCCGAATTTTACCTTCTGTAATTCACCAAACTCAGATGACCTTGTGTAATTGGTGCAAATAGAACAATTTCTGAAAATATTGACTGAACCAAGCCTTGACGTCGCCAAGGCAGTTTAACAAGGTTGTCAGGGGCCTGTTGCATGCTTGGAGATGGGCAAACAAATCAGCGCTAAAGTGATTGCACCCAGCAGGAGAAGATAAAGAGTAAGAAAAACTGGGCCCAGAATTGAACCCTGGGGACTCCACACAGGCAGCAGATGAGGTGGGAACAGTGCATCCCTGACAGGTAAAGTTTTGAACCTTTTTAATTCTAGTCCGGTGTGAATGTGTATGTCTGTTTTTTTTTTTTTTTTCAATGTAATTCATGACAAAACAAACTCAAAACATAAAAAATGCTAACGTTCATCAGCCACAATAGCCTCTTGTTTTTGCCAAAATCGAGGAGTTTTATGAATTATAGACATTGACAGCACAGGATGCACAACAAGAGGAAACCTGGACTAAACTTTGTGAATACAAGTTCTTTTTTTCCTTTTTGGACACAAGATGAGTCCATGTCACACATGTGTTTTTGTGCGGCTTTTGATTAGAATAAGTTAATAACTGAGAATCCTGATAATGTTAAAGCCGTAATACTGGTTGTTTTGAACCACTGTCACTCTGCTCTTCACGTTTGTCGCACATGGACGCCCGTCTGCCCAATGTTTGCGCCAGCCGCGGTAGATGCTCCGCGACGCTCTGGTCGCACGTATTCGTGCCAACACAGACATAGAATTAAAAGTGTCCGCGTGGTTGTGTTCGATGTGAATGCACCTTAGAACAGTTGCATGTTTATGCAATTTGTTTTTTTATCATTATCATTGTTTTGGCTTTGTGTGGACAAGGCCTAAGTATGATGCTTTTTTGCGTTCTGTTATTGAGTGAAAGCTCAATCTAGTGGCAGCAAAAAAATGACACAGGGGAAACAATCAAATCAATCTTGCCTGATTTGCTGATGCTGCAGAAATGCTCAAAAAAGTCTGGATGGTTTATGTATTTATGTATTTTTATGACATCACAAAACTGGGACATTCTGAACTGTGTTTTCTGAGGCTCAGAGTGGAACAAATAATATATTTTACGACAAAATTTCAGTTGAGTTTTGGAAGAGGAAGCAATGTTTGAACAAGATTAAAAACAACACAATAATGCTCTGTATACTGTGTTGTCCTCCCTTTAAGTCTTGGAATGATTTGAAAAATAAATAAAATAATGAAGCTGAGTAATGTAAGTTGTGATGTAAGGCACAGAAAACCTGCTGCATATGAAGACATGAGACAGTTTTACACAAATGTAGGTTCTTCTTTGTAATATTTGTGATATAAGTCAGGTTTGGTCCATTAAGATATACAGAAGTTATATTCATTTTTGATCATGTTTGATGTACTGGCACTTAAACTGGCGTTTTATGTGACTTACACTTTTCTCAGTTTATTTATTATGTTATAACAGTGTTATTGCAGCATTAGTTTACTCACACCTGCTCAGAAAAGTCCTGTTTTCACCTACCACCTATCCTCGCTCAAATGTATGTTTTTTGCCTCAAATAACAAAATGTACATTACTGACATACATCCTGTAAGCCATAGTTAATTATTAAAGTATTAAAATCTAAATTGAAGATAAATTTGGTAGATTAATACTTACTGTAATATAAATTATGTTTTACGAATAAAGAACAAGTTCATGAAGAAAAGTTCTAAACATTTTTATATCTCTGTAAACATAGCAAAATTCATCAGCATTTATGAACAGGAAGTATTTTTTTAATCCTAAAAGATGGCCAAACTGGGATGAAATTTGTTAAATAAAATCTTAAATGTATTTATTTTAACCTCATTTCAGTGAAATTTGTAGCTCAACACTTTCACTGAAACTGTAGGTACAAGAAAAATGATTATTATAACTATTTTTGGGCCTAAGCCTTTCCTCGAGCATCAGGATGATCTAATATTACCTGTTTTTATCAGATGGAGCTAAAATAGTCAGCCATCTTGAAATCCACCTCACACTGACGCATGTGGTCCAGGCTGCATCTACAGCTGATGAGAAAATAGTTTATTTTTACAGCAGAGCTGTGGCCTGGCTGTTGACACTTCGCCCACAGAACTGTGCAGATGTTGTGCCATTTGGCAAGACGCTTTACATTTTATCTGAGTGGCTTCGCTGTTGGAGGTGGAAATGTGCTTTGAGTTTCTTTAAGTCAGTAGTGTACATTTCCAGAGAACATATCCATATACAACAGTGAACATGATTAAATTTAAGATTTCAGTGAACATTTTGCTTGTTTTCATCCCAATCAACCTCACTGTAAATCTGGACCAAAGTCCACATAAATGACACAGACGTTTTGATTTTTACAGATGATAATATCTTGTAAGACTTTAATTTTGTTGAATAATTGTTTAAGGCCAACGCGTTCCAGGACACTGTTCTGCGCCGTCAGTTAGGCACGCACACACCGGACACACGCCTGCAGCAACAGCGTTTGACTTTGCACCTGCGATGTTGATTTGCACATTAGTTGATGGTTTGCACTAAATCTAAAACTTGTCGACACTCATGTTATTAAAATCATGTTTTAGACAATCTTATCAGTTTTCTCACTTTTTACGACGGCAGCTTGTTGACAGAATGACACTGAGCATTGCAGTATTCAGCGTGCGTTGACACGCAGCACGTGATGCACCGCGGGAAGCTGCACTTTGGTGTGCGTTGGCCTTTAAACTCACAGCAAACTGTGTCAGTTGTTTGTAATCTGACTCTGCATGGAAGTGGTTTTAAATGGCTAAGTTTTAGCGTTAGCATTGACCAATAATTACATCCTTTTATAAACACACACGTCTTTGGGTGAAGGTTTCTCGTGAATTGTAAGATCTATGACATCTTGTCAGAGAAAAACAATCACAAGTTACTGTTCACTGCCTGAACAAAAGGTCATTTTTCTGAGGTCAAAATCCAACAGAAATCAACTGAACAGGAAGTGAATTGTCGGTAAATATTTCACTTTTTAAAACAAGACAACTGATGTTCTCTCAACAGAGTGAATTGTCTTTGCATTTTGTCCCTTTTTGACGACACGTGGAGGGATTCTGCTTTAAAACCTAAATTACTTCCTCTGATTTCCAACTTTTATTTGTGAGTTTCTTCATAAATTGCATTTTAACAGCTGTAAAACAATGACGAATATTTACCACATGAACTATCACACCAAACTAAGTGAAAATTAACCAATAAATGTGATAATCTGTCTTTTAAATGAGATTTGTTTTGTCGATGATGAAAAGGACGGTTCTCTTAAACGAGCTGAAGGGTTGAAAGCTGCAGACTAATTGTAAAATCACATTAAAATGCTACATTGTGCATCTGTAAGACACAGACTGAGACAAAATTGCATCTGACCCTGCTCTTAAGTTTAGAAATATCTATAATTATTGTATATATTTATTTATTTATACATACTTAATTTTAAACACAGAACTCTTAAAAGGATAGAAAACACAACTGATATTCTGATGATTTGACTGCACAATAGATTCTCTGTTTATCGTCTGTAGTATTGTGTGAACAGAGCCCTGCAGCACATGGCACATATTAATATTATTATATCACACGTTTGTCTTAATGTACAGTCATATTTACACCTTTAGACTCTATTAGTTACACAGTCGAGGTTATGAAATGTAAACTGTTATGTTAGACGCAGTGAGAAAAGAAATGCAGAGCAACAGAAAGGATTTGGAGGATAGAAATGTCAAAAACTCTTTGTAATGCCATTTTCACAAAACAAAAATAATATTAAGGTGGGTTCAAGTTCTTTGATTTGATCATTTTGCGGTCGAGAAACACCAAAATATAAACTAATGAATGGCAATACTGCTACATCCTTAATAAGTTGTGTTCACGACTTAAACCGATGTCACGATTTCAGATGGAGAGCTTTTATCGTTCTCAAAGATTGACAGTTTATTAGGTTGTTCGATAATTGTGATTACTCACGTCACAATATAATCAAAAGAATAAAATAAAAATTATTTTGCCAGTTTTAGAAGCAAAATTGTGTTGTTGTTTTTTTTTAAACTGGATGAGCAATATCAGTTCCAGGCGTCTTTCTAGTTTTACGGCCTTCGTCTGTGGAAGTGGTTATCAAACTGGGGGTTGAGAGATAGTTTCAGGGGGTCCCATGGTGAAGTGAAAAATGAAGCATTGATGCTCTAAACAAGGTTTTACACGTTTAAACTACAGTAATAAATGTAATGTTGGATTCATATTTGCTGGCCTAGATGACTATATCTAACCAGGTTGGTGTTACCAAGTGTCTCCACTTCATTTTACTCCAGTCAGGTATCACTGAACAGCAGACAGAAAAAAGGTGTAACTTTTTTTTCTTTTCTTTTTTTGGAATTGAAAATCTATTAAACGAATGATACACGGACTGATCAAAAGCAGTGATTGGTTAAATCTAACCTCAAAGATGCGACATCAGACAAATGCCACAAAGTGAAATGAAACCGGCTGATGCATCAGGCTAAAATATCTAGGCTTATATCCTCAAAATCAAATGAAACAAAAGACTATATTTTCACTTTGCTTTTACTAAGCTTACATTTTAAGGTTAGTAGTCGCAAATGTTATAGCAGTTGTTATTTTGGGGGTCGCCACTAAAATAGGTCGAGGATCACTGGTCTGTGGAACCAGAAAACTTCAGGGCCACAGAGAACATTCAGGTTTTTAAGAGCAGGCTCAAAGCCCATCTTTTAAAATTAGATTTTTATTATTTACTACCTTAGTTTAGTTTTTTATTAGTGTAAGAAGTTTTTTTCAATTGATTCCATTGGCTAGAACATTATATATAATCTAGTATATTCCATAGTATATTATCTATATTAGCAGTCCCCAACGTTTTTTTTGTAGGAACCGGTACAGTCACAATTTTTCTTTTCCAATGACTGGTCGAAGTTTAGTAGGTCCGGGGGCCGGTTTTGTTCCCCGGACCCTCATCTATTTAATATAGAATATTTATTTTTTTATTGTCTTCACAGCATAGCTTTCACAATTAGCATGTGTTGGGAAACACATGCTAATTGTGCAAATAATGCCTCATAGTATCATTAAAATGTCTTTTTTTTATCCTAATTGAGTCTATCTTTATTTTTATTTGAGATCACTTACTTTACTTTTACCTCTCTATTCTAATATGACTTCTAGTTGAATTTGTGTAATTATATATGCATACAGTTGCATATATAATTACACTTTTCTCTAGTGTTTCCTCTGAAGAGCCTCTGTACCTGGAGCTGTGGTCGGCTGTAGCTGCTGGGCTTTGACTCGTGGACCTCTGGACTTTGTCCTGTGACGGTAAGTGACTCCTGATGGTGCTCTCTCATCTGGCTCCTCTCTACTCAGCCTAATATATTCTAATGAAACAAAAAGTGTTTTAGTATGAGAGTTGTTTGGGTGTAACTGAGTATGTTTGAATTCATTAGATTATATTGTGACGTGAATTATCTTCACATTCCTAATCGTGACATCCGTACTTATGAACACAACTCGTTTTCTTTGCTCAGATGTTTTTAAAGCGCCGGGCTCAGTCTGGATAGATGAGGAAGCCGGAGAAGGTGGAGTATTTGTTGGTGTTGCCTCCGTGGACTTTTCCTCCGTCCAGTTGCACACACACCTCGTCTCCCACGTCCAGATGCAGGATCACGCTGTTGGAGGCGTAGTCGTAGTTCTGATCTGCGTCCTGGGCGATCGCGCTGGCCCTCACCTGGAAACACACAACAAACAAACGGGCTTAAAAGATGTTTATACAGTATGACGAGTTTTAAGTTTTAAGGTCAGAATGGTTTCTCTTTTGCAAGGTTTTCATTAAGAGTTTCCTAAAGCCTTCTGCACACTACAAGAGTTTTGGTCTGATTTTAAGCCCAATGTGCCCCTCTAGGAGTTCAGAGCTGTGGCCAGAGTAAGGACTTTCGTAAGAGATTTTTTGTGGTTTCTCTCCTTCTGTCTGTGCGTCACTATGACTAGGATTTGTCAGGAGCATCATGGTGAGGTTCACCTGCTGCAGGAGCGAGGACCTTTACAACAGAAGCATCTGGTGCATCTGCCTTGTGACGGCGACTCTTAAAATGTCAAATAAAGAAGAAACATCGCCTCATCGTCTGTAAATTGTGCTCGTAGTCAAAGTGTGGTATTACTCACGTCATCTCCAACACACCTGCTCCTTAAATGATGTGAGAAGCACCTACTAGACTATAAAACATGACCAAGACTGTTTTGTTTAAACCTTTTCATTTGACGGCCACAATGCTGTGTGAGAGTAACAGCTCCTCCTCTCTCCTGTGAGCTTTATAAACCTGCTTTAATCACTGGCGTTTCATCATTGTTGTTGGTGTTTCACTTTTATAACTGCTCACATGAAGAAAACACTCTGCGTGCGATCACGTGACACACACACTGTTCTCCGCTCCTGTGTCTCTCGTTCTGTGTTGTCACTGTTCTTCTGACTCATGATGCCACTGGCCAGTCTTATACCTTGTAAATGCCTTAAACTCCTCCAGTGTAACCTGGCTCTGTGTATCTGTGTTAAACTCCGATTTGAGTTCTCTACAGTATCCATCTGGAACTTCACTTGCAAAAGCGAGGAAAAGGTGGGACTTTATGAAATACTTCAAGCTGATTGGGTGTGTGGCTGACCTTATTTGTGCTTAACCAATCACAGCAACGAATCTAATGTCCGCGTGGGATAAAACAAACCCTAACCCTGTCACACACCTCTTTGCTGTTCTTTCAAAAAGAAATATTCTGTATTTTTGCTAAAACACAATCAAAAACACCCAAAACACAAACATCCACAGGAGCCGCCATCCTTGATTTGTTTGAATTATCGGTACTTCCTGTTGTTGTTCAACCCCCCTCAACCTGCCCTGCTGCGAAGCCAGATGGATTATCTCGAGTTTGTGAATTCACAAATATCGCAAGATAAACTTTTGGCTGGTCAGGTTACCTCTAGTGTGCAGCCAGCTTAATCTTGGCTGTGATTGGTTGACTTCTAACACATACACCACCTACGAGTTAGGATTTTTCTTGTCACAATAATTGTACTTTGAAAGTCTGATCATGACTGTTCTGAGTCTTAGTGACTTAACCATTATTAATGTACTTGGTCCATATTCTACATTATGTTATAAATTTAATTAAATCACCTAAAAGCCAAAAATCAGATGCACTTCATCATTATTTCTATAAAAACCTCTGCTGCTGCTGTGTTAGTTTTGCTCACTTCACACTCCTGTTTCTTCTTTCAGCTCAGCTCTAATGATCGATCGCAAACAAATGTGCCGTCTCGTTATGAATCCAGCCGCATACACAGATACAAATCATGTCTGTGTAATTAATTAGACTAAATTAACACAGTCGCACAAACCACTTCATAACATTTGGATTTTCATTGACCCAAGTTGACTTTTTGACTTTGCTTTTCTACATTGGTAGATCTCAGAGATCTTTTGCTCTGCACTGTTTTAAAAAAAAAAAAGATATCATGATAGTTTATTGGCTTAGCAGCGCTGCTTAGGTCATGTATGTGTGCTATTGAAAAAAGAACAATTAACAGATTGATAGTTATTAGTAGCAGTGGTTTAACCAGTGCAGTAAAGACACATCTGCCTTTCACCAGGCGCTGTCGGGCAGAAAGACGTTACGCAAACAGGAAAGAAGACACCCGGCTTCTCTGCTACATCAGCGGCAACGACTCCATCAGAAACAAACATGCTGTGGACTTAATATTTTTGTTTTTATGGATCTATCCCACAACTTCTCTCACAGTAACAGGCCCAAATTGAGTGACAGACGAAGTGTCGGAGCAAAGACAACACTTTCACTTTAGAAAACGAGAGAAGAGAATGGTCATTTCATTACAAATGCCAAATGTGAAGAAAATTTTACAATCAATTTGAGTAAATCTGGCTCTGAAAGGTTTGTCATCTGCTCACTTAGCTGTATAACTAAATATTAGATGAATATAGACCTTTCCCCTGCAGTAATGTGAGCTGTAGTGTTACTTTATGTTGCTTGGTTCCCACTAAGATTTATAACTTTGTTATTTTTGTAAAGAACGGGAATGGATTCAGCAACTGCTCTTCTCGTGTTACTTTCATGTATGTTTGTGTATTATTTGTCTCGTTATCAATCTCACACATGACTTTGTTTGATTCTGAGCTCACATGGCACTCAAATATTACAAATGCAAATAAGTACTACCTAGTGTGTCTCAGTTGGATCATGTCACTGTTCACTATTCACAATCGAATCGAACTATCCAGGCAAACGAATCCTGATCTGAATCAAAAGTGTAGTGTGAATGCAGCTTTAATCTAATAAAAAATGTCAAACATATGAGACATTTTGGATGACACCAGTCACTAAATGAATCTACTTCTGTCACAATTATGATATGTCTGAACCAGTTATACGGACACTTTCTGGAACAATTTCATATCAGAATGTCCTTGCAGTTTGACTTTATTACAGTTCTGCTCACGATCGGACTTGTGTATATCTAAAACCCAACCCTGACCACACATACAGCTGATAGTGTTTTCTCTAAGACCAGACTAAGCAAATCTGCCACATGAATGAATTGCACTTTGTAAATAAACACTTACTCAAGCAGGCCATTGTTCAAACCGAGACAAATAAACTACAGAAGGAGGGACATACATATTAATGAATGCAAATGTGACTGATCCTGATTCTCTTCTGTCTTTGGCTCAGACTAAATCCACAGTCCATCATCTGCATCGTCTCCAGTCGCACAATGATCTACTCACGCGTTAGTTTTACGGACTGTCCTGGCTTCCTCTGCATCAACAGTAAAGATGCTCCCAGGTTAACAGGAGATTTCTTGTGTGGGCGACATGAACAAGGGAAACAGACTCGGCTCGATTGGGAACCAAAGTTACAACATTGTCTCTTTCTCTAAATTGGCCCGGTTCACGTTCACAATACACGTTTTGCCAATCGTACCAGCAAAGTAGAGACACGTCTGCTCCTCGCCTGTAGAGGCGCTGTGGGACAGAAACACGACCTCTTCAACCAAACCAGATTTAGACATTTTAGGCCAGATTATGGTTTGTTTGCGCCTTCACAATTATCCAATCGAACTGAACTATTCAGGAAAACGAATCCTGATCTGAACCGAAAGTGTATTGTGAATGCAACCTTAGTTTTACTGCTGTTAAGTTGAAAGCAAAAAGAGAAAAGGGGAAAATGAAGTAATCACGGTAAGTAATTTTAGCTCTAAAAGAGAATTCCAAAAAGCACCAAAATGAAACTATGTGTCAAATGGATTTATGTGTGCAAATGATGTGGATTTTGGCCTGTTACATGTGGTTGCTAGGTAAAAGTTGGGAATTACCTCAACATATGCCATATTTATTGGATCAAAAACCGGCTAAATGTTTAGGGTAATCGTGCATATAATCATGTTCACTATGTAGTTTGTCATACGCATTTCTCTACACGATAACAAAATAACTGAACTTCACTTTTTTTAAATTCAAAATAATTCTCTTCCACAAATAAATCTCGTCCCTGGTTTGCTGCATTTAAAACACATTTGCGATCATTTATTTTTTGTCCTAAACTAAATCGATGGTGTGTCCGTGTTTGGATTCAGCGCACACGTCTTCTTCATTATTCCCTCTCTCTCTCTCTCTCTCTCCTCCTGCTCTGTCCATCCGTCTTGCTCTGCTCTGACGGTAGAATGAGATGCAGGTCACGCACGCGCTCGCCCCCCCTGTCGGGTGAGGAGGGGAACAGCGCCTCTCTCTGTCTCCGTCCCGACTGAAGCAGATTGATTATTTAGAGGCCTACAGAGGCTGTGTCTCAACCGGGGGGACGCGAACAATAAGCAAAAGGTATGGCACTGCTGTTTTAGTGTGTGTTCGTAAATGTTGTGATTTGTTGGAGCTATTAACTTACACTCCGGTATGAAATGTAAATATCCAATATGATGGAGCTATTGTAAAAACAGACCTTTTCTGCATTTAACTGTTGCCTGCCAATGACGTCTATTTCCATCATAGTCCTTTTATTCTCTGCGGTGATAGAGGGCTCTCTGATGCACATGTTGACTTTGTCTGCAGTCAAATACATGATGCAGTTCCACAGATTTACCAGCAGAGGGGGGTGTATTTGAGCACAAGGACCCAGAAGAAGTCACCAGGAAATATATTTCATTTCCCAGCGCAGTCGGCTCTGTTTTACGTGATCAGCTGATTCTGGAGGCCGGCTTTCTTTTCAAACGGAGCAAAGAACCACACACACTTTCACAACATTTTCTCTCTCCTCTCTCACATACTCACACACAGCTCTCTCTCTCTCTCTCTCTCTCTCTTCCTCTCCCCCTGCTCCTCTCCTCTCTTCCCTCTACACACATCCTGTAGCTCTCTGCTCCGGCTCAAGTCTGTGAGAGCTGTAATTGGTGCTTAGACATCTCTGGCAGCTTCTGGTGTAATAGATCCGACTCTTCAATAACCTCACACAATCGCCATGAACCAGGCTAAAGGACACAATATGCTCACATTTTCAGCTGCTCGCAAAGTGGTAAAGTAGTACATAGTCTTGTTTTTGATTTTATTTTGAAGACATAAGCCTAGTTAAATTCATCTGCAGGTCTTAGCAGGTCAGCAATGAGGAATCTACATCTATATTCTTAAAGATGCACTGCATAACCTTTTGACCAAAAATAGACTTGAATAAAATCATGTTTTCACCTTTGTTGCAATAAATGTATAGTAAAAATGTGTTTTTTCTTTGAGGTGCCTTGCATGATCACTAAACAGACCATTATTTTTGTAGCTTTCCAGGGAAAAGATGTTCCCTTAGAAATATATTTTCACACTATTGAATATTTATCACCATGCAGAATGTCCCCAAGTATGGTTTTATCTTTCTGTTACTTCAGAACTGTGTAAGTTACTTTTCACCCACAGAAAGTTCCAGAGTGCACCTTTAAAACATTCCAACTTTGTCCAAAGAGACTAAAAAAGAGTTTAAGATTAATATTCTGATTTCTAGTCCTTTAACTATGCATATTTGTGATTTCTACAAAATCTTAAGAATCCATCTGGAGGTTAAAGGACGGCTGGGCCAATCACAGTTCGACGGCAAACCAATCACACCGTCCCTGTAACGGTCCCGTGAGTCAGCGCAATTAAAAGAAGTCGGGCGGGTTCGGGTGGGTCAAGACTAAACCCATGTTCAAAGCTCATTTGCTTAGCTTCAAGTGACATAGAATGTGAGTCCAATAAGCCTCATGTAAAGCATGTTCTTTAGCCCTGTTTAACAAACTAAAACACGACTTGTGAGTCTTGAGCTTAAAGGACAAGTAAAAAAAAACATGGCGTTCTTGCGTTCTGTTCAGCCAAAATATCAACACAATCATATACATTTCACTAATAAATGATGCTCCAGCGTGAACAAATTCATCATCGCAAACTACGAGCGCAACGAGTCAAATCCTCATCTGAAAAGTTCAGACTCCTCCTGCGTGATCCAAACTGCTTAAAGTTTGAGCTTCTACCTGTTGCCATGGAATGCTGTGATTTGGCACAATCCCCAAACAGTACGTTTGAGCAAAAAGCACTTTGTATTAACGCTCATGAGGTGCCCTCCGCAGACATATGTATACTCTGCAGCTGCCAGCAACTTTGTGCGGATTCAGGTTTGGGTTGGGTTCTGATTTTTTTCAGATTAATAATGTGAAACTCTCAATTCAGACTAATACATTTCTGATGTGAGCTATGTTACTTAAACCACAACATTCATCTTTTGCAGTGTCTTATGTCTATAATATTTTGTAGTTGACTAGTTGCAGTAGTCAATTATCAAGCTAAAGAATTTACCTGTTTACTGTTGAGATAAAAAAAAACATTTTCCTTTTCATGTCTCTTTCATATTCTCCTCCACTTCTTAAATGCTTGAAATACAATCAAATGTAACGCGTCCATCTCTTCGGTTCGTCGTATAAAAACCCAGAGGAGCCACATTAAGGCTCCCACCAAGGCCACATCATCTCTTCCTCCACATTATCCACTCGACCTCACTGTAAGAGCGGACTCATTTCTTTTGTCGTTTTTTATGGACCTGCCGTGAACGCCTCGCAGCATTTCTGAGGCGTTTTGTGGGTGATGAGAGCGGAGGTATGACGGCGTTTGGGGAAAATAAAACATGGAATCTGACATGTTACGACCAGTTAAGGAGATATATTGTGCATTGTCTTTGTTCATGTATTTATGAGTGTGACATATGTAGCTCAGTCAATTTGTTCATCTTAAAACAGCTCAGAAATAAAAACAGATCCATTAACTTCTTCTCTTCCTTCTAGATGAGTTTACACAATTCTGTAGTAATAGAAAGTTAAAACCATTCTTTAGGTCATTCTGAATAGGGATAAATACATTTTGTCTCTTAACGTGAAAAAATACAGCTAAAATAACACATTTTCTATTGAAGCATAAGAAGAGACCCCCTTTCAGACCAAATAATCATCCATTTTGTGGCCACACAAGTCACCTCAAAGTCAAGACATATATTTTTATTATTTGTTAACTGCAACAAAAATATCTAAAAAACAAAAACATGATTTTTTTTTCCAAAGTCTCTTTTTGGTCAAAAAGTTACCCAGTACATCTTTAAAATATCCAGCTAAAATAATCTTTCAAACTGAAACAGTTTCTCAGCCTGTGAACTAAGGGTGTGCATGCCAATAATCTGGCGATACGATACATATCACGATACACATATCACGATACAATATATCACAAATATATCTGATACAGAGCCCCACAACGATATATTGTGATTTTTCTTTAACTTTGGTCTTTTACAAAGTGAAAATATTTTTTTGTTTGTTTTAAAGAGTCAAAAAATAAAATGATAATTTCTAATATTATATTTTCTAGTATTAATGAAAGACAGTATTGATACTCAAAGATTCTCTCTGACTGTATTAATACTGGCAGCACAAAGCTAATCAATTAGTAAAAATACTAAACCACTCTGTTTTTATGATATTATAAATGTTTGTGTCAAGGTAATAGTCCTCTTGTAGACACGGTGCTGACCTCTACTGTCCTGGCTGAATAGACCATTTTTGAACCACTATTGACATTGAAATCCAGGAAACAAAGCATCCACATTAAAATGTAAGACGTCATCAAATAAATAAATTCAGAATTTTTTACATCATCGCGAGTATCGGGAGATCAGATATCGCGATATATTGCAGAATTGATCTTTTCCAACACCCCCTACTCTGAACACAAAGAATGGACTCTGTGAATCTGAGTCTTTATGCTTTAACCCGTTGGTTCTGAGTGAGAACAAGCTATGTACAGAAGAAAAACAGAATCTACTTTTGGCCTGAATTTTGGTAAATCTGCAGAGCAGTAAAGCTGGTGTTTGTAGTTTGGGCCTGAATAATACTAGTTTGAACAGATTTTGGGTTTTGACAATTCCGCTACAAAAGCTGAAAAGAATTTAACTAAAAATGAGTTTTAGCGATCTGTAGGAAGAACAAGTTCAGGCGAAGGCATATAGATACAGAACAGTGTTATCACTCACAGCTCAACAACTACAACAGCAAACATAGATTTAAGGAAATATATTGTGTCAAATATAGATACAAAAACATGAAGATGAATAAAGTAATCCGACTGTCCAAATACGTAAGTAAATGTATCCAACAAAGCCAGTAACCTTACATTGAATGGACTGAAGAGATATTTTTTTACAAGAGTTCAAATTGTTAGTTATTATGGTGCCCAATACAAAAAAACTTTACGCCAGAGACTAAATAGACTGAGCACTTTCAATTGTGCCTAATCGTACATACTTCAATCATCGAACTATGTCTATTATAACATTATTTTAGGCATTACCAAACCCACATTTCCTTATTTTGATAATTCTGATTGATTAACCATTATTCTGTCTCTCTCGTTAACCCACAGACCAGCTCAGCTCCGGTTACAGCCGCTTGTCAGACACTTTTCAGCGAAGCGTCGGGGGAATCTCGTCGAGCCTTGTGCAGACAGATGCCCCACGTTCAACACGTCACATCCACTTCTGGCTTTTATTTTTCCTTAACGCCATTAGCTCTCCTCCCGGGAACTGTTCTCTCCCAACGATACAACACACAGAAACAACACGCCTCACGTCTGCTGCGATGCGTTCAATGGAGGCTCGGGGAAAATAAAATGACAAATGAGACACAAGAAGATTCAGATGCTGTTCGAGAGTCATTATCCAGTTTGAGATGTAGTTAGATTTTAGACGTTTTAGATGAAGAACCAAGAGCTGATGCTGGTAATGTGATCATACTTGGGATAATGTTATGCTTTTTATGGGTGTCAAATAATACATATTAACCTTTGGATCTCATCTTAAGTGTAATTATTACGGACGTCATCTGAGTCGTCCATGTCTAAAATGTAAAATTCTCTGTTAAGTTTCCCTCGAATTTTACCTTGTGTAGTTCTCCAAACTCACAAGTCCTCATGTAATTATAATTACATTAATGTTTTCAATCTTTTAACTGTGTATATATAGATAAATTAACTCTGCTGCCTATTTTACATTCAGATATTACTATTCGCCACAGATCATTCCCAGACAAATTTGTCGTTTTTCTACAATTAAAAAGCAAAATCTAAACAAGAAAAGAAAAAAAAAGAAAATAAAAAGTGTTTTTTGTAAATATAAACTAAAAATGGCTAAAATTCACCTCTTCTATGACTTGAAAGTGCAATCCAAAAAAACACAACTTTCAAAATCCATAAAAGAATTTGAAAAAAGAAGCCCAAAGTCGCTATAAAGAAGTAGACTTGGCAACTCTGAAGCTGAGAGAAGTAAAAAATAGTTTGTATTTGAGGTAAGTAAGTAATCTTTATTTGTATAGAGGGATTTTCAGTCGACGTCACTTTCCGCCCTACTGCGCATGCGTTATGCAGAAAGAGAAATACTCTGTCTGGATAGCTGGGGAAACTTCTTTGAAAAAAACAACGGAACGGGACGACAGCAGCTGTTTGGATCAGGTCTGAACTGGTCTGACAGACGTCTGTCTCCTGAAGCTTGAGACAGTGTTCTTTCCTCGTCGTTTTTTCACCTGAATCTAATTTTTGAAGGTCGTAGGATCAATTTAATTCACAAATGTTGATTTAGCAGTATAGCTTATGTTTTCTCACAGTGATGAACTCTTATAGTTAGCTGACAACGGAGGTTTTTCAACTGTTTGTATCTACAGTATGTGGAGGCGGGGTGCGCACGCATCGCCCGTATTGAGAAACAAAAAATCCAGTCACAAAGCGCTTCACAGTGAGAGAACTTTGGGAGATTGGTCTGCGCACCACTCTGATCACACTTTTTATCATGAATGAAGTTTTAAACTGGTCAATAAAGACTGCATTGAGTTAAATTGCTTCGAGCTTCATGTGTGTCCAGAGTGAAAGCGTTAGTAAATTTACGACATGTCAATATAATGATAAAGTTTTGCCAATTCAATTCATTTCACAGTTTGGTCACTTTTTGTGCAATATTTAAACCTCCATCAATAAATTTTGACTAATTTCTGATAAATTACCACAATGTTTTCTGCCTAATGCCACAAAAACACAGTAACATACAGACTTTCCTTTGACATTGTCTCATTTGTAATACAGTGTTGAGCTATAAATAGACGTACCATGAAACACTTGACTTTTGTTTGCGCAGCTTAGTTATTACAGCTCACATTAAAACAGCAGGCTTCACATCACCAGCGCTGCTCATTGAAACGGCCTTTTAAACATGAACTTCTCCTAATTATATTTGCCAGCCAAAAGGACACTGTTATTTATGGCTTTATGCTTGACTTTGCACAGACTGATTTATTCATGGTGGCTTTGGCTCGAACCCGATGGGAAACTTATCCAGACCTAACGTTTACTATGTACATATTTTAAAGAGCTGACATTTTAAAGCATCTCTCGTAATACTGCCATGCATCATAAATGGCATCAAATACATAAGCTTTGTTGGTTTTATAACTATAACAGGATAAAATTGGCCTTTAGACGACAAGACGTAACGAGGAAACAAAATGATAGGCTTTAGTTCTTGTGTTTTAGAAGTCCAATTTATCTCTTCAGGACTTAAGGACGGTGACCCTGAAGAGTTGTGATGGTTTGACCTGTTTCTTACAGCCCTGTTTCCATAGGCTCGAGTCATGGCTGTACCGTATGGTTCTATGCACAACCATGAAAAGTAGAGGGGCAAGTGTGAGCCCTGCCATTTGGTTGTTGGATCTTCCTTTAAAAAAACTATTCTATTCTTGCACATAATACATAAATTAACCACAGTCTAAAACTCTACAGTGTGACTCCTAATGAATTTTACAACATCTAAGTATTTCCAAAATATGATATTAATTTGCGCCCCCTCACAAAATTACGTTCCCGCGGCTATGATTCTATGCTGCTTCCACTTGGCAAAGTGACTCGTTCTGGCCCGCTTGTAGTGAGCTGTGGATGGCCCTGCTTTCACAGTGGATCCTGGTGCAGGTTCTCCCACAGTTCACCACGCGGTCCACCCTTTAAGCAGCACGATGATTGAGCTCATAGACATAACAACCAGACAAACAAGTAACAGAGACACAACTGACACAATGACACTGTGAAATCAATCAATAAATCAATCAATAAAAAGTACAGTTTAAAAAAGTTAAAAGTGCTGCAGTCAAAAATTTAAGGCGCCTAATTTAAAGTGCATTGTTCACGCTGATAACAGCGTATTATTGTTTAACCCCACTTTTTCATAAGTTTGTGGGTTGCTTCCTGAATGGAAAAAAAAGTGTTATAGTTCATATTAAAATACTCCATTTTGCTACAAAAATGTACTTTTCTTCAAGTTGAAAGAGAGAATGCTGATACCAAAATTTGGAATTTTATACTGTAGGCATAGAAAGTTTCTCAAACACACAAATTTACTTTATAACGCATTTCTTAGAAATAAAGCACGTCTGCCTGAAAATGTGCTTTTTCCTATAAACTCTATTGATGCCAAAACTGCAACTGCATGAACTCAAAACTAAACAAAAAAAATAATTAATTTAATAACAAACAAACAAACAAAAAAATTAATATTTTAAACTGACACGATTATTTTTTGTTGTTGTTACCATTATATTGTGACTAGAAAAAACACCATTATCGATTATCCTAATAATCTTCACGTCCCAACCACAGAGTCACTATTCATTTCTAAACAGCACAGATTGAAAACACAGACATAAACATTCACACAGGACTAGAATTACATAAAGACGTCTGAGGGAAACTTTACATTTTTACAGACATGGACGATTCGCACTGGACTAGGAACTTAGACAACGCTAATTATTACAATGTTGTTTGAGGTAAATAGTGTATTATGTTGCGCGAAAAGGACAATGATCTAGTTCAGGATACTGACTTAATCGTAGCTTAGTCTCAGTTTAGTCTTGTTTCACAATTAGTTTATGATTTAGACTAGTTTTTGTTTTTGATTCAGCTCTTTACCCCACGTTTAGTTCAGTTTAAGTCCCATAATAGCCCATTATTGTTAAAATTTTCAAAGTGAAGTAAAGACAAAAAAACAAGCTTTGCACATTGAACTTATTGTTTTCATGCAATTATAGGAAAACTTCGGCCTTTGTAGACAGCTGAAGATATGTGGGGCAGAAAAATCCATGTAATTGTAAACAGAAGCAAAGATTTAATGTAAAAGTGAACGGATTCCTGTCCCGAACGGCTCCTGTTAGGAACCACGGGCCCCTGGAGACCGTGGAGCCCATAGACCTGCCTCTGCGTTTCATTAGAGAAGGACAGACGACACCAGGGTCTGAAACATTATATAATCAGTCACTTTGCACTGGAAATACTGATTCAATTTAGGGTTTGTACCTTTGGGAAACAGTCAGAGGAAGGTTGAATCCACTCATGTTAAAATGGGTTAAGTAAATCAGATTAAGTAGAAAATGTATTAAAAATGTGAATTGTTTTTTGATGTAAAAGAGAACATTGGCGATAACTATATAATTGATAAGTTTATTTATTAGGGATGAGACAAGACAGAATTTTCACAAGACGAGCCACGGGATTGGGTCTTCGAGATTGAGACGAGAGTTTAAAATAATTTGCATTAATCGTTTACATTTAGAAATTTAACAAAGCAAATGACAAAATGAAGTTATTATTATTTATATTTGATTTACACTTTATCATGTCTTTAACAGTATTCTACTGAACTCTGCCCCCTTTCTCTTCCCTCTGCTGCTGCAGACAGACACTCACAGAGAAGAAGGGGGAGAATTGTAAGGTAATGTTTATTAAGGACAATGCACAATTACATTAAGCACAATTAGAGGTGGGCAATATATCGAATTTTAGATATTATCGTGAATTTTGTGTTGGAGATATGCAAAACTTGAATATCGAGTATATCGTGCAAGTGATGCTGTATACTTTCTAATAGACAAGGTTAATTTATGTGGAATTTACAAGAAGTAATTCAAAGTGTTTCACAAAAGAGAAAATTACTTTACATATTGTTCTGATAATTGAACACCACTGGGAAAAAATGAATACATTAGAAAACAAGATAATTTGTGCCTGGCTGGAATAAGTAATGTTTTACATGTTTTTAGTACATTTTGATTCGTTTTAAACTAGTTTTGCCAAAGGAAAAGAATGTAATATCTTGTTTTATAAAATTTTAAAATTACACACTAACTTGAAATTATGAGACAAAAAAAAAAACAAAAATGTTTTGTTCTTGAAATAAAGACTAAAATTACTCGTTCTTTTGGCAAATCTTTAAGCCTTGCTAACTTCAACCAAAGTTAAACTTTTGGCATATTTAAGATTGTCATTTTTCCAGTGCAGTAACAATTTTGAACACGTTTTAACTTGTTTATGTTGGACTGACAAAATATCCTGTCAATATCGTAATCGAGATTTGCAAAAAATGTATCGAGATATTCATTTTTGTCCACATCGCCCAGCTCTAAGCACAATGGCAGAGATGCTTGAACCAGGGCTCCAGACTAACTTTTTTCTCAAGGAGCATTGTAGCCCCTAACTGATTCAACTTAGGGGCACAGAGAAAAATTTAGGGGCACTGGTTGTAAATTGTTAATTCATATATAATTAATAGTAGTTACAATTTTACAATTACTTCTCAGTATTGTTTTGAATGTATAATTAGTTAGTTTATTTTGTTACAAAAATTTTCCAAAAATTACTTGAATATTAAAATATTTATGAAATGTTAACAGCAGGAAAAGCAGTTAACATTTCAAGCAGTTAACAAATATTGCTGATTAATGGTAGCAATAGGGCTGCACCATTAATCAAAATCTATCTCAAATTGCAATTACATATAGGCCTATTCAGTCACTTCTCTACCACATTTACTCAAAAGGTCAGTATTATGCTATTCTTTTACACACACTGAATGTAAAAGCAAATGGAACATTACAAGTTTTGGGGGTCCTACCTATTTAGACTGTAGCCTATACATTTAGAGAATATTAATAAAGTAGCCTACTGGGTGACCACAGAGACAAAATGAAAGCTTAACTGCAGGTATGAAGCTTATTTGTATAAGTGTTAAATACAGCCAAATATAAAGTGAAATGGACTGTTAGATCCAGGCCTAGATTATAAAGCACAAACATTGTAAAATGTGATGTGTTTTTGACACGACGTAAGAGCAAAACTATCAGCTTAAAAATACAGCCTCACGCAGGAGATTCCCACAAACCGCGCGTCCTCAGCTCCGCACAGCTCCACACAGGGGGCGGGTCACCGGCGGAAGCCTATATGACCTGGGCCATCCACTCTGCCTCTGCACGTAAAGCCCAGACGTCGGATAAAGGATAAAGATGTTTTATTGGTCACGGATTTCGGATCGTTTCTCTGTAAGGATTGAGTCGTGAACCAAGGAAAAGCGGAGCGCTCAGGACACACAGTGCACGAGGACCGCGCGGCGCGCAGGGACTGAAGTGAAACTAACGCGAAGAAACAAAATGAACGGACTGTGAATACTTTGTTGGCCCGTGTATTTACACGCAAGCCATAACAAGTTGGTCACGTTCAGTGGCGCTCGGAAAGTTTTACTTTGACGCACGGAATAATGGTTAGACGGAGATCCAAAGCAGTACGTGGGGCGGAGGCAGCGCGTGGAGCGAGGACAAGTGGAGGAACACACACGGTAAACACACACGGTAAACACACACACCTACTGCTTCCTCCTCTGTGTTCTGCGTGTGACACAGAGGAGCAAGGACCCACAATCGACGCGCCCCGCCCGACATTTCACAGCCCTGTCAAGCGTTGTCATGAAAGTCACGAATGAAGTCGAGTTAGGTTTGAACGCACTACCCGTGCGTGCGTGCCCATGTATTGTTCCAGAGTTAAAGGACACGGAAAACCACGCTGTTGATACAGATTTAAAGCTGTGTAACACGAAGACAAAAAATAAAAAAGGCATTTTAATTTCCTGCTCGCACCGGAGCGAGTGGCTGAAAAAAATACTCGCACTGGGGCCAAAAATAGTCGCAAAATGCGAGCATTTGCTCGCAGTCTGGAGCCCTGTTGAACCAGATTGTAGCTTACATCTAATTTACATCTGTAGTCCTGGGGAGTGGAGAGGGGAGGCACATTGGACGTAGTTTTAGTTGTAGGAGGAAACCGGAGTACCCAGAGGAAACCTACGCAGACACAGGGAGAACATGCAAAACTCCACATAGAAAGGCCCCAGGCGGCCCGGGAGTCGAACCCATGACCTTCTTGCTATGAGGCCAGAGCACTAACCGCTGCACCTACGAAGGTTCTCACAAGGAAAGGCTACAAAAGCGCGCGAACCACACAAGAGCCGCCGTCTGTGAGCCCGGGTGGAGGCGCCTTTGCCCGGGCCCGAGCGCAGCCCGCCTACCTCTACAACCTTCTCCCATGAAAAATCCGGTTCAGAAGCTGCACTTTTAGCCATGGTGGTGCGCCACGATCAATTACATGTAGCGGAAACCCTGAACCTCTTACAGCCCAGCAACCAAACAAATCAGAGCGTGATGTGGGTGAAAGTGCACATTCAAACCAAAACAAAAATGGCGTCCCATTTTAGCAGAAACTCAGACAAAGAGAAGATTTGAGCATTTTTGGACGGGACAGATGTTTGTGCTTTTCTCTCGACTGTATTTAATAAACGATGTGACCTCTCGGCTTCTTCCTGGTTCAAATGCTTCAACCAATCACATTCTAATAGTGTCATAATGTTTGTTTCGTTAGTAAGGACCAAACCAAACCAGAAATAGTTACACATTGTTTATTGAATAGATATTGATGTTGAAGCTCAATAGTGCAAACATTACCATTATCGTTTGACTAGTTGCTTCATCAAAAAAATAATCGTTCACTACTTAAATAATCCTTAGTGACAGCTCTAAAAATAGTTCATAGCTGCAGTTGTTTGTACTTGTAAAACGTCTCTGTATATCTCTGTCCCTGCTCATGAGTCGCTCCCCAAGGTAAGTTTAACGGCTCCTGTCTGCTCTCTCTCTTTATCTGCTCATTCTCTCTTTCTCTCTCTTTGTCTGCTCTGCTCCGCTCGGCTCTGAGAGGTCTCTACATCACGCCCAAACTGTCCTGTCACTTTTATTAGCCCGGGATCACGGTGCGGCCGCTGTGAAACAAAACAAACTAAAGAGAGACGAAGAAAAAGCCCCGCTCCTCCTGGTTTAAGTCGTGTCTCCTATGAACCGTGGGCCTGATCAGTCTGATGGATCCACGACACAAACACAGACATCACTCACTGAACAGAGACGATTCAGCTTCCCACGACACAATCCTGACAAGTCTCACCCGTATAACACCTACAGGACTCCACTAGATGTGACTAAAGGAAAACTACAAATAACTGAACATGAAGTAGGCTGATATGGCTAAATAATATCAGTTTTCTTGGAGGCAGATCATAATTTAAGTCTACAACAATTTTCAGATTGTCTATTTTCTTAGGTAAGGTAAGTAAGGTATACTTTTTGTCCCGTAGGAAATTGTCCTCCATGACCCATCCTTCAAAGCCTCTGGGGCATCTCCCAGAGCAGTGTCGGCAGTGCGGAGGCAAGCAGAAATCAATTGTCAGCGTTTACTAACGGATTCTTACCAGATGTGTCTATTTTGCTTATACCACTGTGAGGAAAACCCAGTCACAGAAACATGCAACTACACAGAAAGGCCGGCCAGTGCGGGAATCAACGATTCTTGCTTATCAGAGCGTAAATCAGAATCCTTCTTCACTCAATGGCTAAATCCTGCTGTCATAGGCTGATCAGTGATGTTAGATTTTCAGGGAAAAACAAGTGACCTCAACCCTTCAATAAAAAGTTATTAAAATAGTCAATTAATTAGAACACTGTGAGTCTCCGCAAGACAGGTTTCTAACAATTTCTAACATTAATAACATCTTTTAGACATTACAATAAGCTAAAAATCCACATTTCGGTCAGAAATGCATATATTTTTGTAAATCAAACATTAAAATGGCTAAAATTCACTTCTTTTATGACTTGAAAGTGCAGCTAAAAACACACAACCTTCAAAATTCATTAGAGAATAGGTCTGGGCATTTATGTGATCAAAATTATTTCTGTGACAATCAGCTTTTTGATGAATTCGTTAAATTGTGATTTTTCATTTCTCTAGTTAAAGGTGGGGTAGCTGATTTTCACACTGCAAACACAATTTAGGTTTTATATCTGACAACTTCTTCTCATAAATTGTTTGACACATGGTTAAAATCGATATGTATTAATTTTGGTTGCAATTACTGTAATTCTGCCCTATTGAGCGCACCTGAATATAAGCCGCACCCACTAGATTTTATTACGAAAAATGATAAAGTACATATATAAGCCTATAATTTTGCTGCATTGCCGTATAAGCCGCAGTGTTCAAAGCTTGAAAAAAAGTAGCGGCTTATAGCCAGAAATTACGGTATGTCTGAAAAAACACTTCCTATAAACAGCAAGGTGAAACTGGAGAGGACCACCCGAGCACCGCCAATCTTTATTTTTAGTTCAGACATTAGTTGGTGACTTCATTTTTTCCACACAGTGCTGCATTTACAATATTTTTTTTAGTGGAAAACACAAAGTTTACTACCAACAACAAAAGTTAGTTACCTCAACTTTAACCCTTTAGGCGCCGGAGTTTTTCAGTTGAAATACATTTCTAGAAATAATGAAAATGATTTAAATTAAATTTACTGTAAGTTATAAAACGCTGTACACAGTTGCCTTGATATTTTTCAAGCCTCTGAAACTTATTAAAAACGGAGAATCTGAAGTCTGAATACAGAGAGGCTGAAAAGGCTTAGTGAAGAATTTCTTTCAATGGCCTGATTGCATGTTTCTCCCTGAATTCTGGCAACAATGATCAGCCTTTGAAGGCTGGATTTAGCCATGAACAGTAAAGAAAAAACTTTCTGAAAATGCAGATACTTGTATTTACCTCAAAGACAATAAAAATAGACATGAATCGTGATAAAACTGAAATCGTGATCTGACTTCACGAAAATGTGATATTATTTTTTGCCATATTAAAGCAGGTTTATAAAGGTCACAGGAGAGCGGAGGAGCTGTTACATCACACAGCATTGTGGGAGTGAGTGTTGGTCATGTTCTATAGTAGGGATGGAACGATTCACTTAAGTCACGATTCGATTCAGTTTTCGATTTTGTAGCCACGTTTTTCGATTTTGTTAGTTTATCTATATTACTTTTTTTTTATCTTAAGATACAAAATAAACCATAAAACATGACATTTAAAACAAAATCACTGTTGTTAGAGCTTAGAACTCGTGTTTTTGTCAACATTCAACGTAAACATTCATATTTAGTGTCCATATTTAGAGTCGTTAACCCATCAGCTGTTAACGCAACATAATAATACACATTCATCAGGTCTGGCACAAGTTCAGGCTTTGTTTCTTCAAACATTGTGACTATTTTTGTATTATGTGTGTATTATACAAACACAGAGTGTGTGTGTGTAAGTCAGTGGCTGCATGAAAAAACTGATCGATTCTGGCCTTACGATTCGATTTCTGTGAACTTTGATCGATTTTCGATGTTTTCGATCAATTTTCCATCCCTATTCAATAGTCTAGTAAAGATGCTTCACATCATTTAAAAGGTGTGTTGATGACGTGTGTAATGCTCGTAAAAAAGAATCCTGCACTTTCACTACGAGCACAAGCAATACATTCATTTACAGATGAAAAGGCAATGTTTCTTCTTTATTCGACATTTGAAGCGTCGCCGTCACAAGGCAGTGTACCAGATGCTTCTGTTGTAAAGGTCTCACTTCTGCAGCAGGTGAACCTCACCACGATGCTCCTGACAAATAGTTTTAACAGTGTCGCAGTGACGCACAGACAGAAGGAGAGAAACAACAAACAATCTCTGACTCTGGCCACGCCTCCTGAACTCATAGAGGGACACATCGGGCTTCAAATTGGACCAAAACTTCTGTTGTGTGCAGAAGAGGTGGGGAAAAAATAGTCTGTCTTTGAACAGACAGATGCATCAAACAGAGACAATTTTATCTATAAAGCAGATTGTCACAGAAACAAGCTCACAATTAGATTTTTTCACAATATTACACAGCCTTAATTAACAGCAGATCTAGAATCCTTTGCTAATCTTGTTCTTGAGAAACAACAACGTGTAACCTGCCCCAGAAATCCACCTGTTTACCGCATCATTAACCAGCGCTGACATTTGCACACGGCTCTCTTCTTTAGCATATTCTCTAACAAGCCCAGATAAAAAACAATTGCCCACACCGTGACCTAAGGTAGCGTCTTGATAGCTAATAGCCCCCTAATTATAATGGTTAAACGCTAAATCGGTTTGTGCTGCAGCAGTGGCATTGTTACCTCCGCGTTTGTGTCCGAATCAAACGCAGGGAGACAGTCGGGACCGGTGCTGCTTCTTGATGAGGGCGAAATAATGATATAATGCGCAGGAGAAACCAGCCACAACAAAGGCTAAGGCGCGCTAACAACCAACGGGGCGGGTTCGGCTGAATACAACAGGCTGGGGCCATTAGAGAGAGAATATATGTAGGCAAATAATACGACTATCTGGTGGTGGTGGACCTGCGAGTTAGCAAAAGGCAGTGGGGTTTAAAAAAGAGACAGGCAAAGCAGGACAAATGTGTGTGAGAGACACTTTGTAGTCCGTTTGAATAGGAACAGAAAATAGGTGGTGTTTTATTGTGCTGTAATGTAAATAACACCTTCAAACGCAAACAGCATTTTGGTTTGTGTATTGTGACTAAGCAATGAAAGAACAAGTGAAGCTGAAGCAGTATAAAAAATCTAGATTATCGAATGGACGCATTGTCTGAAATATTTACTTCTTAGAAATGTTTTTTATTTTATGATGATTTTTTTTTATGATGTTTTTTGTACTGCAATTTTGATGCATCTTTTCCTGCCATGTAAAGCAGGAAAAATTCATACACAAAGCGCTTTGAATTGCTTTGTGTATGAATTGTGCTATACAAATACATTTGCCTTGCCTTGCTTAGTATTTGCCTATACAGAGATCAATGAATACTGGTGTAATTAGCTGAATTAGGACTGTATTAGCTTTTACTTTCCAGCTAGTCCTGCTGAGTCAGAGTGTTGCACTGTGCCGCTCACGAGATGCCCCAGAAGCTCTGAAGAAATGGGTCAACATGAGCCAGTAAATTAAAGCACAACCGGATATCGACTAAACGCCTCCCGTACACAGACTGCGAGGTGAGTTCGGTCCGAGACGTGTCTAGTTTCTTGCTCAGTGCCTTGTTCACCAGCAGCAGTCCACGTGGTCTGTTGTTGCCCAAAGCGCGCGGATTCACTGGATTACGCGAGAATGCTCGTAATATGAATTGAAAGTCGCATCAGACCGCTGGCCTCCAACAAAAATAGACTCTCTACGGATTCTTTTCGCACACTCACGCAACTCTCGCCGCACCTCGTGCACCTCTTTCTAAGTCTTGCGAGAGTCGTGCGAGTCCCGCCTCACACCGAACTCACACTCAGTGTACGACAGGAGAAACCAATATATTTTATTGATCGGCAACATTATCTGATACCGTATTGGATCAGTGCATCCCAAGAAATATTGTTATAAAGATAGTGCACGACAACTAAGTTTTTGTAATCCACTAGTCGAGAGCGCTTGTCTCATCGACTTCAAGTCAATGACGTCATTAACAAAAATAAATACATAAATAAAGCTTCAAAGGCAATTATTATTCGCCTGGCTTGAAAACTGCTCTGTCATACTCACACATTTGGTCAGTGCGTGTTAGTGTGAAGGAAACTTAAAGTGCACATGAAGGCGGGCGCACAGCTTATGTGATGGGCAATTGTTAGCTATAAGCTGAAGCACAATGTGCTCTAGGCAGACGGTCTGTTTGCGCTGCATTACAGAGGGCAGCGCGCTCTGGGGTGGAGCATAAGAAGCTAGTTTCAATCACAAAGTGAGTATAGGTTAATGAGAACTGTGTGGAAACAAGTGCATGAGCCTCACAACAGTTGTCGTAATGAACATCAAACATGTTTCTCATGTTTCAGGTTCCACATCATGGTTCAAAATCAGCTCAAAACTGGCACTCAAATGAGAGGGGCTCATTCTGACTGGATAATCCTTTCGAGAACAAAAAAAAACAAATATACAAATTAACTAACATACATCTGAGTTGTACAGTAAAAATACAATCACATTTGAACATGTATCTGTGGACGCGCTCACGTTATTTTTATGAAATCTAAATCTTACAAAGTGTTTCTTTAACTGAGTCTAAGAAAAGCTTCATGCAGGGCTAAGTATGATTATAATTTTACACAAAGCTTCGCTGATACTGCCGCTTTCCACACACTCATGTTCTCTCCACAGACTCATTCACAGGACACGTCACATCAAACTCTGGGAGGTTGGTCACGGAGAAATTTGGTTGAACTAATTATACGTTTAAAGCGGCGATAGTAGTGAAAAAAAATCTAAATTTGTCTAATTAGCCGGGCCCATATTGGCACGTTGTCAGGACCAGAGTAATTATCAGTTTTCACCTCGCGCAGGAGCTACACTTCCGGATTTTAATTGAGCCAAAAGCTGTCAGCACCTCAGGCTTTCAGTGCGATCGGTGAACTTGCTTCCAACGTTTACCGCCGTTTTTTCCATTTTTGGCACAGTTTCAGTGATCTTTATTAGGCGTAATGTGGTGGCTTTGGACACATCAAGCTAACACATGAACAGCAGCTAAAATTCTCTAGTCCTGACTGAGAATATGGAGTTTAAGTGTAGTTTTGTTTTTTCTTTGTTTCTGACGCAAAAAGCAACACGTTTGGGAAAGAGTTTGACTCTTAGGCTGAATTCACAATACACTTTTGATTGGGATCAGGATTCTTTGCCTAGATAGTAGGTTCGATTGAGTAATTGTGAACGCGCAAACAAACTCTGATCCGGTCCAAAATTTCAAAATCTGGTTCAGTTGGAGAGGTCAGACTCGACTCGGTTGGAGCAGTTCGTTTGTTTTGTGAACGCAAACAGACCGAGAGAGAAACAAAACCAGGAAGTGAACAGTGACGTGATCCACGTTGAGACATTCGTGAGGCTCAGAATCACAACAAACAACATGTGCGAGTTCGATAACAAGACAAATAATACCAAAACACATGAAAGTAACAGAAGAAAGACAGGGGATGATTCAGGTATAGTTAATTATGATCACACACCATATATCACCGTTTTCTCCTGTTATTCATAAAATAACAGTAACCTTGAGATTGAAATGACTTTCGGATGAGAGTCGAAACATCTTGATCTTCGGAAACGCTTTGCAAATGACAACTTTTTACTATGGATCACTCCTGGACGAATGAGAGATTACACCGACAAGTTATAAACCATAAGTGGAAGCAAACAACAGAAGCAACACTACAGCTCACAATACTCCGGGAAAATTACCTATATTCATCCAATATTTAGTTATAAAGCTAAGTAAGATGACAGACCTTTCAGAGCCAGATTTGATCAATAGATGAACTTTTTGTTACGTTTTACTCTGGGCATTTGGAACAAAATCCCCATCGCAATGCGAGAAAGAAACAACAGGACATTTAATCAGAGCCGAAGGAGGGCGCAACAGGACAGTTTGAAGTTGACAATAATACCACTGTAAAAGGAATAACGACATAATCGACTGGGACAACTCACAGATTATTAATCAAGAAACTAACAAATACAAACAATGGATCAAAGAAGCAATAGAAATCAGAAAGCTATGCCCACACACTTTGAATCGAGACGAAGGAGCTTTCCAACTCTCCTGTACGTGGAGCAGTCTTCTCCAGAGAGCACAGGCGGCGGGGGCGTGGTCAGCCCGGTAGACCTTAAGGGTCCGCTGGGCTGGAAACGCCTGGCAACAGCAGCTAAAAGGTGTCAAAGCTAGTCAGGTATAAACCATCTCTTACTGATACTTGTCTGAAATAGAAGAAAACACTTTCATAAATGAATGAATATCGTAGTTGAGATTTGGCAAAAATATATCGAGATGGTTAATTGGCAGTGAATGAGAGAGTGAATAGTTGTCTGTCTGACCCTGCGGCAAGTTGGCCACTGTCCAGGGTGTTCCCCGCCTAAGGCCCAAAGTCACTGGGATAGGCTCCAGTCACCTGCGACCCCTAACGGAATTAAGCGGTAGAAAATGAATGAATGAATATCGAGATGCTTATTTTTGTCACCCAGCCCTAAGACCCTAAAACCCAAATTACATGACCTGTTCCATTCTTTCCTTAAACACTGACCCATTGCCTGTCTGCGTAAACGGCTCCTCAGAATTACCCACTGACCGCGGCACATACTGGGCTATAAATATTCATGCCCCTCCTGCTCTTCACAGGTAAAGGGCACAGTACATATTGGTGGTGAATTATATATCCGTTTGAAAAGGTCGTCTACCTCAACACCAATCGTGTGATGAGTTATATGCCACCTGCAGCCAAAGGAAACCGGCCTCTCACTGTCATTTTACTTTTTGGACTTCATGTAAACACACAGCTCACTTCTGCTGAGTCAAGTATGAAAACTGAAATATACTGTAGCTTGCCTAAACATGAAATAGTACGTACGTAGTTTGAAATTCTATATCATATATAGTGATAAAAAAATGGAAAAGTCAAAATTAATATCGAGAAATTCCAAAGCTAACACTCAGTAGCAAGAACTACGAACCACTAGATACAATAATGTTTATTGAATGAATAAATAACGATGAATTTTGATGAATTTGATGAATTTGATGAAAATTAAGCTGGATGTTTTTTCCTGGAAAATCCAGACAATATATTAAAAATATATCGCCTGGTCACCATGTCCCTCTTTCGGAGTTCTGTAGCCGTGATTGACAGATTAATTAGCCAATCAGAGACAGGCATCTTCCGCCGTGTAAAATCCAACATGGCTGCTCCAGACAAAAAAAAAAATACAAGAAAAAAATATCACGTGGAACTGAAAAACATCGCGTATTTCTGCAGAATCAATGAGCAAAGCAAGAAAACATTTTAATGTGAGGTGAGTGAAGTTAGATTTTGGTCTAAATGACAGACGACCAATCAGCTCCTTTGTTTCATCTGCATCATGCTAATAGAGGTTATGCAGGTGACATCATTTTATTCCAAAAATGCTTAGCAACTTTAGAATGAGTGGCATTTCTTCAATGTATTTCTTTGTTGTCGAGGCAACGGCTTGTCTGCTACAAACTTGTCTGCTAAAACAGTGATGATTTAGGACATTTTAACTGCACAAACGGACTCAAAAACATGTGAGAGAAGCTAAAGTCTTGTTGTTTTGCTCCAACTGTTGACTTGATTTTCTTTGTTTACATGTCAGTTACAAACCTATGCTCAGTAGACACGTGGTGGGTTGAATTTGTTACCAAACTGTACTTTAGTTTTCCTGTTTTAGCTGTTTATTGAACTCTTACAAGAAAATGTCTTTCTCTCCATTGACTCTAATGCATCCTTGCCATCAGCATGAACATTTAGAATGCTGTGATGTCACCTGCATAACTCTATAAACAAATCTGATTGCCCGGTACGATGTGGATTTGATCTGAAACGCAGGCGGAGGGCGTGGTGACCAGACCCACTCTTCGAAGTATGCTGAAGTGTGGGCTCTGGATCCCAGGCAAGGATGATTTGGCTTCAATGGGGTCATTTAAAGATGGGACAAATTCTCATGAAATCTATTATTTTCCCCAATTTACGTTTGGCTTCAGCTAAAAGTGCCGCTTTTGTGGAGCTACGTTCACTTCGTTTTGTTTCCTAAAGACATGGTTTTATTGTAGTGGCTCATATTCTGTCACCAAAAAGTAGAACAGACAAAAACGACACTGACATGAATTTAGAAAAAGGACGTTATCTCAAACGTTTATCGTCAAACGCTGAAATCTAAGGAAACAAGAAATTTTAAATGCCAAAATTGAATAAAATTAATGTAGAATAACAATTCTCTTTGTTAAATGAAATTAGAAACATGTAGATCTCTTTTGAGGTACAACATGTCATGATTCCAAATGCCCAAGTTTTTTGTGAAGCTGTGAATATTGTTTAAAATGAGCTAAAAGGTCTGGCAGTAGGGCTGGACAATATGGTGATAAAAATTAAATCGTGAGCTCAGTCCTGTGACAATCAGCTTTTTGATTAAATCGTCACATCATGATTTCCATATATCTATGCATCTGTCTGTTCAAATTTTTTCAGTGTAAGCTTCTCTTAGCCTCAGAGTTGCCAATCCACTTCTTTTTAGTGACTTTGGACTTTTTTTTTAATTATCTGACAATTTTGAAGCATTGTTTTTTTGGGGGTTGCACTGTCAAGTCATAAAAGTGTCTTTTCAAGTTCAGTTTACAAAAATATATTAATTTGTGATTGAAACATAGATTTTTAGCATATTTAAATGTCTAAACGTCTTTATTAATGTTAGAAATTGTTAGAAAGTTGTTTTGCGGGGACACACAATGTTCAAATTATTTGATTATTTTATTAACATTGAATTTGGTTGTTTCTCTCTAAAATTCTGGCAACACTGGTCAAGCTTTCACTGCTGGATTTAGCCATTGACAGTGAAGAAGGAACTTTCTGAAAAAGCAAATCACTGCATTTACCTCACAGACGATAACAAAGAGTCTACAAGAACCATGATAAAATTGAAATTGTGATCTGGCTCCAAGAAAATTGTGATATAAATTTTCTTGCTACATCGTCCAGGCCTAACTGTCAGGGAAGGAGGGTCAAAGTGAGAACAGGGCTGGCAGTAAAAGAGTTAAAAGCAGTGTTTTTCAGCCTTTCTTAAGTTGCGACACACGATTTTGGTTGAAAATATTCTGTGACATATCTGAGACGTCTATGAGATAAAAGTGGTATTTAATCCTAATCTAAATTGTTTTCCATGACACTACTTTTTAAATGTGAGTCAATGCAATTAAATCACAAAAAATCTGACATTTTTTCAAGGTACACTTACAGCAATATCTCAAAACACACTAGTAAAATCAAGTGTTTAGAGAATACTAGATCACATAGGGGAGAGCGGGGTAGTTGTCACACGGGTAGGTTGTCACAGTCACTGTATCTCAGCTTGTGATTGGTGCATTTGAAAAAAAGTCAGATAAAAATGTTCATTAAATAAACCCAAATTCACTCACTAAAACAGTTTTGTAAACATTTGTTCAAGACTGTGATAAGACGACATCAAAAAAATTTACAGCAAAAAGTCAGAGAATTAACTATTATTAACTATATTAACTATAAACTATTGTTTCTGTGCTGGTTTAAAAATGTAGAAGAAATCTGAGGTGAGAGTAAAACAGTCCAGTCGGGGTGGGATGTAGGGTTGTCAAAAATATCGATTCCCCGACACTATTCGATACTAAAACCGATATCGATACTCATTTGAACAAGTATCAATATTTTAAGCTCCGCCCCTGCCCCACTCTCGCACGCCCCCTTTTTTCTCATTGGAGATGGAAATAATGAAACTATCAAAAACTGTATATATAGCCTATATACTACATAAACAGCAAATGTGTCCAGTCTTAAGCCTTTACGGCACCAAGGGGACATATGCGTTACCTCCCACATTTATAGTTTCAATGTTCTTCTGTACAATTAGAGGAACTGGTATGTTAGTTGACGATACCCTCTTAGTTACAGTCAAAACAGCCATTCTAAGATTACTCTGTGCCTGGTTAAATGCTCCTCTGATGAACAAAAAATGTTGTAAAAAAATTAACAGGACGGCTAGTGCCATGAGCTTAACTGTTGTTTATTTTTACAAAAGAAAAATAGGCGTTTTAATGAAAAAAGGCTGGTTCCTTATGGAGTTAATGTAGGTTCATGAATCAAGTTAATAATAAACAAATAATACATTAAAATACTATTATTTAAATAATATCAAAAAGAAAAATACAAATAAAAAAATTATAAAATAAAAAGTAAAAATTCTATAATAAGAAAAAAAAAATTAAAGTTGGCACTGTGGTATCGAAATCGGTATCGAGTTTTTTGTCCAAGTATCGAATCGGGTTTGAACTTTTAGTATCGTGACAACACTAGTGGGTTGTCACACTTTTTTCAGGGTTGGTTGTCAATATGATTATATCTAGAACAGCAGCACAGCCAGAGCGCGGTTGGTTGTCACACTTTTACAAAAGCCAGATTTTCTCTAAAATACTGTATTTTCATTCATTCATTTTCTACCGCTTAATCCCGTTAGGGGTCGCGGGTGACTGGAGCCTATCTCTGTGACTTTGGGCCTTAGGTGGGGAAACACCCTGGACAGTGGCCAACTCATCGCAGGGTTAGACAGACAAACATTCACTCTCTCAGTCATTCACTAAGGGAAATTTACAGTGATGCCCAAATAACCTAAACATGCATGTTTTTGGAGGTGGGAGGAAACCGAAGAAAACCCACGGTGACACGAGGAGAACATGCAAACTCCACCCAGAGAGATCGTGAGATGTTGATATGGTCCGACCCGGGAGTCGAACCCACGACCTCCTTTAAATATTCCAATTCAATGCAAGAAATCAGTGTAAAGTTTCAACAAAAAAATTAATCTAATTCTTGTCATGGAGCTTATTCTGTTCAAGTTATAAATCACTAATTCACATTAAAATAATGTTTTACAATATCATTAGAATCCTGACAAAAATGCATTTATTGCCTTTTTCTTGTAATTTAACTTTTCCTGATTCAGAAAATGTTTAACAGTCTTGAATCAAAATGAAATCAGACATAAAAAATCAGACCAAAGAGAAGACACATTTGTCATCGGTCTCTGTGACAACCAACCCAGACTTGGGGTTGGTTGTCACAGGTGAACAATTAACATTAAATGACTTTTGATCAGAATAAGACAGAGAACAGCAGGTGGATTCATTAGTTACACAAGACTTTGAACTTTTCTCTGTTGTTAAAATGGTTAATGTGAGATTTGCTAATGCATTTGTGTATCGTTTATTTTGCAGAGATCACATTAATCCGCCTTCACTCGTGTGTGTGATGTGTTTGTAGCGAGTGTTGCAGAGTGACTGATGGGTCTGGCCTCTGTATCTGCTCCTTCATTGACAGGACAGAGGCTTCCTTCTTGTCCTCTCGTCCGCGGCTCGTCTCGTCTCTCGTGAATACACAAACGCTCTGCTCCCCCTGTCTCTCCCCCTGTCACTCACACGAGCCTGTCCCTCTAGGGGGCGCCGCTAAGTGACAACGAGCCGTGACGAGACATCGATCAGCCCAATGTTAGACTTTGGTAAACATACACACAGAAGAGATAGACTGGAGACGAGAGTTTCAGGCGACGTTGTGGAGACAGACCAGGCAAAGATACATGTAATTACAGATATTAGACCTTTTAGTATTTCTGCCTTAAGACTTCAGCCAAATCTGTATCATTATTTGGCCAACAAAAACGCATAAAGATTCAATTTAACACTTTAGTTAGAAGATACTGCATACAGGTTATGTTTGTGATAAAACAAGACAGTATTTTGGGGGAAAAAAGAGAAAGAAGCCACTGAAGGGTTTATGGTTATAGTTTCATGTAATTTAGGCATTTGTGTGATTTTGGGCAGAGCATTTGAACATGTGACATCTCTCTAATGTGTTGTCTCATTAAGCTTAAAGCCCATATGACAGATTATCGCATTTTTCTAGTTTTGACTTAGTTTGGTGTGATAGACAGTTTATTTGACATAGTTCAGTCATTTACAAAGAAATTGACAGATGAAAGTTGAAAATTACAGGAAGTAATTTAAGTTCAAAAACTGTATCCTTTCATGTGTGTTGTCATAAAGCACCAAATTCCAAAAACAATTTATACAAAACTAACGCATTTTCCTGGAGTTTAAACAATCATTTAACAAAACTAAAATGTAACAAGGTTGTATAGAGGGATTTTCAGTCGACGCCACTTTCAGCCCTACTGCGCATGCGTTAGAAAGAGCCGCTCTCCATCTGATTACATGGAGAAACTTTTTTGAAGAAAACCTCGAAACAGGACGACAGCAGCTGTTTCCATCAGGTCTGAACCGGTCTGACAGACGTCTGTCTCCTGAAGCTTGAGACTGTGTTTTTCTCGCCGTTTTTTCACCTGAACGTAACTTTTAAGGGTCGTAGGATCGAATTTCATTCACAAATGTTGACTTAGCAGCATGACATTTGTTTTCTCACAGTGATAAACTCTTGTAGTTAGCTGACAGCTGTGCTTTTTCGATTTGTTTCCTCTGTTTGTGTCTATCAGCGGCGGCTCTCTCTACAGACGTCCATGTTGATACACAAAAAATACTCTATAGATTGTCAAATCATAACTTCTGTGTCATTTATATGGATTTTGGCCAAGCCCCAGTGATCACACATGGTGGAGTCGTGCGTCAATGGTTTTTAGGGTTAGGGTTTTGCTGCCACCGTTAGCTTTAGCCTTGTACTGGAGCTCTATGAGCCATCGAACATGCACAGTTGTGTTTCTCGCATGATTCTTTGTGCGACGTGCGAGCCGTTCTGACCAGTCACAGCGGGAGTTACAGAGCGAGCAGCGGTAGCCGAAGCTAAAGCTTAATAAGCTGTTTTATATGAAACTAAAAACTTTTAAACCAGAAAAGTCTATGATGTGAAAATAGGTACAGATAGGTAAAGTTTGTTTCCACTGAAAAAGAGCAGTTTGTGTTTGCATGGAGCTCTATAAACAAAATGCTTTCTAGAGTTTTTCCACTGCAACACCAACGGAGCGGCCACTGCAGCTGATTTTAACAAATACAAGCAGCGATTATCCAGATTTTATAATAGATCCTTGATTTTGTTGTAACAGTTGGGAGATTCACATCTTCAAATGTCATATTTACTAGACAAAAAACAACTATAAACTCCATCAAAGCAGCCAACTGTGTCAAAACTAGCGAAATATAATCATGTTCACAGTGTTACTGGAAAATGTCATGTATTGTGTCATGTGCACTTTAAGCTAACTGCAGAGTCATTGCAGTGAGTGTGAAGACAACTGATTTTATTGGACAGCAGCAAAGGACTGAAGCTTTTGGATCTTCCCTTTTGTTTGAGCAGTTCACAAGAATGACACTGTGAAGAAGAAAAAGTCACTTTGGTGATCATTCTATGAGACCACAAATCACATTCCGGCCTATTTTCCTTCACACGTCAGACTAAAATCTGTAAAAATTCAAACTAAAACAGTTTCTGAACCCTTTGGAGCACAAGAGACTGGCTGGAGTCTTTGTAAAGCTGTATCCCTGTAGTTTTAGCTTCTGATGACTTCTTTTTTTGGTAGATATAAGGATTAGTAAAGTTAGTGTTGATAGTCAGATTCATCCCAGAGGCTTTTTGGCTCTACATAGGAGGGACACAATGTGATTTTTATCTTCAACATTTCCAGGTGCTTCATAGTTTGTTTCTAACAGATATTGAACAAAAAGAACATTTTCAAAAAAAGTGGGACAGCTCTACGAGAGGATGCCGGAATTAGAAAGGGCCACTCTGTAATTTGGGGCAGTTTTCCAATCGCTTCATTCCATAGTGTGTTTTCCATAAATCTCTGAAATCAATAAGTTAATCTGTGAACTATAATCTCGGCCCACTAAAACAAAACCGATTCATTGACTTATTGACTGAACAAACAGCTTTACCACAGTTTCCCTTAAAGTCTCGTACGAGCCAAGACTTTCTCCAAATGTCAAATGTTTTGTCCTCTCGACTTTTGCCAATTACTTTCTGCCGATTCACAAACCTTCACTTTCTCTCCGGGGAAAACACCTTTGTCCAATATTCCCCGGCACCCATCGACTCAGAATTGGGTTAAATAATTTATCTGACGGAAAAGATAATTAATGTAGGAAGTCAATCGCCGGCGTGGTACAGGGCGGTGTGCAAAAAGGGCAGCGCAGGTGGAGCGGAGAATATCTAATCTAACGCTTATAAAAGATTTAAGACTTAGAGACGACTGGAATGACAATGTGTACCAAACAGGGCCCAAATTAAAGGTGGCATTTAGCGGCTTGTCCACTTAACCGTCCACTGCGGCGGATCGATACGAAGAGGAATCACTACTTTATGGACTGCTGTCGCTTAATATGTCTCCGAACGGCGGTGATTGTGATGTGAAATTGATTTGTGTGTGTGGATATTGCATTGTGTAGTCATATTCTTCCCACAGGAGTTCCCGCGTATTGGTTTTGTTGTTGTTGCAGGACAATAAGATGTTTTTGGAGCAGAAAGAACAGAAGTAGGCACTGGACTTGGAGAGATGCGAGAAAACATGTAGAGTTCCAAACTACCATGTTGCACGAGGTTGGGATGTTCTTGGAATCAGATCACGATTGTCTATTCTGTTATTCAGTTTGAGTTAAATGCAAGTATTTGCGTTTACAGAAAGTTTTTTATTCACTTTCAGTGGCTAAATCCAGCTGTCAAACACGGTGGCGCAAGCGGTTAGCGCTCTGGCCTCATAGCAAGAAGGTCCTGGGTTCGACTCCCGGGCCGGCCAGGGCCTTTCTATGTGGAGTTTGCATGTTCTCCCCGTGTTGCGTAGGTTTCCTCCGGGTACTCCGGTTTCCTCCTACAACTAAAAACATGTCCATTAATGCCTCCCCTGACCCTTCCCCCAGGGCTCCCCTGCAAAAGAGATTCTGAATCTCAGTGGGACTTCCCTGGTTAAATAAAGGTCAATCAATTAAAATTAAAAAGGCTGATCAGATTTTCAGAAAAGACAAGCAACCAAGGCTTGGGAAAAAAAAAACAAGCGATCTCAACCCTTCAATAAAGTTATTAAAATGATCAATTATTTAGCACATTGTGTTTCTGCAAAACAAGTTTCTGACATTTTCTTACATTAATTGTGACTTTTAGACATAATAATGTGTTAAAAATGTGTTTTCAGTCATAAATAGACATGTTTTTGTAAGTCCAACTTGAAAATTTCCTAAAATTCACCTCTTTTATGACTTGAAAGTGCAGTCGCAAAAAACCAACCTTCAAAATTCATAAGAGACTTTGAAAAAAGAAGCCCAAAGTATTTGATGTTTATCAACATGGGCGATGTGCGTGCACCCCGCCTGTAGAAAGAGCTTATAGACACAAACAGTGGAAACAAGTCAAAAAAGCTCCGTTGTCAGCTAACTACAAGAGTTTATCACTTTGTGAAAACAAAGGTTCTGCTGCTAAATCAACATTTGTGAATGAAATTCAACCCTACGACCCTAAAAGTTACATTCAGGTGAGTGAAAAAATGTCTTACGCTTCAGGTTCAGACCTGGTTAAAACAGCTAGCTGTCGTCCCATTTTGTTGTTTAATTCAATGAAGTTTCCCCATGTAAGCAGATGGAGAGGAGCTCTTTCTGCATAATGTCGTTCGAAAATCCCTCTATTTGTTTATAGTTCTTAGTTGTTTTTTTTTTAACATAATTTGGGTCATATAATTGCTCAGTTCAAGAAAAAATAACAATTCATAAAGAAAGTAAAAACACTGCACTTATAACAAAAGCACATAAATGATTGTGCTGGCAAGTATGATCAGATCCTCTTTCTCGTCCAAACTGCCCTGAAAAGAGCACATGAGATCACATAATTATGAAAACTACACATCTACACCGTATTTATCCAACCAGTTAAATCTGCTCCGTCCCAAAGCACAGCCTCCAGCGCCTCTCCTCATATATTTACTATATTCATTACATCCTTGTTAACACAGAGTCTAATTGGAGATTAAACACATGTGTGCAGACGCTCAGCTGGCGTCCCTGTTGAATCACACCAACACTCTTCTTATTTAAGCTTTTTCGAGGCGCCCAGTGAAGCGTGCCAGTGATCTCCCAGCAGGACTCAGGCTCAGTCTGCAGGATCACATCGCTGTCAAAGCAAACCTGCCGGCTCCAGACTCTGCTCTGCTCGGAGAAACTAACGAACTACACACAGGCTATTCTCTCTTTACTCCGGCCGCGATGGTCATTTGTACAAACAGTTGGACAAAAAAACGATATGTTGTTCTGTACTGCAGTTTCAATTTAAAGGGTTTGGAAATTGGTCTTGTGTTTAAAACTGCTATACAATAAAAAGGCTTAAAAACTATTTCCCAAATTCAGAGAGAAACAAGTGACCAACCTTTTGAATGAATCCAAAACAAGTGACCTCTGCCCTTCAATAAAAACGTATTCAAATAATCCATTAATTTGAACATTGTGTGTCTCTGCCAGACAAGTTTCTATTGCAGAACAACACAAGTGTAAATTCGCATCTTAAGGTCGCCCAGAGAATTTAAGGCGCGAATTTGCATCTAGCACGTCGAAATTTGTATTGCCAAGTAGACACTCCAACTTGTGGCAGACTAACCTGGCCAGCCAGATGGTTTATCTCGTGATGTTTGTGAATTCACAAACTCGAGATAAACCATCTGGCCTTCCAGCCGCCCGATTGGTTTGAGAGTCGGAACAACGTGTTTCAGCCCAATCACATCACAGCAGCGTGGTTTTGAGGACCAATCACATTGTAGCAGGGCGGGCTAAGACGAGCTGTTAGCGCTGAGTCTAACAGCCCGGTGTTAGACTCAGCGCTAACACTGGATACACCGTTACAATTTTGTTGCTGTGATTGGCTAAGCACAAATAAGGTAGCCACACCCAATCAGCCCGACATATTTCAATAAACATCCCAACTTTTCTCCCAAACTCTTTCAGCGAGTCAAGTTCCAGATGGATACTGTGCAAGAAATTAAATCAGAGTTCAACACAGATCCATCTGACATGAGCCAGGTTGGTGGCAGATACTTTGGCTTCATCAGACGTCGATGCCCGAGTAGGACACTGCTGAACTTTCATTGCCTGAACGCAGGTCCACCAATCAGAATCTGCTCTCCTGTGACGTAGTGACATACTGCTCTGAAGAAGGACTGTTTATGTTAATCTTTTATTACTTTTTTAATCAAAAGGATGCTTGTTTTGGGGACTTTTTCAAAGACTTGGTTACTTGTTACTCTCTGAAAATCTGTCAACCCTGACATGGCAAAACAAACAATATCGAACAAGATCTGGACTGACAACAAGCTCACATGGATCAATTAAAAAACAACAGAAGAGAGCAGAGACAGCAAAAGCACAAATGCGTGGGGAGAAAGTGGTGCTATGGGTACGTTAGCTACGTTTTTGTACGCTACGTTTTTTGAATCAGCTCTCTCAACGCGATCTGCCAACATGCAAAAATGCAAAAAGAGGGAACGCAGAGAAGTGCGTCGGAGCGTAAAAAGTGTCCTTGTTCCCCCAACGCGCGTTTGGGCGTCAGCTTTGAAAATCTTCTGCGTCAAAATTTGCTTTAACACACAAATTACGTTGCTGTCCTCTGAACGCAGCTTAACAGTTTCTAACATTATACAACTGTTAGACATGACAATATGCTAAAAATCTATTTTTCACTCATAAACAGATATATTTTTGTGAATCAAGTCTGAAAAACCTTGAAAATTCAAAAGAGACTTTGAAAAAGCTGCTATACAAAAGTGGACTCAGCAACTCTGAGGCTGAGAGAAATAGGTTGGAAGAAATAGTCTGTATTTGAATAAACAGAACAAATTATTAAAGTTAGACCGATGTATCGCTGAAGAGAAACGGTTAAGACTTGTTTCATCTCTTTCCATTCATAATCATGCAGCGTTGACCTTGTCATTAACTGTCTGATAATGTAATGTAAAGTTTTATTCTTGTTGCAGCACAAGCTTTGATAAAGGTTTGTTTATCAGGATGAACTCGTGTACTTTAAAGCAGAGAAAGCTCGTGGCTGCACTGGTATAATGTATACAGTATAATGATAAAAAACACTTTGTTAACGGTGTGTTGAAAAGAAGCACTTGCTCATTAAAATGTTATGTGATGTGAATAAACATGTTTTTTTTCATTAAACAATGAGACAAAAGAATATTTGGGGGTATTCTAACTCATCCCAGCTATGCTTTTTCTTTCAAACTAAAACAAGAAAATCTGCCTCAGAAATAAGCTTTTTAAATTTGCCATTGATACGTTTCCTGCGTGCCAGAGGTCACCTTTTTTTTTTTTTTTTTTGTATTCCAGATCAACTCCACAACGTACTAGCAAATCAGATTAGTTTATTTGTGTGACACAGATAAAACAAAGAAGCTGATTGGTTGTTGGTCATTTAGACCAAAATGTAACTTCACTCACCCCACATTAAACTTGTTTTTTTGCCTTGCTCACTGATTCTCCAGAAATCTGCCATGTTTTTCATTTCCATGTGACAAGTTTGCCATATTTTCCCTGTCAATGGCTTTTGCTCACTGGAGTTCGTTGCCATCATGGTTGCTAGCTTTAGCCTTTTGTCAGGTGCACTAGTCTATGGAACATGCTCAGTTGTGTTTCCCTCATGATTCTTTGCACAAGGAGCGGAACGGTCTGACCGGTAGCCGAAGCTAAAGCTTAAAAAGACATTTTATATAAACTAAATTCCTTTTGATCCAGAAAAAAGTTTATGACGTAAAACTAGGTAAGAATTGCAACTAAATCCGACTGTTCTTAAAGGTGTAGTCGCTTTTACTGCAAAACACCATCAGCTTGTGTTTGCATTGCACTCTAAGGAATTTTCCAACTGCAGAGACAATGGAGCGACCATTGCGGCTGATTTACAACCGCTACAAGCAGCAATGTCCTATCCAGATAATATAATACATCCATGATTATTTTCATGCATTTTTTTCATCGTAAGCTGCCATGTTTGTTTTCATACGAGAGACAATGTGTGTCCCTGATTGGCTAATTAATCTGTCAATCACGATCACTGAAACTCGAAAGAAGGACATGGTGACCAGACAATATGCAGTATCATTAGAAATCCAGAAAACTCACATTTCCAGAGATGAGATGACCGCACAATTTGATTTTTATCACGATGTTGCTCAGCCCTAATTTAAATTCAGTTCACGATCTAAAAAGAACAGAATTGTTGAAACATATTCCTCTGCCTGTGCGCCTGCCTCGTCCACACGTACACTGAGCATAAATCACTAATTAATTGTGCTCAATGGGGACTGACAGTGACAGGGATCTTCCACATGTGTCTCGCTGGAGCTGAGCCAAAACACAACATCTGTCGGCTCTCCTCTGGGACCACCGGCGTTTCACTAATAAATAAATAAATAAATGCAAAAAGTGACAGAAAACAAAATGAAACGCCTCCATCTGGAAAATGAACCCTGACAAGAGCAAATATCTACAGAAAACAGCGAGAAGGCAATCAGATTTGAAAATGTGTCTTCTAGAAAGGAGACTTACTCTACTTTTACATATATTTAGATGTAGACTATGGCAAAGGGGACAGACCACATTTTTCATAAAATCTAGGATATTTATCGATTTTTGAGTCTATTTCCATTAAGAACACAAGTAAAACACACTCCATACCCACGGCAATCAAATAAAAGAAAATCGCAATGCAAAAAAGGACCTTCTAGATTAGCTAAAATATCTAGTAATGTGGATTTTAATGTGGAAAGGTTTTACTTGATTACTTTAGTCTTACAAAGTAGATATTTAAACCTGGATATAACTTGAACTAAATGTAAATTAGAATCTTTTTTTGTAAACAGGATTACAATTGTCTAAATTACATTTTAAGTACTGTCACAGATCTGTATCCATCTGCCACGCTGACAAACAGTTTCTTAAATCACAAAATAACCACAAATGATATTTTTCTGAGTTAAAAACCTCACATCAACTTTCAGCAGCTGCTTCCTGTCGTCTGCTGTCATTTTAATCATTTTAAATCACATTTGAAGGGTTTGCTGGTAGTCGTTTATGTCATAAAGAATAACACATTTGTGCCAGAAAGATTTACTATTGTTCAATTAATAACTGATAGTATGTTATCTTAAATACAAATAACATTTAACATTAGCTTTTGGACAAAAAGTGACAGAATGACAATACTCTGCTCACTATATAACAAAAACAGCTGTTTACTCCCTCAGTATTGACTCTTTGCACGTGTGGACACGCTCTTCGAGGAACACCCACTTCTCTTGCCTGACCAGCCAGTCCCTACGCGCTTTGACAGACACTGTACAAAGACGTAAGGGTCTGGGATCAGAGCGCCGGGGTTCAATTTCGAGGACGGGCTTTCCGACCGCGGAGTGAACCAATCACAGAAAACCCGGAAATTCCCCCGATGCAGCGACGCGCTAAACCGGTTGGTATAGTAAATATGTAGCGCGAGGATTTTTTCAATGGAGCAGTGACCTATGTGAAGGCTCTGAACACGTTCCTAATTGTTCAAAACCGAAGCTAGAGCCGAAAACAATGATCTATCAGCTACTTCCACCATCTTGAATATTTTGAGACGGTTAGAAAAAAGTTTTGAAATTGCGGAGCGGAGGGGAGGAGGGAAGGGGGGCGTTTGTGATTGGATCGTCCTAACTTTGGACGACGAAATCATTGGCTATCTCTTCAGTTTCAGACCCTTCTGCATTCAAACAGAATGTAGGAGGGCTGACTGGTCAGGCAACCACTTCTCCATGATGGAGGCCAAAACGGTGTCTGTGTGCAATACAACTACGGAAACTTTGTCTGTTTCCAAGGTACTTTTATTGATATCAATAGTAAAATAGCTTTATCTTGTGCAACACGCTGCACAAACAGGCAGGAGGTTGTAAGCCTAAGCCTGGAGCTTTTTCTTTTACATTTTGATGAATGTTTATTAAGGACAATGTACAATTTTGCATTTAGCACAATGGCAGAGATGCTTACAGCTAATTTACATCTGTAGTCCTGGGAGGGGAGAGGGGGGAAGATAGAAGACGCCAGTGGGTGGCAGCAAGAAATCAAAAGAACTGGAATCAATCTAAGTTGTTACAGATTTGCAGTGAACACTTTAAACAAGGTAAGTAATGCTAATGTAAAAATATGTATGACATTTGAAAAAAAAATGCCACAAATATCTGAAACAGCCTGCATTATGCGTTGTTAAAACTAGCCTCACATGATCTACAACCAAGTGACTGAAAATCAACCTCTCGTATGCTTTTAAATCTGCTCCAGTGTAAGACAAATTCCTGTTTACCACAAAATGGTACAAATCATGAGGAGTAAAGTAAGGCAAACTTGTAAATTTTATTAAATCGACAAAGAAGAGGGTGTGCAAATACCTTGCTTTGAGCGCGCCTAAAAGATGTCCTACTTCCACAGACAAATGTACTGAACATGCGCTAGAAGCAGCTTTGCCTTCTTTACGGAAAAATAAAAAAGCCAATCAAGCTTGGTTGTAGCTTCAGCAGTTTTCAAAGCTACATTTTTAAGGCAGACCATTGATATTTTACATGGTTAAGATTTTAAAATTATTGCAAAATCATATTGCACATCGAATAAAAATCGCAATATAAACAGAAAAGCGCAACTAGTTTTCTTTGTCAACATCATGCAGCCCTACATCCTCTGACTGATGAAGACAGTGGACGCAATCCTTCCCTAACAGCACGAAAATGACACAAATCCATGGAAGACATGAGGATCGAACCCAGCACCAGAACTGAACAGAACACCACCATCAAACAATTCAATACTGTTTTCAATATCAGCTCATCTCTAGTGTTTAGTCTTTTTGTTGCATTTACAAGCACCGTGTGATGAGCAAACGTCACATAGCTTATTGTAGATGCATTATCACACGAGATAAAAGTGAATCTTGTAAGAACCAAAGAGTGGATGATAGTGTACAGTTTGCTTAGGCCACATGGAGTAACAAATATGAAACAGATTTAATTTGCTACAGTAAAATTATCTGCCGGTGGAGCAAGACCTTTTGAACTAACAATAAGAAAACACATCTTGTTCCTCTTGAAAACAGCTCTTTTAACTGTGACCTGAGGCAAGACAGAATATCTCAATCCATTTGCAGATAATTTTACTTGACAAGCAAAGATAATATGTATATGAAATAAAAAATACAAACAATATTTTGCAGTATTACCCAAACTTTCACATGACAACCTTTTGCAACATAAGTCAGTTAATTGAATGAAGTACTCGTCATTAGTTGCAGTCCTATATGTGACTCACCTGTCGGTTCTTCTTGAGGTCAGCCATGTTTGTGAAGAATGATTTAGAGTTCTGTGTCAGTCACATGGTCAGGTAATCGCAAAGTTTGTCTTTAAAGCTTCTGTCTAGAGCTAATCCAGGTTCAATCCTAGTCCACATGTGTCAAACATAAAGCCCAGGGGCCGGATGTGGCCCTCCACATCATTTTATGCGGCCCTCACTGTTGTACAAGGTTTACTTTAATAGTCTGGGTGTCTTAATTCAGTGTTTTTCAACCAGTGTGCCGGAGAACACTAATGTGCCTTGAGATACTGCCAAGTGTGCCTTGAAAATATTAAGTCAGATTTAAATATTGAATTTTTTGAAATTAGATTCATAAATTTAATTACAAAAATTTACAGTTTTGGAACGTCCCGTTACCAAGATGAAAACAAGTCATTCGCCAGCTCCAAAATTAAAGTGTAATGGGACAGATTTCAGACACTAAATATTTATGATTTGATAAAAGGTTTGATTTGGGAATATTTTAAGTAGGTCATGTGCCGCAAAAAATTCAGACTAAAAAAAGATTGGGAAATGCTGTCTTAACCTAATGAAATGATTTGTCTTTAACGAAAAGATCAAAGTCATTTTTCAGACTAATGCGGATGTATATTCAGTCACTGTCACTCAATAAATACACAAAAATCTAATTCAGGCACAATTATTTTCTAGTATGTAAAAGATGAGTAAGGTTAATTTTAGTTACAACTGGCCCTTCGACGACAACCACAATGTCAATTTGGCCTTTTGACAAAATGAGATTGACACCCCTGGTCTAGTCTCTGCACGAAACAGCATAAACACGGTGCGAGAGTTGCTGCAAGCTTTCTGATTGGTTATAAGAAGCTCTCGTGAAAAATCACTAGACAGAAGCTCCAGTGGCAGCCTGTGTGAGGACCTAACTTGACAAAGAACAATAAATCAGCCTTTTCTCACCTGAGTAAAGTCTGGTTGAGGTCGGCTCACATGTTTGAGACTCATCTGTCCGTTCTTCTTGAGGTCGGCCCATGTTTGTGACTCACCTGTCCGTTCTTCTTGAGGTTGGCCCACATGTTTGTGACTCATCTGTCCGTTCTTCTTGAGGTCGGCCCACATGTTTGTGACTCACCTGTTCGTTCTTCTTGAGGTCGGTCCACATGTTTGTGACTCATCTGTCCGTTCTTCTTAAGGTCGGTCCACATGTTTGTGACTCACCTGTCCGTTCTTCTTGAGGTCGGTCCACATGTTTGTGACTCACCTGTCCGTTCTTCTTAAGGTCAACATGTTTGTGACTCACCTGTCCGGTCTTCTTGAGGTCTACATGTTTGTGACTCACCTGTCCGTTCTTCTTGAGGTCGGTCATGTTTGTGACTCACCTGTCCGGTCTTCTTGAGGTCTACATGTGTGTGACTCACCTGTCCATTCTTCTTGAGGTCTACATGTGTGTGACTCACCTGTCCGTTCTTCTTGAGGTCGGCCCACGTTTGTGACTCACCTGTCCGTTCTTCTTGAGGTCGGTCATGTTTGTGACTCACCTGTCCGGTCTTCTTGAGGTCTACATGTTTGTGACTCACCTGTCCGTTCTTCTTGAGGTCAACATGTTTGTGACTCACCTGTCCGGTCTTCTTGAGGTCTACATGTTTGTGACTCACCTGTCCATTCTTCTTGAGGCCGGCCTATATGTTTGTGACTCACCTGTCCATTCTTCTTGAGGTCGGCCCACATGTTTGTGACTCACCTGTCCGTTCTTCTTGAGGTCGGCCCACATACTGGTGCCGTCTCCGCCTCTCATCAGGACATGGTAGGTGAAGTAGTAGATTCCAGGGAGGGGGCAGGTGAACTTCCCTGTGCTGGGCTCGTAGTAATTTCCCACATTGGTCACAACGTCGTCAAACTTCAGAACCTCGCTGCCTTCGTGCTGCTTCCTCAGCCCGGCGTAGAAGGCTATTTTGGGGCTGTACACGGACTGGCCGTAGCCTCCCGTTCCGGGCCCGGGCGGACCTTGTGGGCCGGGCTTGCCAGGCTCTCCTGGGGGTCCTTTAGGTCCTGGTGGTCCTGGCAGTCCTGGGCTGCCTCTGAATCCCTGTTTTGCTCTGCGGTTTGAATAGTCCGGCGGCAGAGGCGACACAGCAGTGAGCTCCCCTTGTGGTGGAGTGTATGTATCGCACACCATCTTACAGCTGCCTAACATCTCGTAGTGTGTGCCCGCCGCCCCGCTGCCCGCCGCCTTTGTGGTGTGGACCAGCAGAGGAATGGCCACCAGCAGAACCAGCACCATGGCCACGCCCACACCAGCCCCAATCACACGCTTTTTTCTGCTGATCCGAGAAGCGGCCAGCGTGAGGAAGTCCTCCTCGCCTTTCGCTGGGATGCTTGTGCCGGCCAGGCTGAAGTCTGAAGGCAGTGACTTAGCAACGTGAAAATTATGTTAAAAAATGATTTTACTGATTTTCTTTAGGAGCGAAACACTGATGTCCTCAGTGGAATCAGGACACGGCTATAGAGAAGTCACAAATATGTTTTTCCATTTGATTTGCATATGTGTTGTTGTTTGTTTTTATCAATAAGACAACATCCACTATTTTAACAAAACACTCTTAGCCCTTTTTGTATTCTAGCGGTCATCCCTGTCGAGTTTGGCCTGTTTTTGCCCCGGTGCGAGCGAGGAGGCTGCAGAGCTGTCAGGTGGGGTCTACAGCATTCCCACAGGAGTCCATCTCAGACAAACAGTACGTCCACCGCCGGGGGAAAGGGAAAGCTCCTGTCTGCTCCTGTCTCCGAACCTGCGACTTATTTACTGAAGCTTGTGTTGTTTTGGAGGAAAGATTTACTTCAGTCCGCTGAACTCTCAGACCGGGCAGTTGTTAGCAGCAAAAGGGCGTATTTTATTGTATAGTCCTTTTTGTAGAGAAGAAATCCAGATAATGTAGATGCACAGATGATGATACGTCTAAAAAGAACATATAAAGCACAAAATACAAGGTTACACATTTATTCATATTGGTTGTAACATGTTTAATTATTTGAAAGGTAATGTCACAATTAGACAATATCATTCTTGTGCTTATCACATAAAATCACATTTTAATAGAAACGTAGGTCATTTTTTTTTTTAAAGGAACCTAATATTTAGGCCTACATGTTATCTTGTTAAAAGGAAATCTCTGAAAAGATTTGCACAATTAAGCTTTTGTTTGTATGAAAGGCTGCTAAATGATGAGTAAAAAGTTCCAAAAGTATATATTTACAATATAAGCATTTTTAGGTTGCTTCTAATGTGGAAATAATAGTTTGTACTATCATTAGTTCACATTTTAATACGTAAAATAAATAATCTAAATAGATATTATAGATATTCACTTACTCCGTCACAATTGGTTGTCGCCTCTCGGTTTATCAACGACTTCTGGCAGAAATACAGCGGGAAAAATGTGTCCAAAGGCGCGTAAAATCCTCACTTTCCCCGCGTTTTGCTCCCTTTACGCCGACATTAAAAACTTATTCACCCAGAACTATTTGCGCGTCTCCAAAGAAGAAAAAAAAGCAAAGAAAAAAAAAAAAGAAAGAGATCACACAACAGTGGCAGCGCGCGCTCGGACCGTCGTCAAACTTACGGTAAGATTAAACTCGTATTTCTTCTTGTGAGGTGTGTTTTCGGTGCCGTGGTCGGTCCGTTCGCGCGTGGGTGATTATTATCTCCGCGGTGGCGCAACAGTTCGTCCACTTGTTGTGTCCAGCAGCTGCACCGCGTGTCTCTGTGTCTCTCCGCCTGCCTCCGGATGCTCTGCCCCCGCCCTCGTGCGCCACACAGACCCGCTCCTGTGCGCCCGCGATTCTTCTCCTGGTCCCCGGTGTGATGGTTCCTGGTCCTGGTCCTGAGTCTGGTTTTGATTCCAGTCTCTTTTTCCCTCAACAGGTACAAATGAAATGCCCACGTGCGTAAAGTGTGGCTTTGCAATGAGCAGGCTGACTGGCAAGTTTGAACCTGTTTGATTGAACATTTAAAGTTATTTATGATCATGACTTTGCTAAATAGTCTAATTAAATTATACCTAGTGCTATAAGTTAGCCTTTTGCATTTTCTTTGTTTAGTTTTCTTTGTTAATGTAAGCATGATAATATGAAATAGATTACTTTTTCTATTCCAGACTTTTCATTTTTATGCATTTTAGAGAAAATGTGTGTGTAGCTCTCCCAATAAAAATACATGCATCTGAGATTGTATGTAGTACAAATACAACATAATAGCCTACAAAAAAATAAATAAAGGGGAATATGTAAAGTTTTCTTGAAAAAGCTGCTATGACATTAACATTAAAGGTGTAGTAGCTGATTTTCATAAATCCTTTGACCTTTCATAAATCCTTTGACACTTGGATAATATCAACATATATTCATTTTTTATAGAAATTGTGGCTTAAATACCACTTCTTACAAACAGCAAACTGAAACTGGAGAGGACCACCCAGGCACAGCCAATCAGAGAGCTGCATCCGGCTCTGAACTAAAATTCTTAATTATTCAATTCAGACAGTACAGAATGGTCTAATATTTTGCTGTATAATGTACCTTTTAGTAGAAAACTCAAAGTTGACTAAAAAACTAAAACAATCAGCTTCCCCACCTTTAAGTTGTTTATTATTGTGACGTTCTTTGTTAGACCCTGCAGTTCCTTGGGACGCTCCCCAGAGGGCTCGGACCTGGACTGGGCGATATGGGCAAAATTAGATATTTTTTCATACTCGTTATACTTTAATATTTTTGAATTACATCTTTGAAGGTTAGCCATTTTTTTCTGCTGTTTAGAAAATAGAGATGTAAATATAGTGTGTCCCATCGACCGATTAATTGACTAAAAAGGGGGCGTGGCAAAGGCTCTAAAGCTAAAGTAGAGTTGTCTAAAATATTGCAAATCAATCTTAAAACTGGTGTCAAATTAGATTCTCATTTGAACAAATATGATAACATTAACAGGATAAAAATGTGAACAAAATCTGATATATTCAGCAAAGAAAAAAAAACTGAAAAGTTTGTGGTTTAAAACTAAAATTTTTGATCATATACTTGCATTTTGTGTTGAAAATGTCAGTCCACTGTATAAAAATCTGACTTTCTTGAAAGGGCATTCTAATTCTCATTGTGGTGTCGAGAATCAAGTTTATTTCGGGTTGGAAAATTTAGTATTGTGACGATAACTCTGCAAGAAACCTTCTCTAAAAGACTAATAATATTATGTTCATGCAAAAACTATAGTTTATGCAGAAAATGAAAAGGAAACAGTGGGTTTATACAAAAAAGCAGTTCACTTCAGAGTCAGACCAATGATTCTGTTACTGTTGAAGACAAATTCCTTATCATCTAAATAAAAGAATTAGTCGACTAACAAAATGTTGGTCGATCAAGACTCTATTGACCGATTAATTGACTAAAACTAAAGAAACAGCCCTAGTAAATACACTCTTTTGAGTTTTGATGGGCATGTTTGACAAATTAATTAGCCAGTCAGGGACACGCATCGTCTCCCATATGAAAACCAACATGGCTGCTTATATACGACGACAAAAATACATGGAAAATATCACATGGAACTGAAAAACAGTGTGGATTTTTGCAGAATCAATGAGCGAACGACCAGTCAGCGTCACACAAATAAACTAATTTGATTGGACGGTCTGTTGTGGAGTTGATCTAGAACCTGGCGGCGGGAGTGGTGACCAGACCCACTCTTCATGATTAGCTGAAGCGTGGGCTCTGGATCCCAGGCAGCAACTGGTGTTTTCATCAGTTTTATTAGCTTTCTTTGATTAAAATATCTAAAACAGTATTTACAATATGGCCAAATTTATGTCTTAACTTGAACAATATCTCATACATATACATTATACATTATATTTTTATATTGGCTTAGCTCGGGTTGGAAAAAGGTGTGGAGTTCACAGTTGTTTTCAAGTTTCCTCTACGTTGTGTGTGTTTATTAGGAATCAACCACGGGACACCGCTGAAAGATTGGAAGTGCTTTTCATGTAATTATATACAGTCAGCCCAAACTACAAGAGACAATGAACAGTATTAACGTTTCCCAAATCATGTCAATAAATCAAAGACAACGAGTTAACGAGTGCTCATTATTAACTTAAATACAAGTATAACTGCTACAAAGGGAATAATGGTAAAACAATAAAAGATGCTTAAATCACAAGATTACATTGAATTACCAACCTTCTCTTACGCAGGATTTCAACAAAACGGGAGAGGAAGTTACGACAGTTTATACCAGTGCACAGCTGGGAACACATGAAGAAGAAGAGCTGGGCGGACACAACAACACATTGACCACACCTGGTAGGTAAAACAAAAACAGCAAAATAAAGACAATTTTGTCATTTTAAAAATGCTTTTAAATGAACCGGTTACAGATATTCAACTTAATATGAGCTCTTCTTGATGTAAAAAACTTGATTTTATGTTTTAATGTTCAGGAATCAGACGCTGTTCTGATTGTAACGTACAGTTTTGTAAACATATTCAACTAAAACAACTCATCTATAAAGGGATTATCGGTCGGCGTCATGCTCTACTGCGCATGCTCCATGGAGAAAGAGACTGTCCATCTGGTTAGCTGGGGAAACTTCTTTGATTAAAACAACAAAACGGACGAGAGCAGCTGATGTCGATCAGGTCTGAACCGGTCTGACACGTCTCTCCCTGAAGCTTGAGACACTGTTTTCACTCACCTGAAGGTAACTTTAAGAGTCGTAGGGTTGAATTTTATTCACAAATGATGAATAACTTTTGTTTTTGCACTGTGATAAATTCTGACAACAGCCCTGGCTCGAGTTGTTGCTCTAGCTTGCTCAATCAGCGGCAGCTCTTTCTGATTATTGGATGCGTGCGCATTGCCTGTGTTGATAAACAAAATCCCTCTGTTCTGAGCATAAAATAGTCTCTTCTCTACGTTGCACCAGTGCTTTTATAAATTACAGTTTACAGGTGAACTAAGGTGAAAAAATCGTTGATTGCAAAGTGGAGCAATCAATATCATAATTTGTCAAAACTACATTTCTTTAGTCATAGATGCCCTGTGCGCTCTACAAAGCGTTTGTCTCATCTTGTGATAAAAATATATCTAGTTTGGACCAAAGTTTAGACTAATGTGTTTTTTTAGCAGATAAGATTTTTCCTTTGCTGGACTATTATTGAGAAAAATATTTTTTTTTTGTTATTCAATTCACAACAGGTGCAAAACATTAATAACTGCATCACTTTGAGAAATAAAATGTAATTAATCTGAATCTCATTCGTACAGTCAGAATGTGTGCGTTGTTGCCATGGACGCAGTTTAATTCAAGAGTATAAGGCCCTGCAGTAGGTAAAGAGTATTCACACGTCAAGAATGAGAGAGTTAAAAATGACAGAGTGGAAAATGACAGAGGAAAGAGAGAGAGAGAAGCAATTCAACAATTCATACACAAAGTAATACTTGATAGAACAGGAAAAAGCATTAAAATATAAAACAACAGTGATAAAGTAGAAATAATAAGAGAGAGAGAGAAGGGAAAGAGAAAATGGAGAGGTGAGAGAGAGAGAAGAGGGAGAGAGAGGAACAAGATGGGGAAGAGAGAAGGGTGAGAGAAAAGAGAAAGAGAAGAAGGAAGGAGGAGCGGATGGAGAGGAGGAAATGAGGAAGTGATGGTAAAAGAGAGTAAGAAACTAATAGAGACAAAAGGAAGGGAGAGAAATGAAGGAGGGGTGAAGAGAGTTAAAAGGTGAGGGAGAAGAAAAGCGAGACTAATGAGAAAGAAGAAATAATGAAAATGTAAAAAGATAAGAAGAGAAAGAGAGGAAAGACATAGGAGGGGGAGAGAGAAAGGAGGAGGAAGAGAGAAGGAAAGAGGGGAAAGGAGGGAAGAGAAAGGCAGAGGAGAGAGAAAAGAGGAGGGAAGAAAGAAAGAGGGGAAGGAGAGAGAGAAGGAGGAAAGAGGAGGAGGAGAGAGAGGAGTGGAAGGAGAGATTGGAGAAGAGAGAGGAGGAGAGAGAGAGAAGGGGGGAGAAAGGAGGAAAGAAAGAGGAAGGGGAGAGAGAGAAAGAAAGAGGAAGAGGAGAGAAAGGAGAAGAGGGGAGAGAGAAAGAGAGGAGGAGGAGAGAGAGAGAAGGAAGAGAGAGGATGAGGGGAGAGAAGCAGAGGAGAGAGAGAGAAGAGGATAAGGAGAGAGAAAGAAGGAGGGAAGAAAGAAAGGGGAAGGAGAGAGGAGAAGGAAAGAGAAAGGGGGGAGAGTGACCAGAAGAGAAAGTGAAGAGAGAGGAGGGGGAAAGAGAGGATGTGTGGGGGAGGGGGGGTGAAAAGGAGAGAGAGATATGATTTCAAGCGTTTACAATAGAAGTGACACCGATTGCCCTCAGTCAACGAGAGAGAGGATGAAAGGAGAGAGAAAGAAGGAAAAAGAGAGATTACAAACAGAGGGGGAGGGCAGAGGAGAGAGAGAAAGAACACAGACACCGAGACAGCGAGTGTTGCTAAACTGCGTGAATCCGCTGCCTTCAGACTCAGTTACACATGAAGAGATCGATGCTGACGTGAACATTTCTCTGGTATTTACCTCCTGTTTTATAACTATCGTTATTATTAATTTAAAACTTCATTATTTTCTTCTTTAATACGATCCAATACTGATTCATACTTGGTCAAATAAAGTGCTGCTGCTTTAAAATTGTTTTACCTTAGTGAGCTTTCTCCATCGCTGCTTGAAATTTCCCAGAGTAGAGCTGGGCAATACAGTATAAAATTTCAGATAATATTGTGACTGTTGTTTTCATGATGATTAGAGAATGTAATATTGAGTATATCTTATAATGTATATAAGATTGAAATAAGGCACGAAAACACATCTAAACACATTTTACACAGCTAAATAAAACAAGAAAAGAGCCAGGGTTTCTCAGGGACAGAAATTCGGGTCTGGAATGTGTCAGGAAAGAGGAAGGTGGTTTTTGCCGGAGACAATGGAGAGAGCAGACACATGTAACCATCATCACGGAGACTTACAAAGACATTTAACAAGGTAAAAATGTTAGTTCTGCTTTAAGTTTACAGGGGTTTGATAATGAAGGTATGTTTAAGGTAATAAAAACTATAATTCACTTAACAGACGTAGAGCTGTATAACTAATCCAAATAGAGAGGCACCTGTGGCTAGTGGTCAGGGAACTATCGCCTAAACTTCACACACAACACATTTCAAACACAGCAAACTCATTGAAAACTATGAGTAAAAGGTGAAAGGAAGGGCTCAAGCAGCAGTGTGATTAATTTGACAGCAGGTGTGTGTAATTACTTGTTCTCAGTTTTGAGTAGGCAATACACGCTGATGTCACATAAAGTCTGAAAATGGTGCTGCATTCATGTGCTCTCGGAACTCAGAATTTCTGACCTTCAACTGGGAAAAACGTGCTGACTCAAACTGAATTCTGGGATTTAGTTTTAGATCACTGATTGTTCTGCTTCACAAGTAAAACACATTTAAGCCCTTAATTCAGACTAAATGATTTTACAACAATAAATGTCCTAAGCATTTATTTATCAACCATTTACCAAAAAGAAAAGGCAAGTCAATAAGTTCATGTGTTATAACAATTAGAGTTTCCGAATGTCTTTTTAATGAATCTGGAAAGAAAATCAAATGAAGTTATGCAAATGTATGTTCGTGTCACTGCTCCACGTGTGTTTTACAGTCGCTCTGGTTTTGGGAAATCTGATCATTACGTCGGTACCTCCGAGTTTCCCAGTGCACATGAATGCAGCATGACACTGACACAGCAGAAACACAGTCAGCTTGTGACCTGAAAACTTTCTAATTGCTCAGTTTGTACTAAATTATTTCCAAAAACTGACTCAAAACAGTAGGCAGTGGTATTTAAAAAAACATATAAAGTTTAACAGCCAAAAAAAGTTTGTTTTAGGGCAGGGGTCTCCAACCTTTTTTTTTTGACAGAAAAGCTGCTTTTGTAAAACAAAATTGGTGGTGAACTACTGGTTTTAGTGATTACAAACACATTGAAGTTAAATGGAGCACAGTTGCATATATGAAACATTAACCATTATCCATTTAGAAGTGGACACAATTAGGCATAGAAAGATACATTTACTTGTAGAAATAGAATGAAATTCTTTGGTGAACTACTTGACTGGTAGCTCCTGAGCTACAGGTTGCAGACCACTGGTTTAGGGTTTACGTTCACTTTAACCAGGAAATCCCTTGAGATTCAGAATATCTTTTGCAAGAGACACTTGGCCAAGGCAGCAGCCAACACAATCAACAAAATGCATAATGTCACAGAATACAAAATAAAAACGCTACATACAGACACATAGGAGTTATGCACTAACGTCTTCAGTCTCAGATTGACATAGGTCGCTAGATCCGGTGGCGTTGCCATAGTGACACAGTTTACTCTCAATGCGATGGACATCAGACGAGGGATTTTGGGCAAGCCGTGGAACAGTCCTCTTTAAAAAAACATTCTCTTTTGTCATCTGTTGTAGACCAGCGACGGCTGTAACAGCAAGAAAAGTCCAGCTTCTGACCTGGGTTTTTCATACGGAAAGTGTGAGCGACCTACGCAAACAAAAGCTCTGCGCACATACCGAGACTCGCTGTGTTCGTGAGCCTGGGCAGAGGCGCTGTGGGCTGGAAAGAAGTGAGCACACGCACCACTCTGTGTTGCCAGACTTCCAGAGAACCAAAAGCAACAGACAGCCCCCGATCCACAGCAACTTCGCCCGGAGTCTCGGTGTGCGCGAAGCTTCTGTTCACGTAGTTTGCTCACCTTTTACAAGTTTTCCTTATGAAAACCCGATTTAGAAGCTGCACTTTTCCTGTTGTACAGCTGTGGCTGTGTCTACAACAGATGACACAAGAGATTGTTTTTAAGGGGTTGCTTCAGGACTAGTCCAGATTTTCTCGTCTGATGTCCATCGTGATTGGAGTAAGCAACTGTGCCCAATGGCAAATACGTCACTGGATGTAGTGACCTATGTCAATCTGAGACTGGAAGACCATTACCCCACTACACTTTTTACAATTTTCTTAAAATTTATGAAGGAACACCAAAACTTTTATTTTGAGATCTAAAACTACTACTAAAATGACTAAACTAATCATTAGTGACAGCCCGCATTAAAAACACTCATAAATTCTCTCTATGAAATTACATGTGGTGTGCCTCAGGGTTCCATTTTAGGTCCTGTGCTTTTTAACCTATACATGCCCCTCTTGGTGGTGTCATCAGGAGACATGGAATCAACTTCCACAGTTATGCAGATGATACACAGCTTTACATCTCCATGTCTCCTGATGACACCAGGCCAATGGATGCTCTTTTAACTGCATTTTAGACATCAAATCCTGGATGGCAGAAAACTTTCTCCAGCTTAACCAGGACAAAACTGAGGTTTTAGTCATCGGTCCTGAGGTCCACAGAGAGAAACTTTACCCAAATTACAAACAAAGTCTTTTAATCCATCATCACAAGTAAGAAACCTGGGCGTTATTTTTGACTCTGAGCTGACTTTATTCCTCACATTAAAAATATCACAAAAATAAGTTTTTACCATCTTAAAAACATCGCCAGAGTCCGTCCCATTCTCTCTCGGGCCAACACAGAGACGCTGATGCATGCTTTTATCTCCATCGTATAGACTATTGTAATGCCCTGCTCTCTGGTCTTCCCAAAAGACCATTTCAGGTTACAATTATTACAAAATTCAGCAGCACGTGTCCTGACTAAGACCAGGGGCGGGACCACATTACACCGGTTTTAAAATCGCTGCATTGGCTCCCTGTGTGTTTTAGGATCGATTTTAAAGTTCTTTATTGGTTTTTAAGTGTCTTAATGGTCTTGGGCCTTCTTATCTTTCAGAACTGCTTTTATATTATGAACCCTCGCGGACCCTGCGCTCCTCCGGCAGCAGGCTCCTAGTCATTCCCAAAGTCAGGACACACACTCACGGCGAGGCGTCTTTCCAGTTTACGGGCCCCGTCTATGGAACAGTCTGCCGGAGGACCTCAGGGCCGCAGAGAACATTCAGGTTTTTAAGAGCAGGCTCAAGACCCATCTTTTTAGCTTAGCTTTTGATTAGTATTTATGTTTAACATGTATTTATTTAGTTATTTATTATATTTATGTATTATTACTAGTGTTAGATTTATTGTTAGATTTTAGTATTGTTTTTCTTAAGTTTAGATCTTGCTTGTATTTGCCGTTTTTATTTATTTTAATTTTCTTATCACTTTTAGGTTTCCCAGTGTTTCCTCTGAGGAGCCTCTGCACCAGGAGCTGTGGTCGGCTGTGGCTGCTGGGCTCTGGCTCATGGACCCTGGAGGTTTGGTCTTGACCTCATCTCCTCTCTGGGCCCTGGGCTGGTGCCCTGTGGCTGCGCGTGGCTCTGCTCCTGGTGTAGACAGCTCCTCTGATGATGCTTTCTTTGGTTCATCTGTACCCGGCCTTATGTATGTGAATGTATTTTAGGTTTGGGAGTGTGTGTGTGTGGAGGCGTGTGTGTGTTGGGAAGGGGTGGGTGTATGGTGGGGAGGAGGTGTAGAGGGTGTGTACATGTATGGGATTGTCTTGGGGGTGGGGGGTGGCGGCAAGCGGGATTGTTTTAATGCACTGTAAAGCACTTTGTGTTACATTTTATGTATGAAAAGCGCTTTATAAATAAAGTTTGATTTGATTTTGATTTGATATATTTTAAAGCTGTACATTCACATCATAATGAAATCAGGGAGCGGAGTCTCTTCCAGTAAAGTTACAGACATAGTGCTCTTTTAGTCGTTTTAAGCTGCCGTCTGGGGTCTAGTGTGATGTTCGGGTTTTATTTATTCATCTCCCAACTTGAGTGAGCAAAGACGAAGTGTAGCATGAGGACGTTGAATATGGATCGATGCCCCTCCAGAACTCGTACTGTCAGCCGCCTCAGCCTCGGGCACAAACCAGCGCTGAGCACATTAGCATTTAGAAAAATAACTACTGGATCTGAGGAATACACTGGAAACACGGCTTTGCTCTGCACGAATGTGAGCTGTCTGATAAAAGCAAACCAGCAAGACAGTGTGTATGGGGTTTGTCTTGTTCCAACCTGTGATACAACATTTTAGTTCTTGTTTATCAAAAAACCCATGTGACAGATTGATTTTTTCAGATTTTAAGCTGGAGTTTATGAGGAAATTGACAAATAAAAGTTGAAAATGCAGGAAAAGTGCAGAATCCCTCCACATGTGTTGTCAAGAAGCTCAAAATGCAAAAACAATTTATATGCAACTAATACAGTTTCTATGGTATTTAGATGTTCGGGTTAGTCAAACTCAAGGCCCGGGGGCCAGATGCGGCCCTCCACCTCATTTTATGCGGCCCTCAAGGTTTTATAAGGTTTACTTTAATTTTATTTAATTGCCAGAAGTTATCTGCATGTCTTGACCTAATGAAACAATTTCTCTGAAACCTGAAGAGTATAAGTCATTTTTCAGACTAATGCAGATTTATATTCAGTTGTTGTCACTTCAATAAACATAATACAAATACAACTTTTAATTGTAGTATATCAAAGATGAGTAAGGTTAATTTCAGTTACAACCGGCCCTTGGAGGACAACCTTGATGCCAATGTGGCCCTTTGTCAAAATGAGCTCGACCTCCCTAAGTTAGAAAGATTAGTGCCACAAGGTTTTATCATTTGTCAAATCATAACTTGTGTGTCATTTTTGCAATTTTGCCCCAGGTTGCTAGATAACAGTGGTTGCTAAAACAGCTGTAGTGGAATTACCTCCATATGTCATATTTACTGTACAAAATAAATTCTAAACCTCATCAAAACATACAAACTGAGTGAAAACAAGCAAAATGTTTAGTGAAATCTTGAATATTAATCATGTTCACTGTGTTTTACTTTATTGACCAATTGTTGATGTGGATGCGCCGTGATGGAGGGAGGAAGTGTGTGAAAGCAGCGTTATAGGGAGCACAAAACAGACAAATTCTCACAGTGGCTACTTCTTGTGCATGTTCAGTGGAGTTGTCTGTGGAGTAGGACATCAGGATAATCTGTCTTTGAACAGTTCTTTACGGCACAATTATGGAGACATACTGTAACTGTTTTTGATTGGTCCATAATGACTCTGTAAAGTTACAATTTCCTGATCATTTGTGCTTTATTTTTTTCAGACGAGATTAATTTTGATGTTTTTTTATTATGTTTCTGAATTAGTCCATTTACCCTTTAAACAGGCCTCTGTAAAGAGAAACATGTTCTCCCATGTGTTCTGGAGCTGCAGACAGGGTTTTGTGTCTGAGGCTCCTGGGGGCGTGGCCTCACCTGAAACAGAGTGTAGGTGTGTAGGGGAAACTAAGACGATTTTCTTCTAATTTGGTATTTTTAGTCAGAACAGAAGTGGATTAACAGATTTAAGCAAAAAAAAGTTTGAAAAATAAAGATTTTACTATAATTTTACAACCGTCAAAAAAAGTGGAGATTAGGAACTTTTTTCTAATGGGACAAAAGCGCATATAACAATACATACCTTCTTCCTCCTGCTATGTTTGCCTAACTTTGTCTCTCATGAGTTGTACAATGTGTTAAAAAGGGTTTTGTTTAACGCTGGGGCAAATTTAAAACCATACAAGAGTATCATGCGTGGCTAGCGCTAGACACATAATGCAAGTTGTTTCAGATATTTATTCTTTGTTGTTTTTTGCACATTAACATTGACTTACCTTGTATAAAGTGTTCACTACAAATCCGTGACGAGGGATTCCAGTTCATTTGATTTGTTACTGCCACTCATGTTAGGGGTAGTGTACAGTTAAAATCTACAACCCTGCCAAGCCAATTGCACCATTTTACAATTGTAATCCATAGAAATTAACTCAGAAATTGGCAGATTTGGTAAGGTTTCCAAAGTTATATTGCACGCTGACAGTGCTTTTGCTCTCCATCAAAGAATGTGACGACACGTGCAAATGGTCAATCGAGAACCGTCACTTTGGTCCTTTATGGATGCTATAAGAAAAAGGTGCTTCCCATGTCAGTGTGAGTTAGAGCTCATTCTACTGGCAAAGGAAATGACACACTGGAAATAATCCAACCAATCTTGCCTCAAATACTGTGTAGCAGGCCTATTCAAATGATGGCCTGGGGGCTAAATGTGCATCCCATTTAGCAGCATGTTTTGGCCCAACCTTTTAAATAGGCCGTGGACCGAACCATATGTAGGCTGTTTGTTGTTCTTAGTGCACTTAGCTCTCTTGTTTAGTTGCTTAGTATGCATCATTCAGATTCTCTCATGACACTTATATCAGTATCTCACAAACAGAACTTCCACTTGTGTTTTTGATGAAGAAACAATGTTAAAAACAAAACAAAAAAATGGCATTGTAAGTTTCCTTTCAGACATTGCGTAAAATACCTTATGATGCAAAAAAACCCAGCACCATTCACATAGATATCTCGTGTTTTGCATTACTTTCTACGTTAACGACAACATAGGAAGGATAAAGTGTAATTTTACCACTCCACGTTGAGCTTAGGCTGTCGCTAACTGTACATAGTCACTCCTCATTGCTTCCCGCTCGTTTTGTCATTGCGTTTTTATGTGAGTTTTATGGCGTCTCCGTGAGGTCGACTTGCATGCATATGTGCCGGGATATACATATAATTTACATGTGTGGCAGGCTGCGTTTTGACACCCGCCGACGACACCTGCATTTCAATGATCGCGACCACCAAGAAGGAACAATTTAGAGAGAATGAGGGTTTTAGAGGCACATGAAATATTAACTAAGTCGATGAATATATAAGCTGCAGGCCGTAATGTCTGTCAATGGGCCCTGCTTCGGCGTGATCTACGACAAATGCTGCTTTACCGACGCCACGGATCCGGATTGTTTAATTAAAAATCTAAATTATGGAAGGTAGATTTTAGCGTGAAGCAGAGGGTTTCAGGCCGTGTGTGGAGGGTGTTTTGATAGCGCCATGTCTTTTTATGGTGGTGTCTTGTACTTGGAATCAGAGAGCACTGGAATTAAAATTCAGTAAATTCATAAATATGATATGAAGTAGAGATGTATGATTGAGGGAAAATAATTCTGTGATTTATGTGTTAATAGCAGAATAGACAAACTGAAATATGTTAAATGTGACTGAGGAGAGTTTTTATCTTGCTAAAGATCTTTGTGATGATTAAATATCTCCCTCTGCTGCTCTTTATTTTATATTTGGCAACATAAACTAGGGCTGGACAATATGGTGATAGAAATAGACTCAAGAGCTCATTCCCATGCAATCTGCTATTTCGGTGAAAACACAATTTTTCTTTTCTACTGGAACAAGGTGCCTTGACTTCTCGGAGTGGTGGAGAGTTCTGCTCCAAGTGAGGAAGTTCAAGTGTCGGAGTCTTGTTCACGGGAGGGAAGGATGAGCGTGTGGATCGGTGCAGCATCAGCAGTGATGAGATCGAAAGAGCGGAGTGGATAGACAAAGCTCTTGAATCATCATCATTTTATGTTCCAACTCTCACCTGTGTCAAGAGCTTTGGATAATGACCACAAGATAATGTATAATGGATAAGAAGGACAAGATTGCAGCTACAAGGGTGCTCCCTCAGAGATAGGATGAAGACCTCAGCCACATTGGAGGAACTCGAAGAAGAGCTGCTGCACCTCCACGTCAAGAGAAGCTGTTTCGGATGCGTTTTTCTTGGTGAGGTGTTCTGCGCATTAGTGGAGAAGACAAGACCACACTAATCAAGACCAAGACCTTTCCAAGGCTACAGTGTCCTGAAACGCAGACGAAACCAGAACCACTGAGGGTCAAGAGTAAGACCAAAACAAGACATAGACTTTATAAAGTCAAGAACAAACCAAGACCAAGACTGCAACTCATCAAAAACTAAATCAAGATTTTTTGTAGTCAGTGTCTACATGATCTGATTGTGCAGTCCTTTTTGCAAACTGTGCCTGGAACAGGTCACTCCTCTTTAGCAGAACACTGTGCTCTTGAAGCATGACCAGAGTCCAAATGCACTCAAGTCTGAGACGAGACTAAGATCTTTAAAAAGCGATCTTTAGACCAAGACCAATCTTAAGTTCTACTACTTTACTGGGCAGATCCCACCGGAGAGATCTCAGTGAACACCCATCACTAGGTCTCTATGTCTCTACCGTAAATGTATAGAATTTATGTATCAAAGTACTAGACCAAAGTGTTTAATGAAGTGTACAATATTATAGGTAACATTTTTACCTGAAAAGTAGGATTTTTTAATAATTTAATAAATTATTGTACTATTGAAATTGGTATTGAAATTGAGTTTGAAACTATAGACTATATAAAAAATATATTTTGTGTAGCATTAGCCTAGGTTGCGTTCACGAGGCATCACAACAGGCCAGAAATATTTAATACAGATGGTGGTAGAGTAAAATAAATAAAATGTTTTGCTATAATGCTAGACGTGAAAAGGTTTAGTCACTAATAGAAATCATCAACAGATTTAAAGATGTGTGAAATTACCTTTTATAGGCTCATATTTCATGACAAAGTACAATTTTGTTCATAGGAACAACTGGCTCTTGCCCACCATCTGGTCTTATAACATATTTTCCCATAAACACAGCTTATTGAACATTTTCAAAGTGCAAAAAACAGAAATACTGAACCTTGTCTGCTGCTTTTCTTTTGCTGCTACATCCAAACATCTGTAAGCTAACTGTAAACTTTTTCACAGGTTTGACGAGATGAGGAAGAAGAATCCATTTGCAGACAACGATCAGCGAAACCAATCAGATCCAGAGTCCGGCGCGATCATGTGACGGCCGAGGTTACCGTGGCGTTAACAAGGAAGTGCTATCAGCCCGACGCGGATCAGGTAAGGCTCACTCACGCCGTCCAGGTGAGAGGAAAGAGCAGAGCGCGACCTGCAATCTTCAAGGTCACGCCGAGTAATTGAAATGTTGGGGTCAGCGGACAACACGCCATTACACACGACGACACACAGATGGACTGGGAGAAACTGCAAATCTTCTTAATAACAGTTGTTCAAATGGCTTTTCTCCTTCCCGTTCGCGGTCACCAGAAAATGATGTGTTGAGATTTATATATAATTCAGCAGGTCCAGTGTGGATGATCCTCCTCGATTTCCAGGTCACAAAACATGTCACTGTCGATAGTTGTGTCCGCGTAGCAGGATTTTGCGGTGTCTCATGTTCTAGTCTTTTTCCACAACCTCTTTACAGTGACACTTGTTTCTTAGGATGTTTAGAAATTAGTTATTTACTTCTTTAAAGTAACAAGAAAAGGTATAGTGTGACCAGATTTGGATCGTTAAAAAGGAGGACACTTGTTTGTTTTGTAATTGAGGGTTCTGTTCTAATGTTTAGGACATTAATATGAGCAGTGTGTACATGGTCTGAAAAGTATTTGGCTAAATTCAGTACTGTATTCTAAATATTGGAACAGATATACAGTAAATTAGGTGTTAATCCTGAAATTACAAAGTTTTGTGTTTTGTCCTAGTAACTAATGCTATTAAACTTATCACTAGGTAAACAAGTGTTAAAATAACCTCTAAGCATAGCACTGTTTCTCACCAAAGCTGAGAGAAGTTTACTTCAGATTTACACGTGTGTGTCATTGTGGGTTTAATCCAACAACAGTTCATTTATCGTTTCGTCCGTGAGCTTCAGAGCGTGTTTCAGTGTCAGAAATCCTTCGCTAATTGTCCAGTGCTCTTGAATAAAACAAACGATTCCTCAGTGAAAAATTAATCCCATCAATATTTATGAAATAGTTATGAATAATGAAAGACCCAAACACAAGCATCTTCTCTTGTTTATCTTAAATAAAATCCCGAAAAAAGCTAAATATTTAAGCTAACCTTCAACAAACTCTAATGTACCTGTCAATAAGGGACATTCTGATTGGTCAGTCTGTCTGCAGCAGTGAATGTTCCTAAACAACACCAAATCTGATTGGACACTGTTTTTCTGTTCTCCTAAAGCGCTGTGAAGTAATGGTGCTGCACGACAAGCTGCTGCTGTGAAAGATTACGTATTGGTTTCCTCTGGTGACTTTAACATCAGTCTCATTTGTTTGAAATTAGAATTATTCACTGTAAAGTAACTGTATTCTAAATACCTAGATAAAAGCAGTAACTGTAACTCATAACAGCAGTACATGTATTCTGTTACTCCCAAACACTGTCCGTAGGTGAGGAACATTTTGGTGAATTTAAGAATCCCTTATTTTCAACCTGTGGGTTTTATATTTATATAACCATTTTTAATCTATGTAATGGTTCTAGTAATTCTTTCTAATCGTGTCACTCTGGCTCTGAGCATTTCAACCTTTAAGGTTAAGGTTGCAGCTGCACTCACAAACATATCTCCAGATGCTCCTGAGTCCTGCCAGGTTTAGTCAGGACTGTAGCTGGAGGAGTTTCCTAACCCACGACCTTCTTGCTGTAGATGAGAGTGTTAGCCACTCTGCCACCGTCCCACCTTCCACATTGTTATTTTGTCTTGTCTTTATTATAATTAGACACTAGGAATTGGCCAGTAAGTTTTTTTTTTCGCCAATAGTGGATCAGACAAAACAGTTCTCTTATGTCTGACCCTGGCACTGTGACCTGGAGCTTTTCGGCCAACAGACAGAAAAACTGCGCCGTCGTGACTGGGAATTGTAGTTCTGAAACCAGGAGGTTGGATTGTTGAGCTTCATAATAATCACAATAAAAATAAATAAATAATAGATTAAAGTATTCTATGCAGCCTGTAGAAATATGCTTGTAAATGAATCTTTTACACCAGTGATTGCAGTTCAGCCTTGTGCGACGTTTGTGAATTCAAATATGGCCATTGGTGGAAAAATAATTGAGCATCCCTGAATTAAACAATGGACGATTAACAATTAAACAAAATCATGCACATGACCAACCCGTCACTCACTAACATTATGACCAGTTCTGACCAATGAGAGACTCTGTGTTTGAGTGTTAAACTTGCTCTGAATTGCAGTAGCACTATTCACAAAGATTGTCACCACGATACAATAACAATGTCATTTTACTGTCATATCGTCTGCAGCGCTAACAGCATCTTTACCTCTTCCTGCCTCTTCCGATCCTCCCGGTCTCGTCTCGGATCTGATCATTGTCCCTGATTCTTAGTGACAGTGTGCAGATTGAGTTGCACAGCTTCTCTAATTCTCTGTATTAATGAGACACGCTCCACACTGCTGCCCCGGACACCTCCTATTTATCACAATTTGTCATCTCGTCTCCTCCCTCCTCCTTCCTCGCTCCTCACTTGCACAAGGGTTTTGTCCCGTAGCTGCTCCAGTATTTATCCTTCTTGGACCTGTCTCGTTCCTCGGAGATGCACAAATACAGTCTGTCAAATGCTCCTGACATTTACGACTATATAGACTATCTAAGATGGTTAGATTGTGATTCTGACTTTTCTCAATGTCAATAATCAACTAGCAACTAACTAGCTGTTAGCAACGTCGACAGCCAGTAGAGAGTGGATGTACAGTATGTGTTTCTGATGCTGTTGATTCTGTTTTAGCAGAAATAAATGTATTTCCTTTTTGAAAGAAGAGCAGAGAGGTGTCCATGTGTGACACTTGTTCTATTCCACGTGCACTTTGGATACATCATTACAATTCATTGCTGTGGTTGGTTAAGCACAAACTAAGATAGGCCGCTCACCCAACCAGCTCGAAATATTTCATTAAACGTCCTACCGGGGAGGTTCCAGATGAAAAATGTGCAAGCATTTAGCACAGATCCATCTGGCGTGAGCCAGGTTAACTGATATGTTAATGCTGCAGAAGAAGAAGATCTTTATTTATAAAGCACCTTTCACAGATCGGAATTGCAAAGTGCTTTACAAAGCAACCCTCTTTCTTCACTCAGTGACAGCAGCAGCTCTGGAGCAGTTCAGCAGAAGTGATTCACCTAACCAACTGGCGCCTCAACCTCAGACCACCACGAAGCATTCCCTAACCTAATGTCATTAGAAATATTTTTCATTCTTTTCTTAGGTGGGGAAACAACCTGGACAGTCGCCAGCTCGTCGCAGGGTTAGAGACAGACATCCATTCATTCACTCACTAAGGAAATTTACAATGATACCCAATTAACTTAAACATGCATGTTTTTGGAGGTTGGAGGAAACCGGAGTACCTGGAGAAGCCCGACGGTGACACAGGTAGAACATGCAAACTCCACCCAGAGAGTTGCCTGACCAGCCAGCCCCTCCTACATTCTGTTTGACTGCAGAAGGGTCTGAAACGAAGACAGAGCCAACAATTTTGTCGTCCAAAGTTAGGACGATCCAATCACAAAAGGCCGCCCCTCCCTTCCTCGCTCCGCAAATTCAAAACATTTTTTCCAAACATTTCCAAACATTCAAGATGGGCGTAGCAGATAGATCTTTTTTTTTTTTCGGCCCTAGCTTCGGTTTTGAACAATTAGGAACATATCAATCAAACCGGAGAAGCACACCGTGTTGCGAGCCTTCACATAGGTCAGTGCTCCATTGAAAACATATTTACAATAACATCCGGTTTAGCGCGTCGCTGTTTTGGTGAATTTACGGGTTTTCTGTGATTGGTTGACACCGCACTAGGAAAGCCCGTTCTCGAAATTGAACCCCTGCGCTCTTATCCCAGACCCTTATGTCTTTGTAAAGTGTCTGTCAAAGCGTGTAGGGACTGGGTGATCAGGAAACCCAGAGAGATCATGAGATGTTGATTTGGTTTGACCCGGAAGTCAAATTCATGATCTCGTTCTTACGAAGCCAGTGCTACAGTGCACTATTATTAGAAATACTCCAAGCAAAACTGGAGGATGAATAGATTTAACAGTTTAAACGTTGCAGAAGATCTCAGAAACTTAAACTATGACTGCACAAATCTGTCACATTCAGAACAGTGTTTTTGAGGCTTAAAGGGAAAGAATAGTATCTCACAGACAAAACTCCAGCTGTGTTTGTGATGAGGAAGCAATGTTAGAACTGGATTAAACACTCAACACACTTTTACACAAATCTGCCCTTTAAAGGCGACATTCAAGTTATAACAGTGTCTCTCATCATTAGCTTACTCATTGTTGTATTTGGATTATTCATTCATGTTTGAGTAATCTAGCATTGTTTTGCAGTTAATCCTCAAAAAATTCCCGTTTTCACCTATACTCCCTATCTCTGCTCACTTGCCTGTATTTCTTGAAAGCACCAAAAATGTAGAATGCAAATTTTTCAATGGCGAGGCAGGGCTTATCACTTCTGCAGCTTTGAACAGGAAATTAATTATCCTGTTTTTATTTCTAAGCTTTTTAAATCAATTTTGCGTTTCACAAAGTGATTTACATAGTTTATTACTAAATACTTTGCAGGTTTCCTTTAGCTTTATATGTTTAAGTAATCTTGTTTCAGCTTAAACCATAAGATAAATAAACATCACTTGCATATTTGTGAAGCTAAAATGTAAAAGAGGATATCAATGCTGGCAGGTATTGATCAGCGGCCACAGCAGAAAATCAAATAACAGAATCGACTTTCAGCCCTTCTTATGGCATTAATGCGAAACTTGACTTTTGGTTAATATTGTGATTCAATAGTTTAATTAGACCAAAGAGGCGTAGTAAAGGTGACAAATATCCAATCAGTGAACGCCAATACAGTTATGAATGAGAGAGATAGATGGTTATTTACCGACAGCAGAAGAGCTTACTTAACCTTGGGTCGTACCATGAATGTAAATGTGTGTCCAGGAGGAGAGCTGCTCTGTATGCCTGAGCCGAGAGCCAGAGCCAGAGAGAGAAGCAAAAACAACATATAGGACTAAGAGCTAGGATTATTCGGCCTGTTCAATGAGTTTGGCAATTTGTGTTAGAATGTCAGGGTCGTTGTAACTGTAAAGGCAAGTCCAATACACAATTTAAACATTTGAAATAAGATGCTTGATATATAGCTGTAGTCTAATTGTACACAATTAGACTAAAGCACTATTAGCACTGGGTAATATAAAGCGTGAGACATCTATAAACTTTAAATAACCTTACGACATCTGAGTTTTTTAGGCCCCAAGTGGACCTCAAGCGTGAGCGAGTTACTTGGCAGACGGCGTAGTGATAACACACCAGAGCGAGCGGAGAGAAGCGACTGCAGCTGCTGCCTCTGTGTCTCCCGATGAGGAAGTCAACAGCAGATCACAGCTCACAGAACAACTCCACTTAAGCACAAGTTGGTTTTGTCTTCACCATCTCCAGGTGGGATGGAAAATTTCTGTCAATCTGAAAATAATTTTTTCTTCTTGGTGTTTCATCAGTGTGTTTTGGGCTGTAGTGCTGCTGTTGTCTTCCAACCGTATCAATACAGGCATACTTTTCAATGCAATTTGGCTAAAAACCGCTTCACTGGAGAAGAGAAAAATACACCTGGAACGTATTTTGGCTCAGTCTCAGGGCACTTTGACTTGCAGTCCGCAAGTCTGACCTTTTGACATTGGCATCCTTGTGCGGTGTGTTTGGAGCGTTACAGACATTCACACGAGGATAATCGAGGCCTTTAAGTTTCTTGTTTTTGTAGACTTTATTCCAGAAACAGATCTGCCTGGATTTATGATAAAAATAAAATAACCATTGAAGCTTTTTGCGTTTTGTTTTATCATGAATGACCTGAGCTGTGACAGCATAAATGTGACTCCTTGTCATGTTGTTGATCACATCCACACTATCAGATTTCTTATGAAACAGTCATAATCTCTCTTTATTCCATTTACAGTGATAAAGTTTTACTTCATCCAAATTCCAACTTTCCCCAAACACCCATCTTCTCGACCTTCCGTTGCCAAGACAACAGTGTTGTACTTCCGAGTCACGAACGACAATTTCATTGGTGAATGATCCATAAATAGGAATCACTCATTTAAAATCTGAAAATAAAAATAGGCAGTAGAGTCACAGATTGAAAACAGACATACACATTCACATGGCACTAGAATTATATGAGACATCTGAGTCTGACGAGCTTACTGGAGGTAAGTTTTAGAAGACACTTTACAGACGTTTTTACAGAAATGGACGAGTCACATAAGACTATAAACTCAGACAATGTCCGTGATTATTACACTTTACATGAGTTACTGAGGTAAATAAAATGTTGTGCGAATAGAACATAAAATACATTTTAAAATCTCATAGTCCCTGCACAGTTCACTCTTGTGTCTGTGCTCACCTGTCTCTCCTCTGGATTACACTGTGATGGCTGCAGAATAAGATGTCAAGCATGATACAGACAGAGGAATTGAATCTGATTCCATTTACTGCCTGTCCAAACGTCCGACGCGACAGAGACAGGCCCAGGAAGCTTCTCACACACACACACCAACCCAAACCCTCAGAAATAAACACAAAATCTGAAGTTTAGTGAATAATTTAACAGCTGTGCTCCTCTGGCTGCTCCTGGAGGTCAGAGGCGACTTAAGCGACGACAGGAGATGGATCTGGCAACCCCGGGGGAGGCCTAGACACACCTGGCAACCCGGGGACACCAACAAAAAGAGAATAACTGTTGCAAACCAGAAATCATGAGGGGTAGGACATTTCGAGGTGAAATTCTGAGGAAAAAAGTTTACATAAAGATGATTTCTAATGAGGGCTCCAGCTGTTTGTCTCCACAGAAATACTACTGTTTTGTCTGTAATGTGTCATAGTATCTTTAAGCATTTTTGAGGAACAGGTGTCTTCAAAATATTTATCTTAAACCTGTATTTTACTGTAAGTAGGCTTCACTCCACTGATAGGACCTGTGACTTGATCTAGAGACATTCATTCAATTCAGTAGTTTCTGGTAAATCCAAAATCGCAACAAAAGCCGACTCTAAGGACTCACAAGATTGTTGATTTAGCAAAGAGAATAGTGACAAAATCGAATTGTCCTAGAGCATTCCTGGGTAAATATTTTTGCTTGGTAACTTATCTTGTGGGTGCATGCAGGAAGATTTGACTCCATGTACAGGGACCAAGTCAGTTTTTTATAGTCTCAAGTGTTCGGGTTCAAGTCCAGGTCAAGTATTGAGTCAGATCTTCAAGTCCAAGTGAGTTGAATGTTTTGGATCAACATCAGCTAGATTAGTCTATACGCAAAAGCCAACATGGTATCGTCATTAGTGGCATCCCACACTAGATGGATTGTGCACATGATATTCTTTTAGCTTTAAATGGTTTCATTTTTATTTGACTGACAGATCTTTCATGCTTCAGGGCAGTTCTCTTCAGCAGCATCTGATTTGAAGTTTGGCGCCCCCAAGGAAGCATATTAGGTCCTGTTTTTTTAGCCTTTATATGCTCCCTCTGGGATCCATTGATGAGACACAGCATTGCATATCACTGCTATGCAGATGATGTACATTGCCTATCCAAGCTAACACTGTATGTAAATGTTGAACCAGGATAGTGCCAAATCTTTTTCTTTGAACCGAGGTGTTATTTTCAATGATAATTTAATTTAAAAGCAAGTTAGTTCTTTATACTCAAATCAAGTTTTTATCACTTAAAAGTTCTTAGCAAAGTAAAATCTTACATTCCTAAAACACATTTTTATAAAGCCGTTCATGCTTTTGTAACGTCACGACTTGACTATTGTAAACTGTCTACACATTGGCATTGACCAAGTCCAGCTGAGTCGTCTACAGAGAGTTCAGAACGCTCGTCTGTCCTGGCACTGCGCTGCTGAAGCAGTCCTACACGTTTGACGACACTGTCAAAGACGTAGGGCTGGTCGAGCGCCGGGGTTCAATTTCGAGACGGGCTCCGAGCGGAGTACCATCAAAAACCGGATTCCCCCATGCAGCGACCGCTACGTTGTATAGTAATATGTAGCCGAATTTCAATGGAGCAGTGACTTGTGAAGGCTCTGCAGTTCTATTTTCAACCAAGCTAGAGCCGAAAACAATGATCTATCAGTACGTCCGCATCTTGAATATTTGAGACGGTTAGAAAAAGTTTTGAATGCGGAGGGGGGGAGGAGGGGGGGGGGGGGTTTGTGATTGGATCGTCTAACTTGGACGACGAAATCATTGGCTATCTTTCGTTTCAGACCTTCTGCTTCAAAAGAATGTAGGAGGGGCTGACTGATCAGCACTAAGCGCAGGGACCACCACATCACACCTGTTCTTAATCTTGCCTGGCTCCAGTACATTTAAATCATTTTAAACTCCTATGATTGTTTTTAAATTCTAAATGGCACCTTCATACTTGGCTGATCTCCTTCAGTCCACTCATCCAGTCTGCGCTCTGCAGACCACCCTTCTGGTCCTAAAACCAGGCTTAAAGTAAGAGATCGAGCCTTTTCTGTTGTAGGACCTCGCTCTGGAATACCTTTGCACATTAGAACGTTCAATCACTTGAGCACTTTAAATCTTTGTGAAAACACACTTCTTCTCTTTGATTGATTTGATTCCATTAGAGTGATACAAGCTTTGATTTAGTTTCATCTGACGAGCAGATAGTGTGATGTATATTTTATTGAGTCAGTATCATATTGTTGTCTTATATGTAAAGTTATTGATATACTGTATGATGTTCATTTTATATTCACTTTTTTAGGCCTTTAGCTTTGGCTGTTTAAATGTGCTTTACATACCATTGATACCATTTGCATTCATTCAATTACTTATTTTTGGTAATTTCATTAAATTTTTTCTTTTACATATACAGAGATTGTCTTTCCAAACTGTCCTGTTACTTGGCTTGGTGATAACATACTTCCTCCATTAATTGATTGATTATTTTTATACTTGTGCATTTCATAAGATTTCCTTGCAGACAAACATGTTAGTGCACCTTTAACATTTCTTTCTATACTGCCACATTAGTTTGTCTCCACTTTAAGCATAATTTTCTTGCTAAACCTTGCTCAGGTGTGAACATTCAAACAAAAATCAGACGTTGCGGTTTAAATGATATTTCAGTAAAAATAATAACTACAGTATTGAGATATAATGATCATATTTTGGGGGCGTTTGTGAACATAACCAGTGAAACATGTTTTATATAGTCGCGGCTTTGGTTTCTGTAACTCCAACCCCAAAATGCCTCTTTCCCAATTTAGCCCAAAACAGAATCAGTCTGTCCAAGAAGTGTCAGTTTGACTTAAGGCCAAGCTGAGAACTACCAAACCACATATTACAGAACGCGTAAGACCCCTTATACAGAGAGCGCAAGAGAAGAGGGAGAACGGAGGCGGTTGCGCACGCACGAGGGAATTGGCACATGGGGCGTTGAACCGCGGAGGACGGAGAGAGAGAACAGAGAGGAGAGAATCTGTCGAATGACGAGAGACGAGGAGGGGTGAAGCATACGTCACGCACAAGCTGCCGTATTCGTACACAGGGAAGGAGCTGACAGCTAGGAGACCGACACCGACGTCCGATGGACTGAGATTAGCCAGCAGTAGAAGCGGAAAGACAGGCGTCAGCCATATGCATCTACGTCCAATCGTATCTCTTTGAATACAGGATACGGATCCACGACGTGGCGACCCGACGATGCAGAGAACGACGAGCGGGGTGAGGCATGGAGGGATGACAAGCGGTGTTAAGCAGAGAAGAGACGCGCAGAGCATGAGACGGAACAAGGACACGAGGAGACGAGACAAAAGAGAAGGGCGCACGCCAGAAGAGGAGCGAGAGGTGCACAAGGAAGCACGGCGTGGCGACGGAAAGCAGGACTCTGCATCCGAAGCGGCACACAGAGGGCATGACCAGTGCGACGGCCCAGTCTCACACAGCAAGAAGACTGATTAAGCATGTGACGACAGAACCAATAGATCCTCCTCTCGCCATTTTCCTTCTGCACTCCTCCTCCCGTTCCTCATCCTGCTTCGCTCTTCGTAATACTAGTGGCATGACGTAGACCGACGATTCACCTCCTCCCATAGGCCTCTCATCTTCTCCACTTGCTCATCCTTAGCCGGCGCCTCAACCTGACCGACCAGAACAGCTCTAGATCGTCCGTCGAAATCTCGCCCTGAACAGCAGCCTGATACACATCTAGCAGCATACAAGAGGCAAGAGTGCACCGGTGCCACCAGCGTCCACTGACGCTCCTCGACGCATCCGCCGCCTCGCTCATCCTTCATGTCCTCACCCTCTCACCTTCTCCAGCTCCCTACTCCCAATTCCTCATCTCCGTCTCCTCTCACATATCCCTCTCCTCCTTGATTGCTTGATACTCTCTACCTCCTTCCTTCTCCCTCATTCTGCATCCCATCACTCCTGCGCTCTCCACATCGACCCTCTGTTGACACACCACCCTCTATCTTCTCCCCTCAACATGGCCTCACCCTCCTCTTCTCTTCTCCTCTTTCCTCAATATCCATTCCTGTCTCCAGCTCCTCCTTTCTCTCTCCCTGGTTGTCTCATCCCCTAGTCATCCCCTGCATGCGTCACCTCACCTCCTCTCTAACTTCTCCATCCATCATCCCCTACTTCCTTTCCATCTCTCCGTCTGGATCCTCTCTCTCTCCTACCGTTTCAACGCCCTGTCATCCCTCGTGCCTCACCCCTCTCTTCTCCCTCTCTCCTTTTCCTCTCTGTCTCGGTTACGCTCTCATTGTTTTTGTATCTCACTTGCCTCGGACCTTAAGATCCAAACCTGCACTTCCTTGGGACAGGACTGATTCTGTTTTCTTACCGCGACCCCGTTGACCTCCGTGACCGGAAATAAATCATGTTCGGCCATCCGCAAGAAACATCCGGCATTTCTGCGGCGTCCAGAGTTCAACAGAGGACACCCATTAGCTGAGTCCCGCGACTACATAAACAATATGTTCATCTGTTTGTTCTTCACAAACGCCCCCAAAAATCATGATCCATGTATATTCTCAATACTCTTGTAGTTTATTATTCTGAAATATCATTTAAACCGCTACGTCTGATTTCTGCTTGAATGTTCACACTTGAGCAAGGTTTGGCAAGAAAATTATGCTTAAAGTGGAGACAAACTAAATGTGGCAATAGAGAAAGAAATGTTAAAGGTGCACTAACATGTTGTCTGCAAGGAAATCAATAAAATGAAAACTACAAAAACATAAGTAATTGAATGAATGCAAATGGTATGAATGGTATAAAGCACATTTTAAAAACAGGCAAAGCTAAAGGCCTAAAAAAAAGTGACTATAAAATAAACATCATACATTATATCAATAAATATACATATAAGACAACAATATGATACTGATTCAATAAAATATACATCACAACAACAGCTCGTCAGATGAAACTAAATCAAAGCTGTATCACTCTAACTGGAATCAAATCAATCAAAGAGAAGTAAGTGTGTTTTCAACAAAGATTTAAAGTGGCTCAAGTGATATGTTCTAATGTGCAAAGGTATTCTAGAGCCGAGGTCCTACAACAGAAAAGGCTTGATCTCTTTTACTTTTTAGCCTGGAATGTGGGACTGACGGAGATCAGCCAAGTACGACCGGTGCCATTTAGAGATTAGAAACAATCATAGGAGTTTTAAAATGATTCTAAAATTGTACTGGGAGCCAGTGCAGAGATTAAGAACAGTGTGATGTGGTGGTCCCTGCGCTCAGTGTTCCAGTGTGCAGTGAACGACGCCCGTTCTGAACTCTCTGTAGACGACTCAAGCTGGGACTTGGTCAAATGCCCAATGTGTAGACAGTTTACCAATAGTCAAGTCGTGACGTTACAAAAATGCATGAACGGCTTTATAAAAATGTGTTTTAGGAATGTAAGGATTTACTTTGCTTAAATAACTTTTAAGTAATAAAAACTATTATTTGAGTAATAATGAACCTAACTTGCTTTTTAAAGTTTGAATTATCAATCGAAAATATGACACCCTAGGGTCAGATGAAAGAAAAGACATTTTCGAGCACTATTCCTGGATTCAAAACATTTCTACTAGTGACTACATAGCTTTGCATAGGCTTAAGCTTTATTTTTACCCCATCAATATGACATAAGGCCAAAGTAAGACTATCCCGCAACCTGCTTGGTGCCCTCTACTCCATTCCAATCGCACGTTCGCCACAGCAAAGGGAGCATAGTAAAGGCTAAAACAACAACAAGGGCCTTACAACGAATATAGCCATTCCTGAGGGGACGCCCAAAACACTTTCACAACATCAGATGCTGCTAATGAGAACTGCCTGAAAGCATGAAAGATCTGTCAGTCAAATAAAAAATGAAACAATTTTTAAAGCTAGCTAAAAGGAATATCATTCCGAGTGCATCCCATCAAAGTAGGGAATTCCTGCAACTTAATACGTATTTCTGATCACACAACTGCTGAGCCTCCATGTTGTATCCGAAAAACATTCAACTCGACATTATCACATGGTAACGGATGTCTGACCTCAATACTGTACTTAGCCATCGCTGCTGAACTTGAAAAACCTTAACACTACCCAAGACATTCGAGTGTAGCGTTATCTAAAAAACAAGACCCTTGAATATCAGGAATCCTTTAATGGATCTGAGGTCATCGATTTTAGTGGAGATCAAAGAAATCTTTCCTGCCATAATCCCCCATCCGGACAGCAGAATATTAATTTGGCTTTGATTATAAAGAAACCCCAAGCAAATACAGTATTTAATACACATTATCCCAAGAGCAAAGAATAGAATAGCCTCCTATGTCGCTGCAATAAATTAGGGATCTATATTGACTGATTATGGCATAAATGCGAGCCATATTGTACTATTCCGTTTTCCATAAAATATCCATATAGACAATTCCATAGCTTGAACATTTATCCATCTCTTTAAAGAATTCGATCTGGCTTTTTGCTGGTCAGTTGCCCCATGCATGGACTCTCGTCTGACTGACATTCGTTAGTGTGGATTAGTATTATCTGTTTCAGTCTTGTAGTGGAGTCTAGATCAACATTTTAATCCGTCACAGTTGGAGAGTTGTGTAGTGTGACTCCAGGCCAATATTGAGTCTGTACTTTCATCTTTCAGGGCATTTCAGTCCAAGACGTGGCGTGGCTCTTAACACCAGGAAGCTGTGGAGCATGCATCTGCGAGCCAAGTGGAAAGAGTTTTCTGAAGTGTTCACCTGCGTCAGTCCCCACCTGCCTCCGCTGCTCGCCATGTTGAGACGAGTCGTTCAAATGGCCGACCTCTCCTCCACCCACCGCCATACTCATCATGAAAACAGTCCTGGAGCAACTGCTGGAGGAGCTGCAGCCGTGAGTTCAATGCACTCTTATATTGTCGTGAAAGGCAAAAGCAAGTAGCTATTTTGGGATTTTTAGCCTTTATGCGTCACTTTGCTGCCACATTACAGGCCTTGGAAACTTTTAGCCAGCAGCACATTGTGAGAGAGAACAATCAAAGCAAAACCAGGGCAAACTGCGGCCTAGGAGCCAAATGCGGCCCGCTCCTGGTTTCAGTCGGGCCCCTGGAATGTTTTGAGAACAATGTTATCACAATGTTATGAGAATAAAATCAAAGTCATACAAAGCTATTTCTCAGTATTAAACTTGAAGTTTTACGAGATTAAAATAATTTAATCCAAAATTAATAATTTGGATCATGGAACATTGTAAATATAAAAATCTAGTGTGTGTTTTAATGCAAATATTTGACATCCAAGATTTGTTTTTTCCTTGTAAAATTACAATAAATTTAAATTAAAGTTTAATTTATTAAATAACTGCTTCAACTTTATTCTCAAATTTTTTTTTTTCTCATATTAATAAGTTGTTGTTTTTTTGTAAAATTATAACTTTCTTAGGCTTCGACTTATTCTCAAAAGTTTATTGTGGTAGAGAAAACCTTTTATTTGTACTGGTTTTCTATATTCTGTCAAAGAAATGTGTTTGCAACGAGGCCCTCACCACTATTCTGAGTTTAAATATGGCCCTCAAGTAAAAATATTCACCCATCTGTGATATAAACTCTGTCTCTGTGTTTATTTTGTAGCGATAGGACCAATATTGATATATAGAAAAAGGCTTCATAGTTCTCATCTGAACCAAGTTTAGACGATCAAGATGTTTCGACTTTCATCTAGAACTGGTCAGAGCAGTTTCCTAATAAGCAGAACAACATTTATGATTACATCTAGCTTGAAAATGACTTGTGGATAAAAGTCGGAATGTATCAGTCGTCTTAAACTTTGTTCAGATGACAACTTTGAAGCCTTTTTCTTCTGTGGATCACTTCTATATGAGATTACACCCACATGTTTAGGACTAATTATCTGCATCAATCAACGAAAATTAAATGTAATGTAAATGATTTCATAACCTCAAATAATAGGCATTGACTTTTTGAGTTTTTTTTAAATATTGTAACATTGCTTTGTCTGTGTTTGTGTCTTGTAGATCAGGGAAATTCTACTTTTTTATATAATATAGATTCTAGTTTCTGGGATTCCAAAGTGAATCCCAGGCACCAGCATGTTTGAAGGCAAGAAAAACGCAATCATCTTTGTCCTTTCATATAAAAGTACAGCTTCTTTCTAAAATGAGTCAAAATGCTCCAGACTAACTTTTTAGTATTTAGTTCCTGAGCTTCATGTGTCTTTCTCTCTCTGGTCTTTGCAGTTCTGAGGGTAAGTCCGTGTGCTGGGCTCAGGTGGCTCGTCTCCTCTCTCTGATGGACGCCTTGGTGTCTCAGAGAGCTTGTAAAAGTGCTGCGTTACACCTGTTGTCTGGATCTGCGTCCGGAGAAGAGCCTCTGGCAGAGCTGTTCCCCGCTCTCCTGTCGCTGCTGTCGCCCCCTTCAGACCAGACCTTGCAGCAGCAGTGCAGTGATCTCGTGGGAACAATCATACAGTCGCTGTGTGACCAGGTAAAGAACACACATGATACTGATGGGCAGAGCGGCTAAGTCTGCTTCTTTACACTGACTATGGGCTTCTTGATTTTGGAAGGTTGATTTTTGCTTGTTTGGGCATTTTCCCGTCAGAAAAGATGTAATTTTTGACGTTTTTTCATATTTTATCTAAAATATGCACACTAATGACTGAAATATGGACTTTAGTGTTTGGGTTAGAATATTTTCATGTTTCAAAGCTCATGAAAGATTGTCAGAACATTTATAGTTTTGACTTAGTTTGGTGTGAGTATTCGTTTCAGCAATAAAGTTGCAATTTATGAAGAAATTGGCTAAAGTTGAAAAAACAGGAAGTAATTTGAGTTCTAAAATATCTCTTCACATGTGTCGTCAAAAAGTACCAAAATGTAAAGACAATTTACTCACAACTTAAACAGTTTGCTGGAATTTTGGATTCCAAAATTCCATTGTGGTTGCTAGGTAAAAGATGTGGAATTGCCTCTACATTTGTCATTTGCTGGACAAAAGACATCAAAAGCCTCATCAAAATAGACAAATTGGTTAAGGACAAGAAAAATGTTTAGTGAAATTAAAAAAAATTTTATGTTAAAAATACTATTACAGTAATTTCTGCCCTATTGCGCGCACCTGAATATAAGCCGCACCCACTAGATTTAAGTAAGAAAAATTATAAAGTACATATGTAAGCCGCACTTCTATGTCTATGAGAATCTATAATTTTGCTGCATTGCTGTACAAGCCGCAGTGTTCAAAGCTTGAGAAAAAAGTAGCGGTATAGCCCCAGAATTACGCAATGCTATATTCATTATTTTTATAGCTGATTTTATACANTAAGCGACGACAGGAGATGGATCTGGCAACCCCGGGGGAGGCCTAGACACACCTGGCAACCCGGGGACACCAACAAAAAGAGAATAACTGTTGCAAACCAGAAATCATGAGGGGTAGGACATTTTGAGGTGAAATTCTGAGAAAAAAAAGTTTACATAAAGATGATTTCTAATGAGGGCTCCAGCTGTTTGTCTCCACAGAAATACTACTGTTTTGTCTGTAATGTGTCATAGTATCTTTAAGCATTTTTGAGGAACAGGTGTCTTCAAAATATTTATCTTAAACCTGTATTTTACTGTAAGTAGGCTTCACTCCACTGATCGGACCTGTGACTTGATCTAGAGACATTCATTCAATTCAGTAGTTTCTGGTAAATCCAAAATCGCAGCAAAAGCCGACTCTAAGGACTTCACAAGATTGTTGATTTAGCAAAGAGAATAGTGACAAAATCAGAATTGTCCTAGAGCATTCCTGGGTAAATATTTTTGCTTGGTAACTTATCTTGTGGGTGCATGGCAGGAAGATTTGACTCCATGTACAGGGACCAAGTCAGTTTTTTATAAGTCTCAAGTGTTCGGGTTCAAGTCCAGGTCAAGTATTGAGTCAGATCTTCAAGTCCAAGTCGAGTTGAATGTTTTGGATCAACATCGGCACCGATGTGTGATCCCAGTATCGTATTAGTGCATCCCTACTAGATGGGATGCACTAAATGATATTCTTTTTAGCTTTAAAATTGTTTCATTTTTATTTGACTGACAGATCTTTCATGCTTCAGGGCAGTTCTCTTCAGCAGCATCTGATTTGAAGTTTGGCGTCCCCCAAGGAAGCATGTTAGGCCCTGTTTTTTTAGCCTTTATATGCTCCCTCTGGGATCCATTGATGAGAGACACAGCATTGCATATCACTGCTATGCAGATGATGTACAAATAAACTTGCCTATCCAAGCTAACACTGTAGAAATGTTGAACCAGGATAGTGCCAAATCTTTTTCTCTGAACCTAGGTGTTATTTTCGATGATAATTCAATTTAAAAAGCAAGTTAGTTCATTATACTCAAATAAAGTTTTTATTACTTAAAAGTTCTTAGCAAAGTAAATCTTACATTCCTAAAACACATTTTTATAAAGCCGTTCATGCTTTTGTAACGTCACGACTTGACTATTGTAAACTGTCTACACATTGGCATTGACCAAGTCCAGCTGAGTCGTCTACAGAGAGTTCAGAACGCTCGTTCTGCTCACTGGCACTAAGCGCAGGGACCACCACATCACACCTGTTCTTAAATCTCTGCACTGGCTCCCAGTACATTTTAGAATCAATTTTAAAACTCCTATGATTGTTTTTAAATCTCTAAATGGCACCGTCGTACTTGGCTGATCTCCGTCAGTCCCACATTCCAGGCTAAAAAGTAAAAGAGATCAAGCCTTTTCTGTTGTAGGACCCTCGGCTCTAGAATACCTTTGCACATTAGAACATATCACTTGAGCACTTTAAATCTTTGTTGAAAACACACTTACTTCTCTTTGATTGATTTGATTCCAGTTAGAGTGATACAAGCTTTGATTTAGTTTCATCTGACGAGCTGTTGTGTGATGTATATTTTATTGAATCAGTATCATATTGTTGTCTTATATGTATATTTATTGATATAATGTATGATGTTCATTTTATAGTCACTTTTTTTTAGGCCTTTAGCTTTGCCTGTTTTTAAATGTGCTTTATACCATTCATACCATTTGCATTCATTCAATTACTTATGTTTTTGTAGTTTTCATTTTATTGATTTCCTTGCAGACAAACATGTTAGTGCACCTTTAACATTTCTTTCTCTATTGCCACATTAGTTTGTCTCCACTTTAAGCATAATTTTCTTGCCAAACCTTGCTCAAGTGTGAACATTCAAGCAGAAATCAGACGTAGCGGTTTAAATGATATTTCAGTAAAAATAATAACTACAGTATTGAGATATAATGATCATATTTTGGGGCGTTTGTGAACATAACCAGTGAAACATATTTTATATAGTCGCGGCTTTGGTGTCTGTAACTGCCCCCAAAATGCCTCTTTCCCAATTTAGCCCAAAACAGAATCAGTCTGTCCAAGAAGTGCAGTTTGACTTAAGGCCAAGTGAGAATACAAAACAATGAGAGCGCTAACCCGAGACAGAGAGGAAAGGAGAGAGGGAGAAGAGAGGGGTGAGGCACGAGGGATGACAGGGGCGTTGAACGGAGGAGAGAGAGAGACAGAGAGAGAGGAAAGGAGAGGGGAGAGAGAAGAGAGGGGTGAAGCACAAGGGATGACAGGGGAAGACAACAGGAGGAGAGGAGAGACTGAGACAGAGAGGAAAGGAGAGAGAGAGAAGAGAGGGGTGAGGCATGAGGGATGACAAGGGTGTTCACAGAGGAGAGGAGACAGAGGAAAGAGAGAGGAGAAAAAAGAGAGGGGAGAGAGAGAGGAGAAAGGAGGGGAGGAAAAGAGGGGAGGCATGAGGATGACAGGGGCGTTGAAGAGAAGAGAGAGAGACAGAGAGAGAGAAAAGGAGACGGAGAGGAGAAGAGAGGTGAGGCACGGGATGACGGGAGACAACAGAGGAGAGAGAATAGAGAAAGAGAGGAAAGGAGAGAGAGAGGAAGAGAGGGTGAGGCACGGGATGACAGGGGAAGACAACGAAGGAGAGAGAAGAGAGTGGCGAAAAAGGCAAAGGGGGAGAAGAGAGAGGGGAGAGGCATGAGGGATGACAGGGCGTTCAACAGACAAGAGAGAGAGGACAGAGAGAGAAAGGAGAGAGGAAAGAGAGAGGTGAGGCACGTGGGATGACAAGGGCGTTTAACAGAGGAGAGAGAGAAACAGAGTGGAAAGGAAAGTCAGAAATGAGGAGAGAGAGAGGGGTGAGGCATGAGGAATGACAGGGGCATTCAACAGAGGAGAGACAGAAAGACACAGAGGGAGGAGAGGCCGAGAAGTGGAGAGAGAGAGAGAGAGGTGAGGCACGAGGGATGACAGGGGAAGACAACGAAGGAGAGAGAGAGAGGGGGAAAAGAAAGGCAAAGAGGGGGAGAGAGAGAGGGGTGAGGCCACGAGGGATGACAGAGGCAGACAATGGAGGAAAGAGGGGGGCAAAGAGGGGGAGAGAGAGAGGGGTGATGCATGAGGGATGACAGGGGCATTCAACAGAGAAGAGAGAGAGAGACGGAGAGGAAGAAGAGGCAGCAGGGAGAGAGAGTGAAAAAGGGTAGAGGGGTGAGGCACAGAGGAGAGAAAGAGAGAGAGAGAAAGAAAGATAGAGGAAAGTAGAGGCAGCTGAGATAGACAAAGAAGGGCAGAGGGTGAGGCACCAGAGATGACAGGGGCAACAACAGAGGGGAGAGATAGAGAGAGAGAGAGGAAAGGAGAGGAAGCAGGAGAGACAGAGAGTGGATGGGTAAGGTACAAGGAATGACAGAGGCATTCAACAGAGGAGAAAGAGAGAGAAAAAAAGAGGCAGAGAGATGGACGACATCAGAGAGAGAAAGAGAAACACAAGAAATGAGAGGCAGCTGGGAGAGAGAGAGGCAGAGAGAGAAGGGGAGAAAGGTAAGGTACAATGGATGGCAGGGGGGGAGAAATAGAGGAAAGGAGAGGCAGCTGGAGGGGAAACAGAGACAGGGAGAGAGAAAAGAGAGAGCGATGACAAGGGCAGACCGCAGAGGAGAGAGACAGAGAGGAATAGAGAGGCAGATGGAGGAGAGAAAGTGAACAACAGAGGAAAGAGAAGGGTGAGAGAAAAGGAGAGGAGCTGGATGAGAAAGAGAGGGGGCGAGAGAGGTGAGGTACGAGGCATGACAGGGGCATTCAACAGAGGAGAGAGAGGAAAAAAAGAGAGATGGGAAGAGGGTGAGGCACAAGGAATGTAAGGGACAGACAAAAGCAGAGTGAGAGAGAGAGAAAGGAGAGGTAAAGGGGGAGAGAGAGGATGAGGCACGAGGGATGACAAGTAGACAACAGGAGAAAGAAAGACAGAGATGAAAGAGGAATGACAGGGGCATTAACAGAGAGAGAGAGAGAGACATAGAGATTTGATTTTCCGTAACATATTGACATGAAAAAAAAAGCGAAATTTGAAATGTCATCATATGTTTTAACGTTTCATTGTACATCCACATTTTCTTTAGAGACGGAGAGGCAGCTGGAGAAGGGAGAGAGGGGGAAAGAGGTGAAGTACGAAGCATGACAGGGGCAGACAACAAAGGATAGAGAGAGACCAAGAGACAGCTGGGGGAGAGGGGTGAGGAACGAGCGATGACAGAGGAAGAGAGAGAGAGAAAGGTGAGGGCAAGGGTGATGAGGAAGACAACGGAGGAAAGACAGAGAGAGGACAGGGAAGCAACTGGGGGCAGAAGGGAAGAGAGAGAGAGAGAGAGAGGTGAGGCAGGGGGGATGACAGGGAACAGAAGAGAGAGAGGAGACCAAGACAGAAGGAGGGAGAGATGACAGAGGCAGACAGCAGAGGAGAGAAGGAGAGTCAGAGGGAAAGACGGTGAGGCACGACGAGATGACAGGACCAGTCAACAGAGGAGAAGAGAGAGAGAAAGCAGAGCGAAGGATGACAGAGAGAGAGAGATTGAAAGGCAGAAGAAAGAAGAAGGGAGGAGAGGATGAGTTACATTAAAATAGTAAAGAAAAGAAGAAAGAAAATGAGAGAGAGAGGACAGTGATGTGGATACTTAATTGAGAAGAGGGGTCAGAAGAATTGAGAGGGTTGACAGAAGAGAAGAAAAGAAAAATCGGGGAGACGAAAGGTGCTGAGAGAAGAGGAGAGATGGAGCAAAGGAGAGAGAGAAAGAAAAAGGAGAAATGATGCAAAGGGGGAGAGAGACAAGAGTAAAGAGAGGAGAGAGGGCAGGAGAAGAGAAAGAGAGGAGAGAGAGACCCAGAGAGAGAAGAGAAGGAGAAAGAGAGAGGAAAGAGAAAAGAAGAGGAGAGAGCAAAAAAAGGAGAAGAGAGAGAAAGTAGGAGAGGAGAAGAGAAAGAGAGGGAAGAGGAGAAAAAACAGCGAGAAGAGGAGAGTAAGAGAAAGAAAGAAGGAGAGGAGCACAGAATGAGAAAAGAGAAGGAGAGAGACAGGTAGAGAGGAGTTGACAAGAGAGAGAGAAAGAGGAGAAAAGAGAGAGAGGAGAGACAGTAAAGCAGACACCTGTGACTTCTTTCAGCTCTTTAACTGAATCTCTGCGTCGTTACATCAGCAGGAGACAAGTTCTGCTCCCAGTGTCCGACTCACAGCGACAGTGACAGACTCACAGCACACACACATCAGGCACTGCACAAACTCACGTCGTTTCTGTCCAGTTCTAACCAGCTGATGACAGATTTTCTTATTGATTATATTGTACTTTGTAATGATCTGGGCTGGGCCATATGGCAAAAAAAAAAATACAAAATTTCTTAAACACAGATCACGATTTTATCAAAATTGTATTTATTTATTTATCTATTTTTTTTTTTTTGCTTTTGAGGTAAAAACAAGTATCTGTTTTTCAAAAAGTTCCTATGTCACTGTCAAATGGGCCTTTTCCCATTGACAGAAGCGTCAAAGTACCTGCCCCAGAGCAGGAGCTAAAAAAAGTCCCTAAAGTGTGGTCCCAGTCCATAGTTCTGCTCTGTGTGAGCGTTCCTAAAATGGGGCCTGGAATTAAAAAAGTACTTGTAACTGAAAAAAGTTCCTACAGTGGGAAAAGGCCTATTGCCTGAAAAAGTACTAGGATCTCCTTTAGTTCTTTGTACTTTATTTAGTTCAGGCCCCATTTTAGGTGTGTTCACACAGAGCAGGAACTATAGACTGGGGTCACACACTTTTTTTAGCTCCTGCTAAAGTCCAGTCAGACCAGGAACTGTTTTGGTGACACAAGCACATTTGCAAAACTAACTTTGTTTGGAAACAAGTTTATGTATGTTCTGACATTTAGGCAAACATTCCTTATCCTTGAGAAAAATGACTTAAAACAGTAGCTCCCAAAATAAATGTTTCAATTTGTAAATAGTAACAGAACAGTTGTTATTTAATGTTGATCTCAATGATGTTTGTAGGTTTTGTACATCATAATTTACGTAGATGGGTAAAAACAACTTCTGTTTACTCTAACAACACTTAAATGTTCCAGACTAAACAGATGCTAATGTTAAAACTGTTTAGCCCAACTTTCATAAACTGTTGTGTGAACACAAACATGGAGCCAGGGTAGTTCCCCTGACTAAACAGGGCTAAAGGAATGTGGGGACTTAGTTCTTGGTACTTTAATGTGGGAAAACGCCTAATGGCTAAATCCAGTTGTCTAAAGTTAACAGATTTTCAGAGAGATACAAGAGATCAAATCTTTGAAGAAAAATCCTCCCTCCCTTCAATTAATTAGAACATATTGTGTCCCCACAAATTGTCCTCCATAAATTGATCTGAAATCTTTTTTATGATTAAAGAAGCAGCCCAAAGAAACACAACCTTCAAAATTCATAAGAGACTTTGAAAAAAGAAGCCCAAAGTCGCTATTAAGAACTTGGTAACTCTGACACTGTTTGGAAAAAAAGAAATCATGATTGACAAATTCATCAAAAAGCAGATTGTCACAGAGATGAGCTCACGATTTGAGTTTTATCATAGTATTGTTCAGATAACTCAATATCTGCAGAACACTTTCACATGGCTTATATATACAGTATATAGTCTTTCCAGTCCTTTTTCTCCTGTTGGTTTAATAAGTGACCCTATTACTGAAACAAATCCTGTCTTTTCTTTTCCACCCACACTCTGCGACGTTCACTTACTTTTACCGCGCAGACTTTTGTTTATTTTTATCTCCTGTTTTTCTAACAAACTGGAACATTTCAACGAGCTGAACTTTAGAACTGTGAGACGAATGTCACATGTGGCTCTGGATTAAGCTGAAACTAAACATTATTCTGGAAATTGATTAATTGATCAGTTGCTTACCATTGTTGTTTTCCATTTTGGATTAATTAGACCTTTGTTTGAGTCATACAATGTTCATTTAGTTCCATGTTGTTGTGTTCTAACTAATACATTTGTTAAAGCAGATGTTTTCAGACATTAGTAAATTGCTTTAACAAAAGAACCATGAGAAAAATGTGACATGAACATCTGGCTCAATATTTTCTAAAGACAATATGTGTATAAAATACATTGAGTTTATGACAGCGTCCTAGAGGCAGTAACTCAGAGTGAACCTGATTGTCACTGTCACAATTCTTCATGACAGGGTTAATAATATCCACATATATTCATTTTTCGTTGCACTTATGGCTTCAGAACATCTTTTTACAAACAGCAAAGTGAGACTGGAGTGAACCACTGAAGCTCAGCCAATCAGAGCGCTGCTTTCGGCTGTTTATGAGAATGAAACTTAGACACACGTGGACAAAAGTGTTGGTACCTCTCTGGTAATTGAAATCAATAGAAACAAAAGTAACAAAAATACATTGAAAATCAAGCAATCAAAATCAGCCATTGCTTTTGATTAATAACTGAAATATATATATGTAAAAAAAAAATGATGGTCTCCATAACTTAATATTTCGTTGCACAACCTTTTGTAGCGATCACTGCAATCAAACAATTTGTGTAACTCTCAGTGACACTTCTGCACCTGTCACAGGTGTTTGTCCCACTCCTCACGAGCAAACCGATCCAGTTGTGTCAGGTTGAGGGCTGTCTTGAATGAATGAATGAATGAATAGTTATAGCACATATTCAAAGACTTTGTCCTCCAAAGTGCTTCACACAGGAACCTCTGAAGCAGGTCAGCAGAGGCGATTCACCTAAACACCTGGCGCCTCAACTCCGACCACCATCAAGCAATCCCCTAACCTGCATGTTATTGATTGCTGAGGAACGGGAGAACCCGGAGGGGCCTAGCGGGAGTTGAACTTGCAACCTTCTTGCTGTGAGGCCAGAGCGTTACTCGCTCTGTGACCGTGCCATCTTCTCCAGATGCATGTTTCAGCTCCTTTCACAGATGTTGAATGAGACTGAGATCTGGGCCCATGATCTGCAACGGAGACCAAGCTTTCTGACACTCGGCAGCACATTTCTCCTCAAAATGCCTTGATTGTCTTGAGATTTCATTGAACCTTGCACAGATTCAACTCACCTTGTGCCAGATGCAGCAAAGCAGTGACAGAACATAAGCGAGCCTCCTCCATGTTTCAGAGCAGGGACAATGTTCTCTGCTTGGTTTGCTTGATTTAACCCTCTACCGCATAGTGTTGCTTTTAGGCAACAAACCACTTTTTTGGCTTGGACACTGGCCCTTTAAGTTTTTTTTTATTTTTGTTTTTTATAATGTTAGCAGACATGTTTCTGTCCAATAAAATCAGAGGCTGAAGTGGGTGTGCACATTTGACTGAGTCTGAAGCAGTCATTTCTGGAAGCAAAGTCACATGTGACACAGTGCTAGGTAACGGTAAGATAAATAACACTTTTCTCTGGGTTAAATTGGAATAATTTGATACAAAAAAATATTTAATGTCCAGAAATATGTCAAGATGCACATTTGATTGTTTACATATAATTTTTACTTGTATGTTTATGCTAATACTGTGTTTTAGGTATGTTGCCCTAGGGCAACATCATGCAGATGTAGCACTTTTGTTGGGAAAAATAGTGCTCAAGAAGAGATGTGTTGGAGTGAATAATGAGTATTATTGCTTGTAGGAAATGGACATAAAAACATTTTATGGGTCCAAGAATGAACATGGTAGTGAAGTTCCATCCGACAGTGAAGACAGTGAGCTTGAGGACGAGAGTGATAGTGGAGAAGAGTGGCTCCCTGAATCAGGTTTGACACTCAGTGTAGGTCAGGGGTCAGTCAGGGTTCTGTAAGATGTGTGTTGGTGTGTGTGTGTTGGGATGAAAATGAGGATGAGGATGAGGTGTTTGAACCAGAGGAAGACAATGGCTGGAGAACACCCCATAATGCCAACTTCCCCGACTATCCTGAATGGCAAGGAAGCCTTCCGAGATCAGAAGATTACTTCAAGATGTTTTTTTCAGAAAATATCCTGTCAGTGATCACAGAGCAGTCAAACCTGTATGCTCTACAGGTTTGACTGTTGTTGTTGTTGTTAAATTTTGTATATCTCACCTGCTCAGGGACTGCAGATGGAAACTAGCTACGGCTAAAATCTGGTGCAAAGCATCTTCAATGTTTTTGCACACTGTCCCTGTTAAATAAACTAATAAACTAAACTAAACTAAACAACCCAAGCAGACCTTTAAAACTCAGCACTAAAGAACTTGAACAGTTCATAGGTACTGTAGTCTACATGTCACTGTTTGGGTTACCAGTCACTCGGATGTTTTGGTCCAAGGCCTCTCGGGTGCATCAAGTAGCTGATACCATGAGTCTGAACAGATGGGAGGCCATCAAGAAAGCTCTCCACTTCAACGACAATGAGGCAATACCTGCAGGAAGTCCAGATCCACTTTACAAAATCTGACCACTGGTAGACCATCTTATTTCAAAATTGCAATCCATCCCAATGAGTGAGAAGCTGGCTGTGGATGAACAGATAGTTCCCGTCAAGGGAAAGAATAAGAACAAGCAATATCTACCAGCCAAACCTAAGAAATGGGGATACAAAATACTCATTTTAGCCAGCTTTGAAGGTATTCCACATAACTTTGAGATCTACACAGGGCGAATAGTGCAACTCCTTGAGCTGGTAGATATAAGTGCAAGTGGGAACGTCATTTCTCCTAAATTGGCTCTTTTTAGGTAAATTTTAGTATTATGTTGAATAAAACCTTTTCTGATACATTTTTAGATTATTTTCTCCTATTCCATTCAGTATTGAAAACCTTGGTGTTTTAGTACCTCATCGCACACTGTTGCCCTGAGGCAACAAACCCAGATTTTTGTGGGGGGGCGTGGGGGGTCAAATGTTATAATTGATATAATGTCAGGGACCCACAAGCTCTCAAAAAGTATCTTGAAATATTTTTTTCCTCCTAAAATAAAAAGTCATGCAGTAGAGGGTTAACAAAGATTTAACTGTACTTCATTAAAAAAATATTAATAGGCGGAGCTCATTTAGAGGTCTTAAAAATGTGTTCGACAAACTGAGTCTGATTTGGATTTGGCTTTAAATACACAGTTATCATTTCCAGGAGGTTGACAAATTGTTTTTTCCAGATGGTGTAAAAAAAAGGGCACTAGTTTCTATTGAACTTAAAATATTTGAAGGGATTAATTAGTTTCAACCTTATAGCAACACTTAAATATAATTTTCATCCGTTTAGTCAAATCCGTACTGCAGAATATGTAATATATATATGTTTTATAAAAGGGACCATATGCTAATAAAGATGTTATTGACTTAATTCATTGAACAGCCTTGTTAGGTAAAGGTTGCTTGTTATCTGGTATATTCCTGTATCTGTGTCCCTGTTAAGATGAAAAGACATGTTTCTGAATAAAACCTCTCTCTGCCTGGTACATATTTATGAGCTCGGGGCCTATTCTTCTCAGCAGTGAAAACACGACTGAATGATGTTAAGAAGAAAAGTCAGAAGAAAGCCCTGACGAGGCGGACTCTGAGTTATAATGCGACGCGTTCACAGACCAGTCGCTAAATCTGAAAATACACGTCTTTAGGCCGTACATCTCCGCAGCGCCGTCCTCTCGCTTCGCCTCATTATCATTTCGCTAAATAATCACGACTATGTTTCAAACGGGGAAGCTTTCAAACTCGCATTAGCACATAACTTGTAGCGGCACGTTATTGCAATCTGCTGGGTTTTATTTCACTCACAAGGAGAGTTATGATAATGCACTTTTTATTTTTTTGTGCTTAAAACCTCGTTATACTATTGGTTCTTCATCAGAAACATAACTTGACTTGTGGTAGATGTAACCCTCTAGCATTCACATTTCACTTCAGGATTCGTTTGTCTGGATAGTTCAGTTCGATTAGTTCGGTCCAAATGTCAAAATCTGGTCCGGTTTAAGAGGTTGGTCTCGGCTCGGTTGGACGGTTCATTTGTTTTGTGACGCAAACGGACCGAGTGCAACAAAACCAGCGGCACGGTGGCTGAGCGGATAGCGCTCTTGCCTCACAGCAAGAAGGTCGCGGTTCGATTCCCGCACGGGCCCAGGCCTTTCTGTGTTGAGTTTGCATGTTTCTCCCCGTGTCTTGGTGGGCTTCCTCCGGGCACTCCAGTTTCCCCACCAACCAATAACATGCATGTTAGGGTAATAACCTCCAGCTACGGTAGTCCTGACCAAGCCGAGCAACAACATCTGGAGATGGGTCCCGAGAGCTGCACTGCGGCGATCACTGCTCCTGAGGATGCCCCAGAGGCATTGAGGGATGGGTCAAATGCAGAGGACAAATTTCCCTACAGGGACAATAAAGTATACCTTAACCTTAAACCAGAAAGTAAACAGTGACATGATCCAATCATAACAAACTCGTGTGAGATTGAAAATGAGACAAATAAAACACAAAAACACATGAAAGTAACAGGTATAATTAATTATGATCAAACAGCTGTATATCACAGTTTTCTTCAGTTATTTATAAAATAACAAAGTTATAAACCTTAGAACAGGCCTATTCAATTTAAGGCCCAGGGCCAATCAGGCCCTTCAAAACATTAAATTCAGCCCCCTGCCCATCTTTCAACGTTGGAAATAATATTTGTTCTTTAATTCTATGTTTGTATTAGTTTAGATCTGATTTGTTCCCGGTTTAGACATTATAGATTCTGATTTTGTTTTTGTTCAAAGCTAGTTGTATGTGCCTGTCTAGTCCTAGACCCACTTAGTTTTGGTTTTGTGGAATAATATAGGCAAAATTTTCAGTTTGTATTGTGAATGCAGCCTCACAGTCAAATCATACAATGTGGATGACTTCGCGTTTGTTCAAATACTCCTCGGAACAAAATAAAATGTCTGGTGCCTGGAGATTTATAAAGAGTTAAACCTGTGAAACATGTCAAGCCAATAGCATCTCCATGGAGACAGGCAGTAGACACACTCCACCTGAAAAGTCCCAGAGTGCACCTTTACCCGCCTCTCTTCACTCTCTGTCTGTGGACGTATTCTCCTGAAACTCTGGTCCTTTTGAGCGCTGAATAATTCATGTGTGCTGCTGCTGCTGCTGTGGGTGTGTGTTTGAAAAGTGCTTTTGGAGAAAGACGTCATGAATGATTCAACACAGGTGAAAGTGGGCTGTTAATTAACCCTTATCCTCAGAGCAGAAATATGCCCCTGCCCCACCCTCGCTCCTCGCTCAGCACAATCACAATCACATCTGTAACACAGGTTTGCCAATGACTCAGTTAACTATGCTAATATGAAAAGGCAGACTGGATTGTTTTTGAAGTGTCACTGTATGGCAATATATCAGAAACGTCTTCAAACGTATCATGTCATGCCTAGTTACAGTTAGGCTAAACACGAGTTATCTGTTTGTCTATCGTGAGTGTGGACACAAGCCAGACCTTGCAGATGCATGTTGGTGCATCCAAAAGCTCCAGTATGTGCAGAACAGCGCCGCCAGGTCCTGATGAGTACTTCCTGGTCACCTGTGCATTGAATACAAGGTCCTTCTGCACACTCACTACTGTCTGAACGGTGAGGCCTCTATTTACCTCACCAAACTACTCACACCACACACCTCAGCCAGGACCAACAGCACTGTCTGCTCCCACCCAGGACACAGCCGAAGACCAGAGCCATGTTTCCATTGGCCTGAGTCCCCAGAACGGTTCACTTTGGAGCGGTTTGGGTCACTTATGTTAATGATGGTGAGCGTTTCCACTGCAGGGTTCAGGCTCCCGAGGGTCTGCTATGTGAGCAGCTGACGTCACTACAATCATTACACATGATTTCTTTTTAAAAAAAAAGGGACTTAAATTATACTTTTCCTTCCTGGTGTCAATCTGAGTGATTCACAAAAAACGTGCAATAATTCCAAGTCTGTGTCTGTGACACGAGGGTCAGGCTGGTGGAAACAAGAAACTACTTCTGACCTGATTGCCGCATTTAAAAAGGTTATTTAGCTTTTTTGCAAAGCCTCTGCTTTTTAAAGCTGTTTTATTCAATCCACTGAGGCTGGTTGGACACTTTCCGTACAGGATTTACAATTTTTACAGTGTTTTGCCTCGACAAACAGGAAACAGCTGATGCTTTTGCGCTAGCCTTGCTTTGTTAAGTCAATCGAAGTAACAAATAAAGATTTTATCATTGGAAATGTGGTGGTTTGTCACAGAATCAAGTCGGCCTTTGGTGAGGAACATTAATTCATGTTTCTATCTGCTCTTTTCGTCTGGTTTTGGCCTGAGCCTGTGTTTTCTCTTGTCCAATCATTGTGCTGCTTAAAGGTGGGACCGCTGTAAGGTCTGCCTCTGGATCTAGAGTGAAAGCAGGGCCAAAAGCGGCTCGCTACGAACCCAGCAAACGGGGCATTTGCACAGTGCAAACAGTATGGATCGTACTGTACCACCTCGACCCAGGCCTATGGTAACAGGGCTCGAGGGAGACAGGGCCTTTGATCTGTGGAACGTCCTTCCTGACCACCTCAGGGCTCCACAGAACCCGTGAAAAACATAATGTTAGTATTTTTATTGATATTTTGATGTACAGTATACTGCCATTCTGTCATTGCCATTGTTTTTATTCTAATATAAGTTTTTGTAACAGACAATTTGATCAAATGTTGTATATTTCTCCCACCTCAAGGAGCAGGAAGTCTCTTTACCTCTGTAACTCGTTTCACTAAATCTCGACATTGATTCACAGAAGTTTGGGGCTGATGTTCTGTTCGTACCTCATGTTGTTTTATCTAAAAGCAGAAATCCTGGCAGCGCGACGGAGAGCAGACACTATGTAAAATGTTAAGTGCGGGGGGCCCATTGTGGAAGCCAGTGTGAATGGTGTGTATATGTGTAATTGGCGTGACGAGACAAGATGTTGAGGAGGCAGCGGAGCATGTCCCCACAGCGCTTGAACGCACCACGGAGGGCCCGCAGAGAGAGGAGTGAGGAAGGAAAGACAGAAGGAGGCTAGGAGACGAGGGAGGAGGAGACACGGCCATGAATAATCAATATCTGTGGTTTAGAACAATGAAAACGCTTGTTTAGTGAGACCACAAGTCACTGGTTTTATGATGTCAAGTAGGGCTGGACGATATGGCAAAAGGATTATAATACCAGTTCTTTTAGACTATTTTTTAATCGCTTTTGAGGTAAATACAGTCATTTGCTTCACTGTCAATGGCTAAATCCAGATGTCAAAGGCTGACCAGTGTTGCCAGATTTCCAGAGAGAAACAAGCGATTAAGCATTTGAACAAAATCTCAAAACAAGCGACCTCAAACCTTCAATAAAAAGTTACTAAAATAATTAATTAGAACATTATGTGTCTCAGCAAAACATGCTTATAACTTTTAGACATGAAAAGAATGCATGTTTCAGTCATAAATGAATATATTTTTGTAAATCTAATCCAAAAAGTTGCTAAATTTTATCTCTTTTATTACTTGAAAGCCCAAAAATAACACCAATTTCATAAGAGACTTTGAGGCTGAGAGAAGTAGGTTGGAAAAAATAATCTGTATTTGAGCAGAAAAATGCATTAATTGGACAATGAGAAATCATAATATGACAATTGAATAAAAAAAAGCGGATTGTCACAGAGATGAGCTCACCATTTTTATCACGATATTGTCCAGACCTAAATAAAAGTCAGATGTGCACTGGTAGCTTTCTTCAGTCCTGCAGCAGAAGCCAGAGTTTGAGGATTTGATGATTTAATGATTTGGAGCAATTGAACAGGGATACTTCCAGACAATGATCATTTTCCAACATATTAAGGATAACATAAAGAAGAAATGCTCGTAAAGAGTGGGATGAAGTATTACTTATTGAATCTCACCCCCTCGTCATAATAAAGGCATTTACATTTCAAAGTTCTTTCCTGTACATGCATTATCAAGCCATTCTCATTGTTAGTATTTTCATTAACATACGATGGGTTCTATCCCAGTCGACCCGGGGCCTTTCTACGAGTTTGAATGTTCTACTCGTGTCTGTGTAGGTTTCCTCCGTTTACTCTGGTTTCCCCTACCTCTAAAAACATGTCCATTATGCCAGGACTCCTCTGCAAAAGAGGTTCTGAATCTCAGTGGGACTTTTCTGGTTAAATAAAGGTTAATGATAATAAGTTTCAGACAAATAATTTCATCACGTTAAGACGCCCAAATTACTCCTGGCTTTAATATAACATTTAAGTAAACTTTATAAGACCTTGAGGGCCGCATAAAATGATGTGAAAAGCTGTATCCAGCCTCCCGGCCTTGTGTTTGACACGTGACCTAGTCCAAGACAAGACTGAGGCTAAAACAAGACCGAGTTCAAGATAAGACTGAGTTCAAGACAAGACCCAGGCCAAGACAAGACCGAGTCCAAGACCCAGGCCAAGGCAAGACAGAGTCCAAGACCCAGTCTAAGACAAGACAAGACCCAGTCTAAGACAAGACCGAGTCCAAGACAAGACCCAAGCCAAGACAAGACCGAGTCCAAGACCCAGGCCAAGACAAGACCGAGTCCAAGACAAGACAGAGTCCAAGACCCAGGCCAAGACAAGACCGAGTCCAAGCCTCTAAGACTAGACTGAATCCAAATGGGCTTGAGTTTGAGGCAAGACTAAGACCGCCTTGAGTACTACTCTACTTTTAAAGTGATGTAAATCTATAAATATTTGGATGATAATGTGATGTTATTTGGTAGATCTCTGAGCGTTAGGACATCGGGCTGCATTGGTTTGATTGTTCTCTGTCATTTCTTTCGCAGCCAGTAGATGCAGCTCAATTCTTGACTTGGGAAAGTTATTAGACGTTTTATAGTTTCTCGAGCATGAGAATCCAAAGTTCTTATTAGCATTTTTGAAAGATGGGAACAACACAAATAATACATCATATTTGTCCCTTAACAGAGCACTAATTACACTCAGGAGCTGTCTGCCTGCAGTCCACAAATACAGAGAAACATGTTCATTTTTGCATGTTCTCAAAAGCAGTGGCATGTTTTAAACAAAGTGCACTGTGAGCAGTTTTTCACAGCCCTGTGTCAGAGCAGAACAAAGTGACTCATTATGTTATAGCACCTTGTAAGATGCAGACTGGAACTGGACTAAAATACTTTCTGCGCTGTTCTCTTTCTGCAGAAAATTCAATTCACTTAGAAGAAAAAAGTTGGAGGAAGAGGAGATGAAATGAAGAGGTCGCGCAGTCAAGTAAGCAGAGTTAGAATTTTTTTATTTAAAACCAACAAAAAGGAAGCACTTAAATATATACATATTTAGGGCTGCAACTAATCGATCAGTTTGGCAACATACTTTCAATTAATCATCAATAAATTATTTGAATACACAATTTTAACATTGTTCTGGAGCTGTAGATTTATAAGAAAACCAGTGTTTACGTCAAAAACAGTCAAAGTACACCATTCTGTGAGGCGAGTTTGATGCGAGACATGTGCAAGTTTCTTGCAAAGTGCCTTATACACCAGCTCCAGTCCACTTCCAACCTGTTCTCACAGATAAGCCTGTCAATACGACGCTATTGTAAACAGCGTGTCATATGAACGCAACTTCTATTTTTTCTGTCCCAGTTCATTTCAATGGTGAATGTAAAGTCATGTTGTTATTCATGAAGACTAACACAATCCTAATCTTAAACTTAACCAACTCCAAGCCTCAGACCTAAACTACCCATTTTTGCAACTTCAGACCTAAACTTAGCCGTTAACCCCCCAAAAAACTCCTGTTTGTCCTCAACCACATTGCGTGTTCATAGCACGCCAGAAAAAACAAGCGTGTAATTGCACGCAAAAACAGGCAGAGGCCGTCGTCATGACACGCAATTTGTCATGGCGTGCTATTTTACGCAATCCATGAGAACACGTTGCCACTTCGGTCTGTATTTGCCCAAAGCTGCATAGATTCACGTGGATTCCTGCAAGAATACTCGTATTATGAAAGTCGCATCAGATTGATCGACGGATTCTTTCCGCACATTTGCATGACTCTCAGATGTGTACTCGCACTGCTTCGAGGTTTGTGTACGAGGGCGCATTGGTTTTAAGAACTTTCTAACGCGGGGATCCGACTACATGCAGCTCTGCTTTGCCCCCAGTCCGCCTCCAAAAGTCCCCTCAGACCAATCGCCCACTGCCTCCACTCCGGTCCACTTCGCAGCGCAGCGTAGCCCTGAGGAGCTCAAGAAGAGCATGCACCAAAAACACGAGTTTGTGAAATAAAAGTTCTCATTGAAGATCAAATAACCCTATCAGGAGCACAGACAACTCCTGTGTTTCACGCTCTTTAGTTGGATTACAACAGTAAACGTGTTTTCCTTCTCCACGGAGGTTTTAGGCTTAAACTGTTACGAGTACAAACTCAATAACGTTTTCCTGTCCATGTGTCAGTGACTTAACAGTCGGCTGTGTCCAAATATCAAAGAAACTTTATGTAAAACTACAAACTTCATTATCTGATCAAATCAAAATTACCTGCGAAGTGATTTTACTTTGTAATTCTGGACATAGTTCACTTTCTTTTCTTTTAGTTCACTTTCACAGTTCACAGCCCATATGACTGTTCCGTGTGTGTAGACGTAACTTTAGATTCTTTTAAGCCGAGTTGTGATGTTAGTCTTATGTCCTGAAATGACTTTGACTCTGTGGGTTTCTTGTCCTCTGCAGAGACACTAGTTTGAGTTTGTGTGGACAGAGAGGGACTGACAGAGCGCGTGTGTCCTGAGCTGTGTCCTCTGCAGAGACACTAGTTTGAGTTTGTGTGGACACAGAGGGACTGACAGAGCGCGTGTGTCCTGAGCTGTGTCCTCTGCAGAGACACTAGTTTGAGTTTGTGTGGACACAGAGGGACTGACAGAGCGTGTGTGTCCTGAGCTGTGTCCTCTGCAGAGACACTAGTTTGAGTTTGTGTGGACACAGAGGGACTGACAGAGCGTGTGTGCAGTGACAGCAGTGACATCGGGCCGTGTAACCTTTAGAGGCTCGGCTACAGGAGCGTGACGGCGGAGACAGAGGGAGAGAGACAGGTGAGAAGACGAGAAAGAAGAAGGGAAGAGGAGAAAAGAAGACAGTGATAAAGACATGATTGTTACGGCAGAGCGCAAATAAAAGTATAACTACTTACTTTTTTAGACTTTAATCAATAACAGTGTTTAGACTTTCCATTAGCCTGGGTCCTATGTAAACGGTTCATTATATATAGTGTTATAATTACTCAAAAACTGTTTCTGTTTATTATACATACCTGGCATCCAGTCGCTATGCTGTTGTGGTTCGCTGACATTTCTTCTTCATGCGTTGTGACTTCCTCTTCCCTTTTGCAATATCCTGTGATGGAGGAGGTTGGTTATCCAATAGTCTCGTGTTTTGGGTGCATTTTGGTCATTGTTTTGCCTTTGTTTTGGTCATTGAACAAGCTGTACGTGTGTATGTCTGCTCTTTTCCGGCTGGTTTTGATCTGAGCTTGTGCAATCTCTTGTCCAATCCTCGAGCCTAAAGGGGGGACCACTGTGAGGTCTGCTCCAGAGTCCAGGGTGAAAGCTGGGCCAAAAGCGGCTCACTTTGAACCCAGAAAATGGGGCAGAACGGGTCACTTTGCGCAGTGGAAACAGCTCCGACCCAAGCCTATGGAAACAAGGCTTATATTAACTCTTTCCCTGCCATTCCTCGGCCAACCGTTGCCTGCCAATGACGTCTTTTTCCGTCATAGTCCTTTTATTATATGCGACAATAGACCATGTTTAGACTAACTTTTATTTATAATTAAGTCATCTTTATTCAGTAGTAAAGCTCTCATGTAAACACAGGGATTAAGTGAGTGAGTGGATCTCTTCTTCACTGTGTTTCTCCAGGTTTCTCTTTTTCCCGCTTGGTTTTTTTATTTTTTCTTACCGAGAAGCAGGATCTAAGGACAGGAGATGCTCTGAGACAATTATCATTTTGCCTCTTTGCTCTTGAACAATCCGTTTCTGCATTTACGATCAAACACTATTTGCTAAATCAACCAAGCAAATTTCTTTATTTCCATTTCTCTCTCGCCTCTTTGTGCTTCATAATAGATTCTGCACATTTAGATCCTTCTTTGACAATAATGGCGCTAAGTCTTAATTACTTGTCTCGCTCACTCGCGTTGATTAGTTTCCGCGTTCACATGTTTCCGAGCTTTCCTCCGCTTTCTCTTATTTACACTTTACATGCATGTCTTCACTTTTCTCATTAGGTTCGAGAGTAGGCGCCGTGCTGCTGAATAATTCATACGGATCGGCGGAGGCTTGTCCAGCGCGCGTCCCCGATGGGAGTTTTTTTAAGCTTTCCGGAGTCACAGGGGTCCTCCGGCTGTCTGTCCAAACGCCTGATCACTTAAACTGACAGCACACGCTCGCATTCACTGTCTATAGGAGCCGGCACGGAGCATTTACATGTAACAAAATGTGAAATTCAAATGTGTTTGAGACAGTCTGGACCGAGGATTTAATGCAATTTGAGCGGTCGCAATTAACAGATCACAAAGTCAGTGTGTAATGTAATGTAAAGTGCAGAGGTCTGGACTTGAGTCACTATTTTGATGATAAATGACTTGGTAAAATAGACAAAAACTCAAACTTGACTTGGACTTAAAGGTCAGTGACATGGGACTTGACTTGAAGCTCTGTATCTTTATGCTTTTCATCCAAAAATAAAATGTGTACTTTCATATTATTGAATATGAAAGTACTGGAACAAATTGCAGAAGGACAAGCTGTATTCTGTAGTTTGATATGAAGACTTGAAAAGGGACTTGGGACTTGTCTTGGACTTGGACATCTGGCTCCTGAAGCTTGAGACAGTGTTTTTCACCCTCCTGAATGAGTCTTAGGTTCAAATTTCATTCACAAATGTTGATTTAGAAGCATAACCTTTGTTTTCTCAAAGTGATAAACTATTGTAGTTTGCTGACAACAGTGCTGGTTAGTGTTGCTGCTACAGTCAATCAGCTGTGGTTCTATCTGCTAACCTGTTGCATCCACTGTGTCTCTTTCCCCATAATCTCCTCTTTTTCTATTGCTCTTTTTCTCTTTCTCTCTCTCTGTCTCTGCGTGTCTTCTTCTTTTTCTCTCCACACTCTGCCTTTCTCTCCATTTCCTCATTTACTGCTCCTCTGTCTCTCTCCTCTCCTGTCTTCTCTTCATTTTTTCTCCACACTCCTTCCTCTTCTCTCCTCTCTCTCTTTTCCCTCTCTATCTCTGTCTTTCTCTAACTCTCTCGCTCCCTTACTTTCGCTCTCTCTCTCTTCTTCCCACTCTCTCTCTCAGTCTTCTATTATTGTCTCTTTCTCCTCATCACTCTTCTCTCTCTCTTTCTCTCTCTCTCTCTCTCTCTCTCTCTCTCTGTCTCTTTTTTCTTTCTCTATTTTACTCTCACTCTCTCCTACTCCCTCTCTCTTTTGCACTCTCTTCCCCCCTCTCTCTCTTCACTCTGTCTCTCTTATTCTCACTCACTCTCTTTTACTCTCTCAGTCTCTGTCTTTCTCCCTCTCTCCACCCCCCTCTCTCTCTTACTCTCTTTCTCCATTTTACTTTTTCTTCCCCTCTCTCTTCACGCTGTCTCTCTTTCTCTCTCTCTCACTCTCACTCTGTCCCTCTCTCGCGCTTTTACTCTCTCCCTCTCTCTCTGTCTCTATCTTTCTCTCTCTCACACATGTTCTCTTTTACTTTCTCTCTCTGCCTTTTTTCTGTATCTCTCTCTATGGTGTCTTTCTCTCTCTTTCTCTCTCTCGCTCTCTCTCTCTTCGTCTTTTCAAGCAGCTTTGGCCGAAGAATGTTGAGGAAGACAGGATAAAACCAACTACAGGACTCTAACTCTACTGTGTATCTTTCTTACCCCTTTACTTCCTCTCTCTCTTTCTTCCTCTTACCCCCCCCCCCCCTTCTCCTCCTCTCCCTCCTCCCTCTCTTCTCCTCTCCCTCCCTCCTTCCTTCCCTCTCCCTCCCTCTGCAGAGACCACCGTGTGTCAGCTCAGGCAGTGGACCATGCCCTCACATCCAGATACACCTTTTTAAGTTTAATATTCTCAGCCTGTTCGCTCCGTCCTCTCTCTGTGCTTCGGTTTTTGTCCAGTTGTACTTTTTAAATGTGATCTTTTCGCTCCGTTTGCTTCAGAAATCAGCAAAGCATTGAAGAAAGGTGCTCTGAGGGAAAAAAAAAGTTGTGTTTTGTGAGAGATAAATCTTAAATGGTTATATGGCTGTTTTTTCTCTATATGTCTTTGTCTTCCAGCTCCTGCAGCTTATAAATAAACTTGCCTTTTATTCATGCATTTATTAATTATCTTTGGAAGATTTTATATTTTTGCTACACAATAAACTCACTTTTTATGACTTTATTTAATTGGCTGACTTTGTAACACTCCGAGCAGCACAAAACATCACACCAGGAAATCTGTAACTGTTACCTAGCAACCATTTGTGCAAACTGGACCAAAACTTTCTAATCTAATGCCTCAAAAAAATATTGTTTGACAAATTAAAATGCACAGAAATACCTAATATCAGTTTCTCTTTAACATATTTTTTTTATCATTTCTTCACAAACTAATTGCGTGATATATTTTGTGATATATTTTGTGATATATTTTGTGCATACACAGAAACTAACGTCTTAAGGGGTCCATTTGCTGCACAAGTTTGCGTCCAGGGCATCGAAATTCACTTGTTCAGGCGTCTGCTAATGCCACATCTTTTGTTCTGGTCACTCAAACCTGCGTCAGACGTTTTCACTACACTGAGCATGAGCTGAAAAGTTGCTGAGTGGAAACAGAAATTTAGCGGAGAGTTCTTATAAACTTAGCAAACATACTGAATGAACAACATGGAACTAAAACCTACAGAAGAGACACAGAAAGTGCATTTATGCTTCAGATTCTTTGGAATATTTCCCAAAGACAACTTCAGTCTCATCTGCCCCAGAGTCAGATGAGACATGGGGCACTGATGTCATTATAGAAAAAAAAGTTGCAGTACCTGCGGAGACGCTTAATGTTTAATGTTGAAATGTTTTCAATAGTTTCAAAAATCTTTGTTTTCAGTGTCCTGAAACTCCTGCGTTGTGTGGATGATGTGTGGTTTAGGTCAAAAACATGAAACACCTGAGCTTGGCTTTGTGTGGACAAAGCCTAAAGCATCCTTTATTCGTCAACGCAAACGTTGCACAATGCTGAACTTTCAATGCCTTTTTTATTGAAAGGTAAAAAGGTAAACTATTAAACTACTTTTTTCCCCTAAGTTTATTCACACATACACATAAAACGATGACCAAGGTAGAAACAGGAGAGTCTCAGTAGATTTACGTGCACACACTTGGGCGCTTGTTTGACGGTGTTTCTCGCAGGTGTCAGCCCAGAACCCACTTGGGGGGAAACGGCCATTATTGTCGTGGTTTTGTTTGTGCTTTTGGCTGCATTGTGCTTCTCCGCGCTAATGAGACCCTGCGAGCCCGCTCATAATGAATCAGGGAGAGAGGGGAAGCGTCTGGGGAGAGGGGAGTCTGATCCGTCTCTCAGGATTGGGATGACATTAAACTATAGCGCTCCGGACTGTCGCATATTGATCCGGCTCCACGGTGTCCGCTGATTTAACCTTTACTCCGATCAGTCCAAGTCCGATTGATTGTTTTTGTTTGTGGGAAAAGAGCAACAAGTGGAATCTGGACTTACTTTAGAGATTAAGGTTTAAATAAGCTGTCCATAAGTCATTAGTTGTTTACAGATTTACAAGCACTTATATCAGTGTATAATGTTAGTTAATATACAGTACCAAAAGGTGCTTATTATAACAGTGTTCAATAACAATTAGTAGTGTGTTTTGAAGTAAGCTGCCTCTCTAAGCACTTTTTTAACCAATAAATAATGCGGTCGCTGTATCAGACTGTTGTGGTGAAGCAGCCAAAAGCTAAACTTAAACTTCTAGATTTACTGATCAGTCTATATTCCTTCTCTCATCTGTCATGTTGAGTTTTGGGTAATGATTGAAATTGTAACATGACAGCAGCTCTTTAAATGTTGAAAATAACCAAAATGGAATTTCTGTTGTGTATTTTCATTACACTTTTTACATGTTTTGAGTGTAATCAACTCCTTATCTCTAATGAATCTCCGCTGTCGCCTTTGCAAGCCACATACAAATTCACACATTTATTGTTTCACTTTTATCAAATTGAAATCAAACTAAATGTTATGTTTAATGTATATTTTGTTCATAAAAGATAACACAAAGTGCTTTACAATACATTAAAAACGGTCCTAATCACTCTTCTTCTTCTGCTGTGTTGCTGTTATTTCTGTGATAAAACCTCTGCTCTGTCTCCGGTCTGATCCTCTGAAACCTGCCCTGTCGCTTCGTCCTGTTGCTCCTGCTGCTCCTGCTGCTCCTGTGTCTAGTGTCTGGACTTAGCTGGTTCTCTCCCTCCAGACTTGGATCAGAGTTTTTGCTCCAGACTGTGTCTCTGCTCAGACTTTACTCTGAGCAACAAAGAACAAGGAAACGCTGTTCCTTCAGTGCTGCCTCAGAGTGTTGGTAGAGCTGAAAATTTGCTAACAATGTTTTTTTTTAGCTGAGTAATTTTTTCTGACGAAGTATTTCAATTAAATTGACATTTAGTTTTAATTGTGGATTTTGTAGATTGCTTAGTTTATTTTTTATTTGTCAGACAAATGTATTCTTCTTCTTAATATTCATCTTTATCTCCTGTATATTTTCCTTTCTAACTCGCTCCTGAGATGGGAGACACCACACATTTTCTTCCACTTTCCAAAGTTGATAACAGAGGCGGCAGTCTGAGCAGGAAGGCCCAGACTCACTCTCATGAGATTCCCAGCTTTTCCAAGGGAATCTGTGGTCGAGAGGCAAAGTCACTCCAATGTGTCCTGGGTCTTGCTCAGAATCTCCTCCTGGTGGGAAATGCCCAAACACCTCCTCAGGGAGACTTTGTCCAGGAGGCAGAGAAACAGATGCCCAAGTGACCTCAGCTGGATCCTCTTGACATGGAAGAGCAGCAGCTCTAGTGTGAGTTCCTCCTATGTGACCATAGTTCTATTCGCATCGGAATAATACTGACCTCGGAACGTCTGTAAACTTTAAATATCCCCACAATGTTTTTAGGTTTTTTTTGACATTCAAACGAGGACAATCAAGGTCTGTAGTTTTCTTGTTTTTACAAACTTTATTCCAGAAATGGCGACAGATTGCCTCGATATGACGACAAAAGGGTTGTCATGGATTTTATCGTACTGTGTTTAATTTTTATCTTTTTAATTGTAGTAAATAATCATTTAGTTATAATCTGAAGATAATATATGTAGAGTCATTGTGTTTCTGTTTATAAACAGTTCACTAATTGAAAACACAGACATGCACATTCTCACAGGACTATTACTAGAAACTCATATAACATGAGTAATTACATAGTGATAATAATAATTTAAATGAGGTCTCTTGGTAAATATGCTGTGTGAACAAAGTCTAAGCTCCTCACCCTGGTTCTAAGGCAATGCCCAGCCACCTTGTTAATAAAATCCATATCACCCGGTCGCTTGTATTCTATATGTTCAACCATCACACAAAGCTCATGATCGTAGTTGAGGGTTGTGGAAGACAGAACTGTATTTTCTGCTATATTTTACTATTTTTTAAGTTCTAATACACAAGATGCCAAACTAATATTAACCTTTTAATTAGTGTCACATGTGGGATCAGACCCAGTTGTTTATTTTGTGGACTGATTGCGTTGCAGACTCCACTTCTGTCTTTATGATCCTGCAGCCAGACCAGACTCCGTGTTCTTTCTCCACCTGCTCCGGTCCAGCTCTTGTTTAGCTGCTGCGTCTCTCCTTTTAGTGACACATCCTTCACTATTAGCACTCGCCTTTTCTCCCAGCGCGTCGGCTCTCTTAAAAGGTGAATGCTCCTCCTGCTTTTGTCTCTGTTGTGTTAGCTGTCTGCTTTTGACACTTCTCCGCTGGGTTCGTTTTTAAAGGTTCTCTCTCTCCTCCTCTGAGACATTGGGCTAAAAACAAGCAGCCCACAGCCATTTCCACTCACAATGCGTCTTTCATTTCACATCTTTTCCCTTTGCTTCGTGTACGTTATGTAACTTTCTCCAGAAAAAGGTTTTAAACTTTTGTAAAAGGCGACACCAAACTACCAAACTTGTAATGTTCTTGGGTACAGGGCTGCACGAATTGAGAAACTAAATAATAGGGATAATTCTGACCAGTTTTTGTGATTTGTTTTAGATAAAATGTGCAGCCCTTTTCTTGGATGATGTAGTGCAGAATTAAGCAACAGTTTTGTTTAGTAGAAATGAACTAATAGGACAAAATGGCTTTTCTGTCGTAGTGACTGAGCAGAGCTTATTTAGCTTGTTTACTAACAGCAGTTAGAAATGTCCTTTTTACTGTCACACAACAAATAATTTAATCAACAAACAGACTCAAGAAGATCCTATGGAGAGAAAAGTAACTTTTAAAGTCGTTTTCCTCTGGTAATGGACTCTGTCTCTACAAACTTAAACTCTATAATCTGCAGTTAGATCTGCGTTAGCCTTAGTTACATCTACAGCCTGTCCGTCCATGGGAGTGGATCCCTTCTTCACTGTGGTTCTCCTCCAGGTTTCTCTTTTCCCTTAGGGTTTTTTTTTTTAGTTTTTCCTGCCGAGAAGGAGGGTCTACAAGTAAGGACAGAAGGAGAGTCAAAGGACAGAAGGAGGGACTAAGGACAGAAGGAGAGTCAAAGGACAGAAGGAGGGACTAAGGACAGAAGGAGGGTCTAAGGACAGAAGGAGGGTCTAAGGACAGAAGGAGAGTCTAAGGACAAAACGAGGGTCTAAGGACAGAAGGAGGTCTAAGGACAGAAGGAGGGTCTAAGGACAAAAGGAGGGTCTAAGGACAGAAGGAGAGTCTAAGGACAGAAGGAGGGTCTAAGGACCAGAAGGAGGGTCTAGGACAAAAAGGAGGGTCTAAGGACAGAAGGAGAGGTCTAAGGACAGAAAGGAGGGGTCTAAGGACAGAAGGAGGGTCTAAGGACAGAAGGAGAGTCTAAGGAAAGAAGGAGAGGTCTAAAGGACAGAAGAGAGTCTAGGACGAAGGAGGGTCTAAGGACAGAAGGAGGGTCTAGCGGACAGAAGGAGGGTCTAAGGACAGGAAGGGAAGGGGTCTAAGGACAGAAGGAGGTCTTAAGGGGGACAGAAGGAGGTCTAAGGACAGAAGGGAGTCTAAGGACAGAAGGAGGGAGGGGGTCTAGAGGTCTAAGGACGAAGGAGGGTCTAAGGACAGAAGGAGGGTCTAAGGACAGAAGGAGAGTCTAAGGACAGAAGGAGGGTCTAAGGACAGAAGGAGGTCTAAGAAAAGAGTTAAACAGAGGAGTCAAGGACAAAGGAGGGTCTAAGGACGAAGGAGGTCTAAGGACAGAAGGAGGTCTAAGGACAGAAGGAGGTCTAAGGACAGAAGGAGGCTCTAAGGACAGAAGGAGGGTCTAAGGACAAAGGAGGCTCTAAGGACAGAAGGAGGGTCTAAGGACAGAAGGAGAGTCTAAGGACAGAAGGAGGGTCTAGGACAGAAGGAGGTCTAAGGACAGAAGGAGGTCTAAGGACAGAAGGGAGAGTCTAAGGACAGAAGGAGAGTCTAAGGACAGAAGGAGGTCTAAGGACAGAAGGAGGGTCTAAGGACAGAAGGAGGGTCTAAGGACAAGAGATGCTATGGAAATCATTCATTTGCTCTACTAATAATCTGCTTTGACATTCTTGATCAATTACTGCTTCTGATGTTTATTGTTTCATTATTGTTTTATTTTTATTTCCTACTATTCATGTTTGCTAAATTAATATCTTGAGAAGTCCTCAGAGACGACTGTTGTTGTGATTTTGGGCTTACAAAAGTAAATTGATTTGATTTGATTTGCAACGTAACGAGTGTGATCCTAGTCTGTGTCATGAGATGTGAAGAGCCTTGCTGTTCTCTGTTGTTTATTGTTTTTCTACTATTTTTACTAACTCTGCCATACAAAGGTGAGGTAGTTGTTTACATGTCAGACTGTTTTTAGCTGCTTTTTCTTGTTTTCCGTGATTTTCTGGAGACATTTTTCGTACATTTTTGCACTCAGTGCTAACAGGTGGGGTAGCTGATTTTTACACTGCAGAACACGATTTAAACTTCCTCTCATAAATCCTTCAACACATTGTTGATATCACATGTAGTATTCTTTCTGGTTGCATTTATGGCTTATAAACTTCTTTTTACAAACAACAAAGTGAAACTGGAGTGACTGCCCCAAGCTCAGCCAATCAGAGAGCAGCATTCAGCTCCTGATTAGAACTAAAATACTTTATTTAGTTCAGACAGTACTCAGAGGTCTCATTTTTTCACAAAGTACTATATTTACTATATTACTTTTTAGATGGGAGAGCCAAAATTAATGTTATTTTTCTTTGTAGGACCAGTATGAATGATTTTTTTTTTTTAAGATAACCTTTATTTGTCCCACAATGGGGATATTTCAGTGTTGCAACCCACGTTTTAAGAACAGCAGGGAAATAGAAACATGCAATCAAACAAGATATTTTAAAATATATATAAAGTTATAATAGTTTAAAAACTCTTATTTACAATAGGTGTTTGCTATGCACAGTGCAGATATTTTCCAGCGTGTCTAAGTTATGTTGCATCTGAAAAGTTTATTTGCAATAATAGTTTGATTAAATTGTATTTTATTTACACATTTTGGCAGAAAATAATTGTTGTGGGTGGTTTGACAATCTTTTCAACTTAAATATAATCAGACAGATATTCTTAACAAATCCCAGCTCCTCTTCACTGGTCAAATTAAACCCATTGTTCAGGTTTTCAGCAACAGTCCATCCAGATCATTATGTGCAGAACTACTAATCAGAAAGACACAACGGGCTTGACCAAGGTTAGCTATCTGATAATACGTGACAGATTGGAACATTTACAGCATTATTTTAATAGAAAGAGCGAGATGTGGCGATGAGCGAGAAAAGTAAAAGAAAGAGTGTAGAAAAACCACAGCAGAGAGAGGAACAGTGGTGTACAGTTTGTGACTTTCAGCTCTCTCTTGTCTCGTCCTGTTGTGATCTCTCGGTGACAGAATGATTGATCTGAGGAGAACATTAAAGTGTGGAGTTTGTTAAAGCAGTGCATACATCACACACACATCTGTCCTTTTTATTTATAGATGTTTCCTCTGTGTGTTTACGTCAGGAAGCATTGCATGTTTGAATTTATAGTTTGTGTTATATGTAACAGAAGAATGCCACAGTTTCAGAAGATGGATGACATGATTATATAAGATTTTACTGAACATTTTGCTTGGCTTCACCCAGTTTGGTTATTTTAATGAAATTTATAACAGTCGTAAATATGACACATGTAAAGGTAATTTAAAGGATAAATGGGTTTGACAAATGATACTACCTTGCAACACCTTAATTAGGGATGCACCGATCCGATACTGGGATCAGATATCGGTGCCGATCCAGGCAATTTTGCTGGATCGGGTATCGGCTCGATATCGGTTTAGTCGATACCATTGTTGTGACTTTAATTGGACATAATGAGACTAATCTACTGGCTGGTGTTGATTCAGAACATGTCATAATGTTTGACATTTTGTTCAGATTAAGTTGCTAAGTTGTAATTACACTAAATAATAATTACGTAACACTACATAACCAAATGTCTTATGCTTTGATAACAAAAATAAGGTATTTCGGTTCTTACACTGGTATTGGTTGATATCGGGTATCGGCAAATACGGAAGCAAAAGTATCGGAATCGGTATCGGAACAGAAAAAGCTGGATCGGTGCATCCCTAACCTTAATTTTGATAAATGATTGTTTAAACTCAGTTGTGTGTAGGATGTCACGATATCATATTTAATTGTTACGATTATTGCAAGACGAAAAATCATGATTTAGTGATTATTCACGATTACAGTTGTCCAGATCAAACAACTGTGACATTTTTTATTCTCTCATTCTCATTGTCTTACACGTGGCTTTTCCCCAAGTTTGTGACTGTAAAAACCTTTATGTGATTTTAAAAAATATACATTTTTTTCTATTGTTACCAAAAAAAAAACATATTTAATAAAAAGAGGCAAGACAAAATCTAGCTTTTAAAATGGCCATTTTTAGAGATTGTCTAATTTTAGTTCCATTATTAATGTTCCACTGTTGCAAATGGATAGTCTCACAAAATCATACATTTACTTTTCACTTAATAATAAAAAATAAAACATTTTTTATCTGGGATATTACATCATACTTAAACATCTGTGCCAAATATCACCTTTTTTCCCTTTTAAACCTGGAAATGCCAAAACAAAACTGATATTTTGCCCAGCCCTGTTTCTATAATGTGAACAAAAATACTAAATTTTGCTTCTAAACTAGTCACGATTATTTTTCTCTTGTTCTTACGACTATAATGTGGCTTGAATAATCACATTATCGATTAACTAATAATTTGACATCCCTAGTTGTGTGTAAATTGTCTTTTTTTTGGTGCTTTTTGACGGCATAATGTGGGTCTTCTTCTGCTTTAGAACTCAACTCAACTCCGTATTTTAGCTTTATTGTCAGTTTTTTCATACAGCATTATTATATACACTTGATTTGTGACACAGTAAGACCAATTATTTTGATTTGAGGGCCAAATTCAAACCTAGACGTGGTGGAGGCCGGACTGCGAGCACTGGTTAACAATCTGCTGAAAAAAATAATAATAATTGGCTACCAGAATAAACCATTATTACATTTGAGAAAAATTTTACAATCAAAAAGCTTAATTTTACCAAAAAATTTCATATTTTATTGAGAATTTGAAGATTTTTCAAGATTACACTTAAATTTTACCAGATTACTATGATTATTTAAAAAAAATAAATAATAATAACTCAATATTTAATCTTGGAAATAATTTTTATGGCTTCAACTTTTTTCTCACAAGTTATATAAGTTTATTCTTATTAAATTATTGCTATTTTCTCCTATAATTACACGTTTAAAGCTTTATTCTTATAAAACTATGAGTATAATCTTGAACATGTTTATTCCTGTAACCTAAGTTTTTTTGTTTTTTTTCTTCTTGTCTCTTATATTGGTTGTTTCTTAAAACATGCCAGGGGCTGATTAAAACAGGTCAGGCCACACGCCCGGGCCGCAGTGCCAGTTGGATTTAAACCTGGCACAGGAGGTGCCCATCTATTTAGAACCGAATGCATAAAGGTTATGCAGAGACATTCTTTTATTTTGGCTTAATTTTTCCTTCGGGGTGCATTTGTTTGGGGAGAAATTACAGCTTTTCTGTTGTCACCGGGCAACTGTGCAGACTTTAGCCAGCTTGTTTTTTTGTTTTTTTTTGCTGTTACACACTTTATTTAGGCAGAAAAGGGTCACGAGCTTCTCTGTGTGTGCTCGTAAAGTCTGTGTCAATGAGAATTGTAACAAAAACAGAAGGGCTGTTGTAGTTTTTTTGCTTTTCTGCCACTGTTTACCTGATTTGTCTTTTTACACTCACATACAAACTCAGTATTCACCAGTAGTTGTGGTTGTTTATATTTATTATCAGTCTGCAGCTGCTTTTTCCTATTTTAGCTGTGTTTTGACTCTTACAGGAGAAATTGTAATTTATCTCTATTGACTCTTATTCATTTTCGCCACTCACTGCTGACATTTAGAATGCTGTGATGTCAAAATAGGTGTAACTTTTTCCTTTCTCGAATTTCTGTCTTTTATGCATAATTACGTATACAACTTTAATTTATGTGAACACTGGATTGATTTAAACATGTAACTGTTGTTTATGCGAATCTATTCTCTTCTCTGGTGAACAAGGACCAGCGTGTCGGCCGGTCCCACAAGTGTCAGCGCCGTGACTGACAGCTGCCAATCGTCCTGATTCGAACTGACTGAAGGGGTCAGTGAACGCACCAGGGGCCAGACTGTCTGAAGCCCGGACCGGACTAAAGACCGATCCAAACAGACAAGGTCCTCTGCGGTTCACGACTCGCCTGAAGGGAGGGACAGGGAGACACCAGCACCTCAGGGACACAACAGAGCCAAAGAAGAAGAAGAAGAAGAGGACACAGTCAGAAGGTAAAGTTCACAGTCACAAAAGTAAGCAGAGTTACTTAAAGAGGCATATTCATGATGGTTGTTAATAATGCACAAACAAACAAATGTGTGTGTGTAAAACAGTTTTGTGCATTTGTGTTTTTACTTGTGTTAAAATTTTAATTATGTACCTCTAAACAGTCGCACCCAAATCAGAAAATTACACATACAACTTTGTAAAGTTACAGACAAATCAAATTATACAGATACAACTACATTTACACTCACTCTGGCCCACAAAGTGCAGTTCTTTTGTCCAGCTGTCCGCTGTTGGAGGAGGTGGACCAGAGCACGGCACGATTACTCATGAACACGCACGACTTTAGCATACAACCCTATAGAGGGATTTTTTGTTTATCAACACGGGCATGCACTCGTGAGCCGATGCTCGTAGACACAAACATTGAAACAAGTTGAAAAAGCACCATAGTCAGCTAACTACAAGAGTTTATCTCTGTGTGAAAACAAAAGTGAAGTTGTTAAATCAACATTTGTGAATGAAATTTGACCCTACGACCCTTAAAAGTTCCATTCAGGTGAGTGAAAAAGAAAACGCTGTCTCAAGCTTCTGGAGACAGACTATGTCAGACATGGTTCATACTTGATCAAAACCGCTAGCCCTCGTCCTCCCGTTTCAAGGTTTTATTCAAAGAAGTTTCCCCATGTAATCAGACGGAGAGCGGCTCTTTCTGCATAACAAATGCATTGTAGGGCGGAACGTGACATCGACCAAAAATCCCTCTATTGTGAGCACTGATGTTTCTCACAAGAAGTACTAAAAGAAACTCTGCACCAAACTACTAGACTAACCTTGAATTAGCGCCATGAACAGACAGAACAGTGGTGAAGTTTCTTGTCTCTTGTTGTTCTTTTTAATCCAAAGCCTGACAGAGGAGCTCAGCATTAGCACTCAGCGCTTGATCATGCTTCAGCGTGACATGTAAACACGTCGCCAGAAGATGGCGTTTCCATCTTGTGGCTCGGTCATGGATCTATTATATTTTCTGGATACGGTGTTGCTGCTTCTATCTGTTATAAATCAGTCCCAGTGTCAGCTCCATTGGTGTTGCTGTTTGTAGCCGTTGTAATTCAGCCGCAGTGGTCACTCCATTGGTTCTGCAGCGGGAAAATCCCTCTTCAGGCTAGAAATCATTTTTTCCTTAGAGCTCATGCAAACACAAACTGCTCGTCTTCGGCAGAATCAGCATCCACAGCTTTAAGGCTAGTCGGATTTTGTGGCATTTCTACGTATTTTCATATCATAAACTTTTTTCTGGTTCAAACGGTTTTAGTTTTGTATAAAACAGCGTTTTAAGCTTTAGATTTGGCTACTGCTGCCCTCTCTGATCCACTGGCTCAAACTCTTCCCGCTCGTGTCAAGAATCATGGTGGAAACACAACTGCACATGTCCAATAGACTGTAGAGCACCAGCAAAAGGCTAAAGCTAACGGCCAATATGATGAATGAAGAGTTATTTTATAGCACATTACACAGACAGATGTCTTCCAAGTGCTCACACAGCACCCTCCCACCAAATGCAAGCAGCCCTGGCAGTCAGCAAGTGATTCGCTAACAGTGGCCTCAATCTCGACCACACCAATATGCAACGAACGCCACTGAGCAAAGCCATCTTTGATCACGGGGCCTAGAACTTTCTGCAATCAGACTTCAGAGCACGCACGGTTAAAAAACTCTGAGTGAGTGCGCCCTAAGTCACACACAAACTGTTTTCATGTGTGTAATACTTTTGACTTGATTTTCTCTCCATACAATTTGCACTTCTAGCCAAACCACAGTGCGGTTGTGGTTTGGTGTCCGACTACAAGTGGCCTTCTTTAACTGTACAAGAGGAGTCTCTACAGATAATTCTCTTGATTTAGTTAAAAACACATATCCTAAGAATCCACCTGAAAGAGCCAGGTTATCAAGTTGTCTCAAGTCACAACTCTCCAGTCAAGTTCCAATTCACTGACTTTTAAAACCAAGTGAGTCCTAAGTCTTAGTTCAAGTCAAGTCTCCAAGTCACGATTTGCAAGAACTCTACAAATGATTCTATTGTTATTGTTGTATTAGTGTAAATCACTGAACTGTGAATTTCCAACAGAGTTATAAAACCTGCTGAAATTACCACATTATTTTATTAACACAATCATTTACTTCCCAAATAAACCATCGTCATATTGTTAAGGAATGTTTGGATAGAATGAGGTCTTGACTGTAGATTGCACAAAGTTAGGTTAGAAACAGTGCAAATGAATAAACTGATATTTATTCTCATACATCACTGTCTAGAAGCATAAATATAATCCCGTTTTAATCATAACAAATGCTTAGTTACTCCTTAATTATTCTAACAAATTAAAATAACAGCTACAGTTAATGTGCCTTATCATCTGTTTTACTTTAGCGGCACTTCTTGTTCAAATTGTCTTGTCTTGTAATTCATCATCTGGCGCCATGAAAAGCCTATTAACTAAAGCTGTAGCAATTAGGCCCGTGATTTATACGAGGCAAATGAATATATCCATAAAGCTAACAGGAAGTGTCCAGTCTGTTAGTTTTACACTAATTGTTCGTGAATGCCACTAACGAGAAACATTCATTTATCAGATTAAGTCGACCCAGAACCGTGCTGCGGGTGAATGACCGAACCTCTGCTGTGAAAACAAGTCAGAGCAGAAATACAGCAACTAATATTGACCAAAAGTGTGATAATCTGAATTAGCTTACATTAGTGATATGTTGTTGTTGTTGTTGTTTTTAGAATTGTCATATGGCAATTTCACATTTCTCTAATTATTGCAGTTGTTTGTTCAAAGACAAGACTATTTTTCCAACTTACTTCTCTCAGCTCAGAGTTGCCAAGTTCACTTCTTTAAAGCAACTTTGAGCTTCTTTCTTCAAAGTCTCTTTGAATTTGAGGGGTGTGGGTTTTTTTGGACTACACTTTCAAGTCATAAAAGAGGCGAATTTTACGAAATGTTTCATGTTTGATTAAATTTAATATCGACAGATACCTTTTAGCCTATTCTAAGTCATTATTATTGTTAGAAACTGAAACCTAAGATAGTGCTCTGGCCTGACTCACAGCAAGAGGTCACGAGTTAAACCCCGCGCGGCCTTTCTGTGTGGCGTTTGCATGTTCCTCCCCGTGTCTGGGTGGTTTCCTCGGGCACTCCAGTTTCCCCAACCAATAACATGCAGGTTAGGGAACACTTGGTGGTAGTCGGAGGTTGAGGCATTAGGTGTTTAGGCGAGCGCCTCTGCTGAGCTGCCCCAGGACGCACTGAGCGGGAGGGGGGTTTATCTCAACGTGAGTCTGTCTGTGAACAGCGCTATACAAATAAACCTTACTTACTGACCAACAATGTTCTAATTGATTATTTTATTAACCCAACACAAGTTCACTTGTTTAGGGCTTTTTTCAAATGCTTTGTCACTTGTTTCTCTCTGAAAATCTGACAACACTGGTCAGCCTTTGACAGCTGGATTTGCCACTGACAGTGAAGAAAGAACTTCCTAACTTGGCTCATGATTTTTGTTGAACTGTGGTTTCTTCCACATTATCCATCTGGAATTTCTCCCACTGAAAGCATTCAGAAAAAGGAGGTACATTTAGTGACATTTTTCTGATTGGATGACTTGTCAACTATGGCCCGCCTATCTGATTTGTTGTGCTTAAACAATCACAACAAATCAAATGTCTGCTAAAAAAAATCAATGGCAGCAGATTCTCATGCATTTGATGGAGCTGCCATCTTTGTTTTGTTTGATTCAGGTGCTACTGGCTTTCGTCTTTAGTAACAGCCCCCTTCAACCTGCCCTGCAATGTGATTGGGTTGTTAAACCACCGGTTTAGTATTATTTATATTTGATTTACATATCACCATGTCTATACAGTATTCTTATGACTTTGACTGAACTCTAGCTCTGGCTCCGCCCTCTGCTGCTGCAGACAGATGCTCACAGAGAAAATGGAGCACGTTTGTTCTACTTTTTACCAGGTTATAGATCCAGTGGGGTCAAATATCTCCTTGTGAATCCTTTTTAAATTATGTTTAAGTGTGAAAAATATTGCGCTGTTCCCGCGATGTCCAAGACCTGCTTATATTTGAATGTATTTTTTCACGCAATTTTTACAATGTTTAGGACTAAATATCTCCATCAATTTTTATCCTATCAATACGAAATAAAAACTGAGACAGAGTTTAGACTGTTTTCTGTCTGATTATGTGCTCTACAAGTCTATATGTGGAGGAGACTTTTTACTACAGCTGCTTAAAGATACACAACTGAACGGTTTATGAACATTCCCAAGACCGCGAGACCGTTCTTTACATGTGCGTTCAGTATCGTGACTATTGCCCACCCCTGGTCTACAAGAAATATGATTAAATTGAAGCCATGATCTTGCTCCAACAAAATTGTGATATACATTTTTTTTCCCTTATCGCCAAGACCTATAATAGACCCTTAAAGAACTGATTCTGAAACAGTCTAAAAGGTGCCCATCACAGTATTTGAACCAGACCGTCGCCTGCTCGATGTGCCATGTCTGTGTTTTAGAACATACAATCTATACTGTGTCTGTGTGTGAGTGTGAAAGTGTGAGGTGAGCAGAGAGAGGAGGCGCTCCGGACCTCCTCCTGAGCTGATGAAGACGAATGAGCTAACAGGACATGACGAGATTGCTTTAGCGCCAGGAGGAGGTGAGAGAGGGGGAGACACAGGGGGAGGGAGGGGCTGTGGGTGGTGGCACTAAAGACACAGGTTGATTTATTGTTGTGGCAGAGAGTCGCGGTGTAAATGCCCTCGTCTCGCTCAACACTGTTTAATTACTGCTGCAGTCGCTCAGCCGTGTCTTTATTACAGACGCATCGCTTGTTTAGGGCTGGAAAAAACTGCTGTAAATGTTTTTAGTGGAGGTGGGACCAGACACAGAATGGGTCAATGTGAACAAGATGAAACACTAACATGATCATTAGCCCCTAAAACTACATTATCTCCTGTTCAAACTGCATCTGAGTTGTTTACACAAATACATATCAGGACTCTGCATGAAGCTAAAGTTTTGTAGTACTGCTTTCTGATTGACTCTTGTTATAGGTGAGAACTTGCTCTAGAGAGGAAAGTCTGTATTTTATTACCACCTAAATTTACTTTGGTAAATAAAGGGAGCAGGAAACTGGTGTTTGGGCTTGAATGACAGTAGTTTGGACATATTTTGGCAATTCTGCTGCAAAAACTGACTGTATGTTGACTTCAAATTTGTTTTAGGGACTTTAAAAGGCTTAGAAGGAGGTTAAGGAAATTTGTCCTTTGCGTTAGACCCATCCTTCACTGCCTCTGGAGCATCTCTTCAGGGGCAGTGAGCTCCACAGTGCAGCACTTGGAGACCCATCTCTAGATCTTCTTGCTAGGTTTGGTCAGGACTACTATAGCTGCTATTCCCTAACAAGCATGTTTTGATTTGTGCGGAAGCTGGACACGAGCTAAATATACAAATTCCACAAAGGCCACAAAGGCTCAGGCTGTCCGGGAGTCAAACTCACAACTATCTTGCTGTGAGGCGAGAGCGCTGTCCACTCTCATATATAGTCCTATTTATGTTTTGGGGACAATTAGTTGGTTTAGGCAGGGTGGAAAATCCATGTTTTTTAGCCCGAGTGACTTTTTGTCTCTCACACAAAAATATTTGTGCTATTGCATATTTTCTTTTGTGTTCCTCTCTCTAAGAGATGCTGTGTGTGTCTTTGCCTAGAGTCAAAACAGAGCTGTTTAACAGACAGACTGTGTCTTTTAACTCAGTGATTTATTTATTTTTTATTTTTTTGCAAACCCGGATCCTTTTGGTCCTTATTTTGAGCATATCTCCTCACATATATCCTCACATCCACAACAAAACGGTCCAAAACATATAATGAAATAAAACTCTAAACCTGATTGAGTGCAGAGCAGCCTGTTCTTATAGATAAACGTGTCAGTACCTCGCAATTTGAAACAGCGTGTCATATGAACGCAATTTCTATTTTTGAAATGTGTATTTCACACGTTTCTGTCCCATTTCATTTCAATGGTGAATGTAAAGACGTGTTATTATTCATGAAAACTAATACAATCCAAATCCTAACCTTAACCAACTCCAAGCCTCAGACCTAAACTTACCCATTTTTGTAACAGACCTAAACTTAGCCGTTAACCCCAAATAAAACCTCCTGTTTGTCCTCAACCACATTGCGTGTCTGTACCACGTCAGAAAAAATGGACGAAGCGTTGTCATGACACGCAGTTTGTTATGACAAGGTATTGACACGCAAGTCATGAGAATACGTTGTGCAAAGAGAATATCACATCTAAAATGTACCAAAATACAAACTATTATTAAAAGATTTTCTTGAGGGAGGCCCCTCAGACCCCCCCATAATTCTAATTACATTAGATTACAATACATACACTTTTTATTCCTACACTTTTGTTCAGTTAACATACTAATTTTATTTTTACATAATCATTATAATAATTTAGGTTTTAGTTTAGTTTACTTTTATTACCAACTGACCATTTGCAGGACTTTGAAATAGCCTATCTTTCTGAAATGTCATATATTAATCGCACATTTTATTACAAACCATCCATCACATGCATATCTACAATATAAGACATAACAGGTGAGTCTATGGGAATCTGAAGGTCAGTGAACGCTGCTAAGATACAAATAAACCTGTATGTCGGCGCAGATTAAGATATGTACATAATGTTGAGGTGTGGAGGAGGAAGAGGAGAGCAGGGTTTCCTCCGAGACAAGCCCAGAGACGAGAGGTGCAGAGCGGGTTAATGTAAACGAGGTCCCAGCCCGGTGGAAAGAGCCGTGGATGAATTTATAAACGGTCTGCAGGGAGAAAGAGGAGGAGCGGTGGGAAATGTTGACGATAGAAGAGGAAAATTGAAAATATAGGCGTAATATACAGGCCAACAGGGATCAGGTTTGCAGCCAGCGAGGTCTAAAATGGTGATTTATTTAATTCAATTATAAGTGAGCTTAGGAAATCCCAGTGTCTAAAACAAATATCTTTATACTGTATCAATCTGATCATGTTGGGTATGTTTGCAGTCATTTAAAAGTAGAGTTAAAGGTAGAGTTCGACCAATATGGATTTTTTTTTGACCAATGGTGATATCAATGGCCAATTTTCAAAATGGATTTCTTTTCTTTTTTTAGTTATAGAAAAGCATAGCTGGGATTAGGTAGCACAACCAAAAAAGTTTTTGCACGTCACATTTTTAAAGAGCAATTCAAGAAAGTGTCCTTATTAACACACAGTAACACATGACACTATATTTATGTCACTGCAGCTGCCTTAAATCTCATGAGTTCATATTGAGAAACAAACAAGCACTTATTCGAGCTTGTGTTGCAGAATAAAACTTTACTTAAAGACATGTTAATGAGAAAAGAAAGTTGCATCCTTTTGAATGGAGAGAGATAACAGAAGTCTTATCGTTTCTAACTCTTCTTAGCTGATCCCTGCCTGAGTAAATATGACCAGACTAATGTGGCTGATATGCAAAAAAATATAAAAAAATCCAAATATCAACTGACCCATATATTGGTCTTTCTCTATTTAAAGGCACCAGCTTTTTTATCACCAAAACGCCCGACTAAAATCGTCTAAAATTCAAACTGAAACTCTCGGAAGCACAAACAAAGCTGGGTTTTAGTAAATTGGGGTTTTGTAGTTTTGACTAATTTGCTTTAATTATAAAGGAGAACAATACCTGTACAAAAAAAACCCTAAAATTTATATATCCATAGCCTACTTTTTCTTTTTTTAAAACATTTAAGCAACAGTAAATCTGATGGCAGTAGGGTCAGAATAACAGTAGTTTGAGCAAATTTGGGGTTTTGACAATTCCTCTTCAAAAGCTAAAGATAAATTAACTAAAAATGAGTTTTACAAACTTAAAATTAACATTAAAAGTTTAGGCGGAGCCCATTAAAAAGTCCTGTGAAATCTTTACAAAAATCGTTTGATTATTTTTGTTTGTCAAGAGGAGTATTTGAAGAGACACTGAGTCAAACCTGAATGGTTGATTTGACTGTAACTTACATTTTCTTTTTTTCCTATAAATATCTAGAAGTTAGATCATTTATTTTTAAGAGATAACAAACGTGTTTGAAAAGTGGGAGGTACTGCACGTGTCCCCTTTGTGTCTCACAGTGTTAATATGAATGTGTTCACATAATATGCTACTTGGTATCTCATTTCTGTGAGACCAGGCTAAAAGAAAACTATCTCACAGACAGAACTCTGGCTGAGAATGTTAGAATTTTAAAAACTTGAAAAAGTCAGTTTTGCATAATTTGTCTTTTAAAATTAAATTAAGCACCATATTAAATAAAATATTCATCGGGCAGATAACAGAATTCAATAAATAAATAAACAAAAATACTGTCACTTTCTGTGCATCATATTTCTTATTTCGTTCTTCTGCAGAGACAGGAAATACTGCCCCCTGCTGCTTCAGTTTGTCAGTGCATCATTACATCAGCATTCTCCTAATTTTACACGCTTCAGATTAAACTGGAGAAGTCCCAGTAATTAAGAGTAAATTGCTCTTCAAAGCTTTGAGCAGCTCTGCATGTTAAAGATACACTATATAACTTTCCTGAATGTGGGTCCACAACAATGTTTCTATAGAAATTATATTATTTCTATATCACTCATCACTGCTGAGATTTGGGATGCACGTGTGTGGATGGTTCATCACTTTATGGGGACCTGCCTTCCTTATGAGGACAAAAAGTAGATGTATGTTTAGTGTGAAATCAGCAAAAGGTTTGAAGTTCAAATAAGGTTAAGGTTAGGCTAAGGGTCCATGAAATATGATTATTGTTAATCAATTATTAAAAAAAAAAAAAAGTGAAACAAAGTATATGATGACTAACATGAACTCACACCATTCAATATAGGCTTATATATAGAATTATCTTCAGGAAAAATAAATAAAGTGGGGGGCCCCCAAAAGGGCTAGGGCTGGGACTGGGTAGGGGAATATGGAGTACCCAGAGGAAACCTACACAGACATAGAGGAAGATGAAAGTTCCACATAGAAAGGCCCCAGGAACGAGGCCAGAGTGCTAACTGTTGCACCACCATGTCACACAACAGATAAAAAATAATGCAAATACATTATATGTATTCTTTAATTATTCATCATAGTTATTTTTCTTCTTTATGTTTTAATTATTTTCTTCGTCTTCCTCCTTCTTGCTTCTTTCCTTGTTTCTTCCTTCTTCTTCTTCTTGCTTCCCTCCTTCCTTTATTTTTCTTGCCTCCTTCCTTCCTTCCTTCTTTCCTTTATTCTTCTTTTTGTTTTCCTCCTTCTTTCCTTCCTTCTTCTTGCTTTCTTCTTTCTTCTTGCTTCCTTTCTTTTTTCTTTCTACTTGCTTCCTTCCTTTCTTCTTGCTTCCCTCATCCTTCTTGCTTTCTTCCTTCTTCTTGCTTCCTTTCTTTCTCTTTTTGCCTCCTTCCTTTCTTCTTTCCTTTCTTCTTCTTTTTGCTTCCTTCCTTCTTCTTGCTTCCTTCCTTCTTTTTGCTTTCTTCCTTCCTTCTTTCCCTCCTTCTTCTTTCCTTCCTTCCTTCCTTCCTTCCTTCCTTCCTCCCCTCTTTCTTCTTGCTTCCTTCCTTCTTCTTGCTTTCTTTCTTCTTCTTGCTTCCTTCCTTCCTTTCTTCTGCTTGCCTCCTTCCTTCTTTCCTTTATTCTTCTTTTGCTTCCTTCCTTCTTTCTTTCCTTCCTTCCTTCTTCTTGCTTTCTTTCTTCTTGCTTTCTTCCTTCTTTTTGCTTCCTTCGTTTCTTTCTTCTTGCTTCCTTCTTCTTGCTTCCTTGCTTCCTTTTGCTTCCTTCCTTCCTTCTTCTGGCTTCTTTCCTACCTTCCTTCCTTCTTCTTTCTTCTTCTTCTACTAGACTTCTATATCTATGTTCAGTAAAACTCAAAATCGACTCATATTTGCTGGTTGAACAGGATTGACTCTTGGCCTGTGTTGTTTTGTACGTCAGCTTTACTCAGTATTTGTATCTATTGTGGCGTATATATTTGAGTTTTATCGCTCTGGAAATGAACTGCGTGTTATTGATCCGTGTTCCTCAGTGTTATTGTCCTGCAGGGGAGCTAAAGAGGATTACCTGATACACAGATATTGATTTGGGTTTGATCTCGAGAGAGGAACAGTCTGCTCCGGGGCACGAGAGGAAAATACTACACAAACAGTTTAACAAGCAGGACACATTATTAAGCACAGCACAGTGTAGAATAGTATTTATTTATATTGCTGTGGACAAGTATTTGAGTTACAGTTGCATTTCTTTTGACTCAAACTAAGAATGAACCAAGCACACTGGTCTGATTAAAGCTAAAGCATTGTGTCTTAACTACTCGCTTCCAAAAATTCTTCAACACAAGGTTAATACAATTGCATTTATTTTTGGCCAGAATCATGGCTTAATAACATCTTTTACAGACAGTGATGTAAAATTGGCCAATCAGAGCCCTGCATTTGAATATTATGAAGGCTTCTGAGGAAGGCTACAGGAAGTAGCTGAAACATGTAAAGCAGGTAAAGAAACACTCCTGTCTGACAAAAAGAAAAACAATTTTGGAGACAGCACACATGTTTTTGTTAATTTACAACATGCAAAAACATTATATAAATACATATATAAAACAGACAGATTAGAATACCTTTGTTGTACCTTGTTACTAAAACTTATTTTATTATTATATCTTAACTATGTCTCAACATTTTACTGCAGTTCAACAAATGTCCAGTCTGTCCTCAACTCTGAACCAAAACTTATCTGATGTGATCGATTTTTTTATACCAGTTTTAGGACTGAAAGTAGCTTTTTGTTTCTTTAACTCAATGTTTCCCAACCAAGGGTATGTGGACCCCAGGGGTACGCGACATTTTGCCAGGGGTACTTGGGATAATTGCAGATTTAGAAGAAAGGTAGAGTTGCAAGAATTGCAATGTGAAAGATGTTCTTTGCAGTACATTTTACATGTTAAGAGGCAATATTTTGACATTAAATATATTAAAACAATAAAATGCAATGGCTATAAAGGAAAATATGAGTAAAAGATTATGATTAGGGTGGTACTCAAGATGAAAAAGGTTGGGAACCACTGCTTTAACGCAAGATTCATTCACGTGAACAGAAGGAAACCTGAATCGAGGCTGAAGATTAAATAACAAATTTGTGATTGAGATGAGTTCTTCAAAGAATAGTTTCACACTAAAGTCATTAAATTAAAAAATCATTGCTGCCCTTTTGAAATTATTCTAAAAAACAATTAAGAAACATTTGACTCACTGGACTGTCCTGCTCTGTTTGGATCTTTCATTCAGTAAAACAGAGAGTGTCTGAGGCTTATTCTGGACAGAGGCAGTGTTCTGGTCTAATGAGATCACTTCTATTCATAAAGAGATCCAGGCTTTGAGCTCGGCCTGGACTGAGTCTGGTTTGGTTTTGAGGCAGGACTATAGAGCACGGCTAAACCAGGACTAAAGCAGGTCTAAAGCTGGACTAAACCAGGACTAAAGCAGAACTGGAACAGGATTAAAGCAGGACAGGAACAGGACCAAAGCAGGACAGGAACGGGACTAAAGCTGGACTGGAGCTGGTTTTGAAGCTGGACTGGAGCTGGTTTTGAAGCTGGACTGGAGCAGGTTTTGAAGCTGGCCTGGAGCAGGAGATGTTCGGGGAGCTGGTCTCTGGACACTGGCTGTTGTCTTTTACACTGCTGCTCTGTTTCATCTCCTGGATTATACTCAAGAAACACAGAGGTAAAGAAGAAATCTGATGTTATTTTTGCAGAAACTCGAATTAGGATTTGTGGAAAGGATGACAGTGCAGTTTATGTCACTAATCTTAAACTAGACTTGGTTTGGTCCAAGACTGCAAGATTATGAAGATAAGATTACCTTTATTTGTCCCACAATGAGCAAATTCCAGCGTTGCAGCTCTCAGTTCAAGAACAACAGGGATTGAATAGAAACATGCAGTAAAACAAGCCAACTAAACTAAACTAACTAAAACACTTACATATGATAAGTTTCTATGTCTGAGCACAGTACATTATATGAGACAATAAATATAGTGACATCAATATGTGCAGTATGTGACAATGATTATGAACTACTGCAGGATAAATAACCAGTGAATAAATATTGAGCAACCTGTCTCCATAAAGTGCAAATCAGTGCAGTGTTTTAGCCTGAATATCCATAAGAACACAGACAAGTAAAGTTCTGTTTTGTTATAACCACAAATTGTGTATAGTAATAACTTTACTTCCTTATGTTAGTAAATGTATAACATTGTTTTTTATGGCCTTGTTTTGACATTTTTACATATAATTGTGTTGAATCGCTTGATTCACAATATAGTAACAGCAACAGTAAAATGGATTTTTTTTTGTGTTAAAGGCGAGGTACCTGATTTTTACATTGCAAACACAATTTAGGTTTTAAATCTGACAACTCCCTCTCAAAATTCTTGAATTTCATGGTTGATATTGCTCTAACTGAATTTCTAAGGTGGGAAACACATGATTGTCATGTGCTTTTTCACAACCACAGTGGGATGAATAGAGTAGAAATTGTGTGATAATGTGAAGCAGCTTTGTTTGCCTTGAAAAGTGTTCTATAAAACCCAACGCATCTCCTTTGTGTTTACATCAATCCCTAATATTATAAGTTTGTTCCTTAGCTTGCGAATGGTTTGCCCTGCTTCTCTTTTATTTCTTCTTTCTTTGAGGTGATTGGTGGAGGCACTGGGTTGGAGGCGTGTCCATCCCAGTGCAGCAGGTGAACTACATCGCTCTGATTTGGACTCCACCAAGTGCCTGGAAGGAGAGGGAAGTTTAGAATGGATAGATAATTAAAACTGATCATAAAACAACCTAAGAGCATGCAATGCAATTACATTTTTGTTAATACAGTAAATATAATATTTTGTTTTGTAAATATTTGTAAATGTTCTAAACTGAGTGTCTACATGTGTGTTCTGTGGTACAGGCCACTCTGTATGAAAGACACCTTAGTCACAATTTGTGGATCTTCTGTTGCGGTCATGGGGAGGTGCTGTGGAAAGTTAACAAGAAGTAAAAGCTTGTTTAATTTTGTGTTTTTGAGGATTGCACTGGGCGATATTACAAAAAATTTATTTCACGGTTTTCTTAAAGCCAGATCATGGTTGGTCTTGTAGATTGTCTGTTTTCTTGTTGCATTTGAGGCAAATACAATCATCTGCTTTTTCCTACTTCAGATTCAGTGTTGACCAGTGTTGCCATGATTTCCAGAGATAAACAAGCGACCAAGCTTTTGAATAATGTCCCTAAGCAAGCGATCTCAGCGCTTCAATAAAAGTTATTTAAAAACTTAAGACTATTAATTAGAACGTTGTGTGTCTCTTCTAAACAAATGCTAATGATTCTGACATCTTGTGATAATTTTTTAACTTTTAGACATGAAAATCTATGTGTCAATCATAAATGGATATATTTTCATTGCCTAATGCATCAGCAGATTTCATTTTACTTTGTGAAAACCATCTGACATTGCATTTTGGAGTTTTGTTCACTTCACAGGAGGCAAAGGCTTTTTTGATTTAACCAGTCACTGCTTTTTGGTCCTTTAGTCGTCCAGGAAGTACAGCATAAACATGTGTGTCAGTGATTGTTATGGTTTCTATGTGGTAAACTTACAAATTAAAAGGTATATCATATTATTAAGTTAATATTTGACACAAGGTCAAAGGAGGAGAATGTATGTAATGTAAAGTCTGCTATCTAAACTCTAACGCACTACTCCGCTCCTTCTCCCTGATTGGACTACAGTAATTCCTGTTTTTTGGGAACCATCTGCAGTCCAGCGATACCAGATCTAATTGCTAGATTGAAATGAAATTGAGTGGAGGCGCTAGGCAAATTTTTTGACTTGTATTTTCCTAAATCAAACCTGAAAAATTGCCAAAAAAATTGACCTATTTCATGACTCAAAATGAATAATAAAAAGCCCACAGTTGCGATAAACAAGTGAACTAAGAAAAGTAGGTTGATAAAGAAATGTTGATGGTCTTACTTGAGTATAAACACAAATAGTCACTTTGTTTGGTGTCTCTGTATCAGCTCTGAGCCAAACAGAGATAACACTGAGAGAACCGTGTCTGCTGCTGATAGATAAATGCACAGAGCTGTCACACGAAGACAAACGTGACGGAGACAATGAGGGAAGATGCTGGAGAAAGTGGTGTTCTGTAGAAAAGGTTTTAGCAGTAAGTGATGTGTGTTTGTTTTGTATTCGATCAGTTATATGAGAATGAATTTACTACAGCTGTGGTTCTTCTGTATTTCCAGGTGGTGATGACGATGAGTTCAACAGAGACGACAATAAAGCAGGTAAAGATTCATTATGAACATATGTCTGTATCATAAAAAGCATATCATATTTTTATTTGGTAAGGAGAGATTTTGCAGGTGAATAAGAAAAAACAATGTATCTAGATTTGGTTTGTTTTAGATCATGTCACAACTTTTTACAGGTCAGTTTTATTTCAGATACAGTGCAGGTAAGATTAATTTTGATTAAATGCGGTTTGTTTTGGTAACACAAAGGATTAAAGGGGGCCTATTGTGTTTTTTTCTAACTCTTTAGTGATAAACTAGAACATATGTAGATCAGCAATATACATTTTGTTCACTGTAAAACCCCAAATTGAGCTAAAACTGCTTAAAAATAGAAACAGTTCCAGTGTCTTCCTGTTTAAATCTGCAGAAGAACTAAGCCCCGCCTCTTCACTTTAAGATTTAACTACAAGCGACAGATTTTAAACAGCTAATTATTTTTGTTGGAAAGTGACTATGAGATGATCCTGAGCCTTATATCTATTCAACATTGCACACATTTTTTTTTTAAAGGGCACTGTCAACTACTTATTACCGTAGAAATAAAAAAATAAAACTACTCTAAATGGGTACAAATGTGTTTTATGCCTTAATGTGAAAAAATTCAACTAAAGCAACAACTTTCCATGAAACATGCAAGAATGTGCCTCCCTCTAGGACAAATCAATTTTGTGGCTATACAAAGTGATTTGATAATTTCTTTAGTACAACAAAGACATTGAAATGTTTTAAAGTGTATTTGGGGATTTTTTCGGAGCTACTAGTGGAGACTTACAGGTTGTGGTCAGACCTTCTTGTCAAAGTCAGATTTCAGAAGATAAGCAAGTTAAGGGCTGGTTTGTTGTTAAGAGTGGACTGTTTTTGTGCCTGTAGGCAAGACACTAAGCTCACCTTAGGCGTTTTCCCACATGAAAGTACCAAGAACTAGTCCCAACATTCCTTCAGTCTCTGTTTAGTCAGAGGAACTACCCTGTCCCATGTTTGTGTTCACACAGAAGCAGTTTCTGAAAGTGGGTCTAACTGGCTTTAGCATTAGCATCTGTAAAGTTTGGAACATTTAAATAATCATTAAGTGGTGTTAGGAAAACAAAGTTTTCTTTTTCGATTCCACATAAAACTATAATGTGCAAAACTAAAAACATCACTGGAATAACAATAAACAAAAATAATTCACTGTAATTCCTAATAATAGTATTATAGGCTACTATTTACAAATTAAATAAATACATTTTGGGAGTTACTGCTTTAAATCATTTTTCTTAAGGATAAGGAAAGTTTATCTAAATGTGAGAATGAGTAAAACATGTTTAAAAACAAAGTTAGCAGTGTAAAATGTGCTTGTGTCACCAAAAGGTTCCTGGTCTGACTGGAAAGTACCTGCCCAGAGCAGGAACTAAAAAAGTCCCTAAAGTGTGGCCCATTACCTAGTTCCTGCTCTGTGTGAATGCTCCCAAAATGGGACAGGAACTAAAAAAGTACAAGGAAATGAAAAAAGTTCCTACAGTGGGAAAAGGCCTGTTGTCTCAATCTCAGTCCATACACTGGGTGAGGGGATTCTTGATTGTGATGCGCTTTGAGTGCCTTGAAAGGTGGAAAAGCTCTATATAAATAGAGACCATTTCTCAGGTTGGCGATTCTAGTTAAAAAAATGTAAGCACTTAGACAGGACAATACAGTATTACACAAAAATGGATCAATGCATTAATCAAAATACAACTTTGAGTAGACTAATAAGGAAACACAATTGTAACAAAATTCAAAGCTCATTTAAGTTGGTTTATCATAATAAGTCTCCTTTAATTATCAACTACAGGTTGGAGAGTGAGTGGAGTCTTTTAATAGCCGCTGCGCACGTGGTGTTGTGAGAGTATCCTGAAGCATTCGCTGAGTTATGCGTGTCAGCGTCTGTGCCAGCCCCTCTTCGCTTTACACACAGGTTCACCAAGTTTCCCCTTCACTCTGCAGTCTGCTCCGGACCGGGAACCATGGCCCAGACGGCGACCATCGACCCGACCCAGATGGGTGTGGGCCGGGCCATCGCGGTGCTGACCTCAGGAGGAGACGCCCAGGGTGAGTGATGGTGAACCAGGACCATAATAGAAGCACATAGCTGAGAGTCTGTCTGCGGGGAAGGCATTGTTCAGAGTTCAATGGTTTAGCACTTCTGAGGCCTTTGGGTCTGACAGTTGAGGAACGCTGTTATTGGACTAATGCAAAGTATTACAGTGTGTTATGTCTACATCAGGGCTCTCCAAACTTATAGCAGTCGTAAAAAGTTTGAGCTCATATATGGATAGAGTGAAATGTCTATAGAGGTTATGCAGATGACGTCACAGCATTCTTAAGAGGCAAAAGTCAATCAGAGACAAACAACAAGTTCTCAAAACACTACTAACACAGGAAACATTAACAGTCTGCTAAATCTTAAGTTGAAGAAGAGAAAATCATTCAAATAGTCATGGAAAAGCAGAAAAACTACAACACACTTCTGTTCTCTCACATTCTCACTGACACAGACTTTAGGATCACACACAGAGAAACTCATTACATACTGTGATTATATAAGATATGCTTAGTCTGTTTGATGAGTGAATTATAGAGGATTATCGGTCAACGACACTTTTACGTACACTTTACTCTACTGCACATGCTCCATGCAGAAGATACGCTGTCCATCTGGTTTGTTGGGGAAACTTCTTTGATTAAAACAACAAAACGGACAATAGCTAGCAGTTTGGATCAGGTCTGAACCGCTCTTACAGATGTCCGGCTTCAGACGTGTTTGATACAGTGTTTTTCTCACTGTTTTTTCACTCAATGTAACTTTTCAGAGTTGTAGAGTTGAATTTCATTCACCAATGTTGGATTTGCAGCATAACTTTTGTTTTACACAATGATAAACTCTTTACTTACTTAGCTGACAACAGCCCTGGCTCGAGTTGTTGCTCCAGCTTGGTCAATGAGCGGCAGCTCTTTCTGCATATGGGATGCCCATCGCCCGTGTTGATAAACAAATAATCCCTCTGTTGTTGCGCAGCAGTAAAATTGTCCTAAATCTCCAACTGCAGCTAGCAAGGTCTGCACTGTTGCCGTGTCAAAAGAAAAGCTGATTTATTTTCTCCCTTATTTAGCTAAAAAAAAAAAAGCTAAGAAACATGTTTCATCAAAAGATCTTATAATACTTTTGCCTCAGTCAGAATGTTGAAGAGTGTATTTCAAATAAAATATTTTCTCTGCATAGCCTCTTTACAAACTATTCATTAGTGCATAAAGTTAGGCCTTTACAGTTACATTTACAACTCTAATAGTGATGTAATGTAAGCTAGACTTTCTGGAGGTGGAACGTCAACGACACAAATCAGCAGAAATAGATAGTTAGAAGCATGCTTTGGAACATTATGAAAGGAGATGAATACATTTAATGCTGCTAAATATAAAACATACATCTAAAGGAACTGCATTTCCATGGAAACATTATTATTTACTGTGTGTAGTGCTAGTTCTCCAACACATCTGAGTTTGCAGTCGTATGGGGAGAATAGAGGCCTGTAATTTGCTTGTTTTTACAGACACATCATGATTTATGACAACAACCTTTTGCTTCTTGAGCATTTCTTCTGCTTTGTGGTTTGTTTTATCATAAATGATCTGAGCTGTGGCTCCTCGTCACGTTGTTGCTTTCAACAATCAGATTCACATTCACAGGATCAGATTTCTTGTTATTGCTAGTTTTATAATAGACAAGGAAAATAGGCGGCACAGTGGCAGAGTAGGTAGTTTTGGAGCCTCACAGAAAGAAGATTGCGAGTTCGACTCTCACACGACCCGGCCTTTGTAGGCTGAGTTTACATGTTTCTCTCCGTGTTTCCTCCGAGCACTCCTGTTTCCCCACTAACTAAAAACATGCACCATAGGGAAAATCCTCCAGCTAAACTTAGCAAGAATGTCTAGAGTTGTGTCCTGAGGAGCTGCTCTGAAGGATGAGTCAAATGCAGAGGACAAATTTCCCTATGAGGACCTTAACCCAGTAGTTCACAACCATTTTGTCTCAAGTACTGTACCCCCTAAAAATGTATCTGTTTACGATAATGTTATGATCAATTATTTGTTTAATAGTCTCTTGTTCTATTTATTTCCAAGTGCAAGTGCTCCAAATTATACCTACAAATGTATAATTTACAGTGCTAATCATGTTTTTTAATCTGAAAATTGTTCCATGTACCCCGTTTTCTATGGATTTTTTTTGTCGTAAGCAGCCATGTTGGTTTTCACACAGAAGACGATGCATGTCTGGCTGATTAATCAGTCAATTGCGCCCATTGAAATTCAAAGGAGGGACAGGATGGCCAGACGATATATTATTTTATATGTCGTCTGGATTTTCCAGGCAAAGTCCCCGTACCCCTAGTTGGAAAACTCTGCCTTAACCTTAACACACAAAAGATCTCTTTTGAGGCTTTAACTTTTTTAGCTGTAAATGAGTAATCTTTGTTTTTTCCACTATAAAAGTATTTGTTAAATACAGCACTGCAAAAAAATTTACACCTGTCCGAATTGAATATAAAAGAATTTTAGTTCTCATCAGAAGCTGAATGCTGTGCTCTGATTGGCTGAGCTTGGGTGGTCCTCTCCAGTTTCACTTTGTTGTTTGTAAAAAGAAGTTTATAAGCCGTAATTGCAACCAAAATGAATATATATATACCGAGATTAACCATGTGCAAAAGAGAGGAAGTTGTCTGATTTAGAGTGTAAATCGCGTTTGCGGTTTAAAAATCAGCTACCCCACCTTTAATAAAAATTGAACAAAGTAACATTTCAAGTACATTTTCAGTTCTGTCCTTATGCAAACTAGCTTTAAACTTTCTCCTGAAACACTGCCCCCTGGAGTGAGTGAGGTTGTGCTGCCCTTTCACTTGATGATTTCTGTGTGACCTTTAGAGAGAAGTTCACACTTCTGATCCTCCGGGCCCAGAGACATGTCCGCTTTAAACTCCAGCTCCAACTAAATGCAAATGTACAACTCTGAGCCACTGTGCTAAAGTCATTCAGCCCAAATCCTTTTTTATAGAGTATTAAGTTTATTGTGTATTATATTAAATGATGTTTAATCTTTCAAATGAGGCTGTATTAAGTGATATTTGTAAACTTTGTGATCCTCTAAGACATGCTTGTGTGGCTAGGCGATTTGGCAAATAAAAAATATAATCATTTTCTTTGAGACTGATCACAATTTCAGTTTTATCATGATTCATGTCTAATTTTTCTTTGCCTTTGAGGTAAATATAAAGTATCTGCTTCTTCAGAAATTTCTTACTTCAAATCCTGTTGTCAAAGGCTGATCAGTGTTGCTACATTTTCAGAGAGTTGGTCGAGGGCTGCATTTTAAAATGTAGGTTTTTCTGTGTGATGTTCAAATAAGGCAAAAGGCCACATAAAACTAATATAACACTTTTTCTGTATGTCCAGATTTAAATTCTAACACATTACATTGAGTTCCATCATTGTACAGACTGAGGAAAGAAACGAATTGTATGCTATTTGCTGCATTCCAGTGCATTTTAGGTTTTCTAGTCAAATCTCAGCATTTATTAGTTAGTTTATTTGAGAGAGACAGAACATTAAAACATGGTTTCCCTGTTAAGTGCAACCGATGCCACATTCTCAGGCCATAAAGCTGAGAGATTATTTGCAGACCCAGTACCCGGTTACAAAGAATGCAATACAATACATTAGAAAATATATGGCATTAATAATAATTTATAGTAGGGAGAGCGGTGTTGGTTGTCACATTTTTTACTTTGATTTGAATTTCTCAAAAACAGCAATCTCCATTAACCATTTTAACAACAGAGAAAAGCTCAAAGTCTTGTGTAACTAATGATCCAGCTGCTGTTCTCTGTCTTATTCTGATCAAAAGTTATTGATCATTTAATAGAAATTGTTCACCTGTGACAACCAACCCCAAGTCTGGGTTGGTTGTCACAATGTTGTGTCAATGGGAGACCGATGACAAATGTTAAATTACAAGAAAAGGCAAATGGAAATTAAAAACATGCATTTTTGTCAAGATTCTAATGATATTGTAAAACAATATTTTTAATGAGAATTTGTGATTAATAACTTTTGACAAGCTACATGATAATAATTATTTTTTTTTTTTTTTTTTTTTTTTTGAAACTTTACACTGATTTCCTGCAGTGAATGTGAATATTTAAAATACAGTATTTTTGAGAAAATCTGTCTTTTGTAAAAGTGTGACAACCAACCCCTGGCTGCTGAAAAACATTGACAACCAACCCGACTGATGTTTTACTCTCACCTCAGCTTTCTTCTACATTTTTAAACCTAGCTCAGAAAAAACAGTCATAATCGTCACTCTGGCTCTCCTCTTTGTAATGTCAATGGTTTTAAGCTTTCAACAAATTTTTTGGAAAAATTGAAATTTTTTCTCAACATTTGAAAATTTTCTTTTTGCTGCACATTTTTTTGAGGTCGTCTTATCACAATCTTGAACAAATGTTTACAAAAATGTTTTATTGAGTGAATTTTGGTTCATTTAATGAACATTTTAATCTGACTTTTTTTCAAATGCGCCATTCATTCACAAGATGAGATACAGTGACTGTGACAACCTACCCGTGTGACAAATAACCCCATTCTCCCCTAAACAAACACTAAATTCTAATGTTCACATCTTTGACTGGGTTCAAATTGTTGCGTGCTCAAAGTGAGCAATCGATCGAGCAGTTTTTATTTGTATAGCACCTTTCACAGACACAGAGTCACAAAGCGCTTAACAGTGAGATGAACTAAACTTTCTTCTGGAAATAATTTTAAAAATTGAGTTGGTTAAGATTAAGATTAGGATAAGGATTTAGTAAATATTTATTTAAAAACACAGAAATGGACAGGGGCACCAACACGTATCATATATACGAAAAAGGAGAAAGTACACGCATTGGTGTGGTGTACATATGCATTTCTGTGAGTTGTGTAATTGATAATGAGCATCAAGCCTTTTTCTTTGTTCTCTGTGTAATTGAAATTGAGTTTGGAACCAACATAAAACTGTTCAGACTTGGAGACATACAGACCTTGGTCCTGTGTCCTGTGTTTCAATGCCAAGTGTGAACGTGACTCTGTGGGTCTAATTTTAGAACTTGACCTTCTGTCTGAGGTTGTGGAGTGTTGGAAGAGACTGGTCAAACTGCCTCTGTGAATGTAACTGCAGATAAGGTTATTAACGCTCTTATTCACTTCCTGGAATGATGTCATTATTTATGAACAGGAAGGGGAAAAAATGGGATGAAATTTGTAAAATGTTAAGTAAAATCTGAAATATATTCATCTTTGCTTCATTTTTTATGCAGTGAAATGAGTAGTTTAACCTGTCGTAGGCTCGTTAAGTATGAACGATATGCAGCATTTAATAAACATATTGGACCCTATTTTGACCTCCTGGTTTTGGCGTTTCGGCTGCTCTGAGCTCCAGAGCGCAGCGCCCAGCTTGTGGCACAGATGCACTGTTTTGTCTAATCCAGTTAATTTAGTGAACCTTATTACACATCTGCAGCACATGAGAGTATGGAGCAGTGCAAGAAGTTCACTGGAAAATATTACATGTGATGTTTTTGTTTTTTTTTTTTTTGTTTTTTTTTTGTTTTTTCTTTATTTTTGTTATCAGATTTTTTTGCAATTTTGTTTTGTTATTTGCTTTAGGTGTACTTTTTGAAGTAACAACATTCTGTTTTGACGACCTCAAGTTAGTAGGCTATATGTAAAATGTAATAAAATGATCCAGTGCATGAGACTTACCTCAGAATCTTGATCTATGCTTGAAAAGTTTAGGAAGCTCAAAAGCAGCGGCGTGTTCTTGCGATAGGCCTTGTTTTTACTTTGATCTGGTCTGTTGTTGTGCGCTCTTTATCCTCCGGGTAAAGCACAGCGCGGAACTCTGGTCTGGATTGTGTCAAACTGTTCTGTGCGCTCTTCCTCTTGCCCACGCATGGTGTTCACCGCCCTAAAGTTGGCAGCCTCTAGTCTGAAACATTCAGCGGCCCATTATGACATGATAGACCACACCGTGAGGCAGAGGTGTGGACTTACAAGTCATGACTTGGGGACTTGACTCAGACTTGAGGCCAAAGACTTGAGACTTACTTGAGACTTGCAAATCAGTGACTTGGTCCCACCTCTGCCGTGAGGTGACGCAGATTATCTTATCCAAGAAGAAGTGCTCACTAGCACAGATCTGTTGTATTTAAATTTTGGTATATTAAAGATTTCACTAAACATTTTTGCTTGTTTTCTCTCCAATGTATCTGTTTTGATGAGGTTTATAATTGTCTTTTGTCCAGTAAATAAAACAAATGTAGAGGTAGTTCCACGTGTTACCTAGCAAACACATTGTAAATATGTCCCTAAATCCACATACAATAAATGACATTTACTGTTGACAAATGATAATACTTTGTAACACTTTAATTTTACAAAATTATTGTTAAAGGAAACTGTTTCAAACAGGCTGTGAGCACTAAATAAAGATTTTCTGTTTTGCTTCAAATGTATTGTGCAGGTATGAATGCAGCCGTGAGGGCCACAGTTCGAGTGGGTCTGTACACCGGGGCCAAAGTCTTCTTTGTCCATGAGGTAAACAAACGCTTATACAGTAAATATTATTGAGCAGAAGGAGCTGACGTGTTTGTGTTTTTGTTCGCTGACAGGGTTATCAAGGTCTGGTGGACGGAGGAGACAACATCCGCCCGGCCACCTGGGAGAGTGTCTCCATGATGCTCCAACTGGTGACAAACACTCAGCTTATTTTTACACCAATAACAAAAACAAGTCTGATGTGATGTAGACAAAACATGCAGATTCTCCAGGTAGTTCAACCTTAAAGTGTGACTTCTGGAGGTGAAAAGTCAACTGCACAACTTACTTTAACAAGAGTAGAGATTTTTAGATTTAGAGCATCCAGAACATCTAAATGGCAAAAACAAATCTATTTGGTCAAAGAGTTACACAGTGCAACTTTAAATCAAATCCAGGGCTTGGAGAATAGGCGCTATCCCAAATCTAGTTCTCTGGCATAAAATCTATTACATTTGCAGGCATGAACAAATGGATATAATTGTCTTTTTTGATCAACTTGTTTTGTGTTCATTATGGTGTTAAAGCACCTGAAGGAGGCTGGTCCGTGTTTAGTCCTGACTCTGAGGCCGGTCCATGTTTAGTCCTGACTCTGAGGCTGGTCCATGTTTAGTCCTGACTCTGAGGCTGGTCCATGTTTAGTCCTGACTCTGAGGCCGGTCCATGCTTAGTCCTGACTCTGAGGCTGGTCCATGTTTAGTCCTGACTCTGAGGCCGGTCCGTGTTTAGTCCTGACTCTGAGGCTGGCGTTCTGTCGAGATTGCTCCCTTGTCAAGATGGGTCCCCCTCATTAGCTTTTGTGACCTCAAATCAATTCAGTCTTTATTAAGAAAAATTTGGTTCATAGTTAAAAAAAAAAGTAGATAAGAAAAATTAAAAAGCAGCATACAAGCCAGATCGCCAGTGCCTCCACAGCTTAAAGCAGTGTTTCCCAACCTATTTTGTGTCACAGCAGACTTTTTTAGTTACAAATTTTACGCGGCACACCACCTACTCACATTTGAAAAACATTATTATAGCCTATTTACTGTCAGAAAAAAATGTCCATTACACTTTAACTAAAATGATGATTAATTTTCTTGTTTACATCATTGTAAAAATGTTACTTTTACATCTATGAATTTGACTTTATAAAATGACATATTTAAAACTGATAAATTTTTTCAAGGCACACTGGCAGTATTTCAAGGCCCACTAGTGTTCCCCAACACACTGGTTGAATGTCACTGGCTTAGAGGACTTTTCACGATGCACCAAGCTTTCCGCGGTAGCCTAAATACTTTACAATTATTTGCCTAGTTTAAGAGATAAATTGACGGCTTTTGAAATATATACTGTATGCTGCTGATTTTCTAGCACAAACTTTAAACAAGAAGATATTAATCTCAATGGAACACTGGTCCATGTTTAGTCCTGACTCTATCCCAGTGTTCAGAATTGGTTTATGTGGCACTAACATGTCAGAGATGTACTATGGTGGATGTTGGAGAGACTTGTTCTTGTTCACTTTAAAGTCTTTGAATCACAGGAATCCAGTTTACAGATCTGAGCACAAGGCTAATGTTCTTGCACTTCCCGGTTCTATAGTTATTAAAATGTAATCCAAGCCTGTGTTAAATGTGTATTACGTGTGAGAGTGTAGAGTCGCGGGCACAGTGAAGGTCAAACAGCCCTTTAAATGCCAGGCCTTACAGAATACCCTGGAGCTGATGGAGCAGAGGGTTCATGTGTCCGTGTTCTCCTTCAGGGCGGGACAGTGATCGGGAGCGCGCGATGCCAGGACTTCCGCACCAAAGAGGGGCGCACTCGAGCCGCCTGTAACCTGGTCAAACTGGGCATCACCAACCTGTGTGTGATCGGAGGGGACGGCAGCCTGACCGGAGCAAACCAGTTCAGGACCGAGTGGGCGGAGCTTCTGCAGGACCTGCTCAAGGCCGGTGAGTCACATCAATAAATGTTTAAATGAAGAAAATTACATTGTGAACTTTAAAATGAAGGTAGAAATGTGATATTTTAGTCAATGAATCACTCATTTGGGTCTTTGTTGACCAAAATCTATATTAGTTTGACTTTTTATACATGACAATCTTGCTTAGCTGCATTTTTTCTTTACAAATATTGATAAAAAAAAAAAAAATAGAATAAAATAAAACTAAAAAATTTGCTTGTGGTTTTGTAAGAGCAGTTTGAGTCAGATGTTTGGTCAAATCATTGAAACACACGTCTTTAATCAACTGCATCCCTCTTCATCTGATCCTCACCTTTCAACTAACACATCTAAAAACATGTTTGAACATTTTTCTGTTGGATTACATAATATTGTTAGAATACTGTAATCAAGATATGGCAAAAATTTAATTGGAATATTTCCTTTTTTAACATTGCCAAGCCCTAATAGTCACAGCAGATACAGTATATAGTGTATGAATGAGTAAAATGAAGAAAAAAAATCACACTTTTATTAAATTTACACTAATAATACAATATCATAAAGCAAGCAGCATAATGAAAATCATTATAGCTTTCATTTCATGTAAGTAATCGTTCTTTGATTTGGAAAATGCTCCTCAACATTTTGACTGAGTGACTGAGTGTGAGAACACCTGATATTTCCCAAATAACAACTTAACAACTTTATGTGAATGTAATTTCAAATAGTATGAGACTATTTTTCCAACAAACATGATAGCGACTAAACCAGGGGTGGCGAACTAGTCAGAGGCCAAAAGCCACATTTTTCAGCTGTCATTCTTGAAGAGCCACACTATGAGTCGACGCACTGCCACCACCAGTACATTTTTATTGAATTACACAGACACTGTAAACCCTCCATTAAAAATGTTTTCTACCTAACATAGTTTTGATGTAATTCAGGGGGGTCTGGGGAAAAAATTTTACATTTTGGTGCAATTTTCAGCATTTTGGTGTACTTTAGATGTGACATTTTCATTATGTGATGTACTAGTAGTAATTTTACTATGATAAAAAGACATAAGTCAGTAAATCAAAAAGCCTCCCCCTCCATAGAAACCAGATTTAGGAAGGCCCAGGTGCCCTTAGCAATTTACTCATATAATTCACTCATCCAATGGACTAAAACAGGCAATGAGTTAAACTGTGTGTTATCTGTGTCAGTGAGAAATGTGACAGAAACAGAAGTGCTCCTGTAGTTTTTCTGCTTTTCTGCCACTGTTTACCTGATTTTCTCTTTTTACATATCACATACAAACTCAATATTCAGCAGTAGTTGTGGTTGTTTATATTAGTCTATAGCCTTTTTTTTCCTATATTAACTTTGAGTTCAGAATTTTGTGTTTTGTTTTCTTTGGCTATCATTCATTTTTGCCACTCACTGCTGACATATATATGCTTTGTTGCCATCTTCATAACCTCTATGTAAAAACCCATTTGTTTCTTGTTTTCTTGTGCAGGTAAGATCACAGCTCAGGAGGCAAAGTGTTCGTCTCACTTGAACATCGTGGGGATGGTCGGCTCCATCGATAACGACTTCTGTGGCACCGACATGACCATCGGGACAGACTCCGCTCTGCACCGAATCATCGAGATCGTGGACGCCATCACCACCACCGCGCAGAGGTAGAGAGCTTAAACAGATTATAATGAAATGAATAAACTAAATGAATGGTGTTTTTTCTCTAGTCACCAGAGAACTTTCATCCTGGAGGTGATGGGCCGACACTGTGGGTAAGTTGTACATCTTTTCAGTCTAGTTGTGAAAGTACTTCTATGTCAGACAGTAGAGGTTATGCAGAAGATATCACGGCATTCTAAAAGTCAGTAGTGAGAGGCGAAAATGTATGCGAGTCAACCGAGACAAATTACAATTTCTTCTGTTAGAGTCAAAACACAACAAAACAGGAAAAAGCAGCTGCAGACTGATAATAAATATAAACAACCACAAATATTGTTAAATACTGAGTTTGTAGGTGACATGTTAAAAAGGGTAAATAAAGTAAACAACTGCAGAAAAGCAGAAAAAATACAACAGAACTTCTGATTCTCTCAATTCTCATTGACAGAGACTTTAGGATCAAACACAGAGAAACTCGGCACCTTTAAATCCTTAAAGCAGGACTTGTAAAATGTCTTTGTAAGTCTCCGATAATGATGGTTGCAAAATGTAATTTGGGGCATTAGAAGCATGTGTCGGCGCTTTAGTTATCTCCCGTTAGCCTGATGAATATCAGCCGATTTCATTTCACTCTGTGGAAACCGTATGACGTCTCAGCATTGGAGCTTGTTTGTTCCATGGTAGCCGGGTCCTTTTTCGCATTAACCAATCTCTGCCAATTGTTTGTTACCGGACGTTACGCATCAGTTGTAGTCTGGGAAATACAGCGTAAACATGGACGTTACTGATCGCTGCTGTTCCACGGAGTGAAATGGAACTGGCTGATGACCCAACACATTCCCGACCCGAATTTCTCTCCTGAGAAACGGTGGCTCTTTGATTTTTTTCTTTAGCAGTGTAAAATGTGCTTAGATGTGTGTTCGCTGGTTTATTTCAATCTAAAAGTTATGCAAAAATGATCAAATAAATAATGTCGAGTTTCAAATTCAGTTGGCTAGTTTAATTGCACAAGAAAGTTGTATCGCTGAAGTTGATTAGTTTTGCTTTAAAACTATGTTTCTTAGTCTGTTTTACTTGCTGTGCAACAGTAAGATGTCCTAAATCTCCAACTGCCTTAGCCAAACAAACTAGCTAATGTTTGTAGTGTTGCCATGACAACTGAAAAACTACATTATTCAATTTCTGCCAAGCAAACTTCCAGGAGGAAATAAATTGTATTTTATCAGGTGTTCCTCTCAGACTTTTGCCTGAGTTAGAACATTCAGTTACAATAAAAAAAAAGTAGTGTCTGTCTTCCTAAGGTCAGTCGATTAATTGCTTAGGCCACAAAATGGCTGTGAATATAAGATGTAAATGTGTGCACATGATCTGTTGTTTCAGATACTTGGCCCTGGTCACTGCTCTGGCCTGTGGAGCCGACTGGGTTTTTATTCCTGAGATGCCTCCAGATCACGGCTGGGAAGAACATCTCTGCAGACGCCTCATGGATGTAAGATAAACAGTAGAGATACTACGATACGCAAATCTCATGATACAGTATTTTTGTTTTTGAATCTCACGGTATGATATTTATCACGATATCACAATATTACTAAGAGCCCACGATATTGAGATTATGCTAACAATAATGAACATCAAAGCTATATTTTCCAGTCATTCATTGATTCCTTTTCTTGGTGCAAATTCATAACTTCAGACTAAACTGCTATGTCATTATATCGGCTATATGGTCTTTTTTATATGTGTGATAATGTTCTAAACCCAGAACTATTTTAATACTATTTTATATTGTCAAGTAGCGGCAACAATATTAGGGTTTTTGTATCGAAATATCACGATGTCATCAATATTGTTACATCACTAATAAACAGTTACTTTTTGTTTGGCTAAAAGAATTTATTGCTATAGCATAGCGTGTGTAAAGGAGTATTTAACGGGAGCTTTTAGCAGTGTGAAATTATACATTCTTCTTTCGTCAAAAATATACTGTACCTAAAGTTGCATCCAACTTCTCTCCTTGTTTGGTGAGTCATGTTAAAGAAGAAATGGAAACGGATCCACTTGGCTAAAATTCAGCTATTGAAAGTAGCGGATTTTAATTTGTACATGTTTTCTTTACATCAGTTTTTTTGATAAAATTGATAAAAGTTTGCTTCCGGTTCGTGGAGGGAGGTGGGCGGTATGAGTTTGCAGCCCAAGGACAAGACCAACTTCTCTCAAATGATCTAATATCTTTATACGACATAAATGCAGAGTTACTCATAAGCATGCTTAAAAGAGAGTGAAAATACAAAAAAGATCCTTTTTGTCCTGCAGCAAAGAGGTCGTGGTTCTCGCCTGAATATTATAATTGTGGCAGAAGGAGCGATGGACCGCAACGGGAAACCGATCACCTGTGATCAGATCAAACAGGTGAGTGTAGCACAGAGACACTATCAGGTAAGTTTAGCTTTTAAAATCTTATAATAATGTTTTACCTGTTTCTGTTTCAGTTGGTCTCAAAGAAACTGGGCTTCGACACTCGCAGCACAATCCTGGGTCATGTTCAGAGAGGAGGAACTCCATCAGCCTTTACAGGATCCTGGTAAAGTATTTAATAAATCAATTTGGAATATACAGTATTTGAGTGTTTATGGCTATATCATTATAAATTACACTTTCTAGATTACAAAAAAATATATACTTTATTTTAAGATTTAAAAGAAATATGTTATGTAAACATCATAACTACACAACAATTATACACCTTCACATGAATAGTTGTAATTTCAGAAATATTAATACCTTGCAACACTTTTATTTGTTAAAGCTTCAGAAACTTAAATTACTTCCTGCAAATGTCAACTTTTATTTGTCAGTTTCTTTGTTATTTGCAACTTAAACTTGAGGTAACTAACTTTTGTAGTTGTAAATTAGTAAACTTTTTGTTAGACTAAAAAGCAGTGGCGGACCGTCAGGGCCTTCTCTGCTGGCCTAAAAATATCTAAATAATAAACTGATATAACTAATATTTAGTGCACGCATAATAATAATTATTCAATAATTATTCATCAGCTTCTTCGTAGCATTTTCCATCGTTTCGCAGCTTTCAGGCGTATTTCAACTTATATTGTTTCAACCAATCATATTTCAGTCATCAGTTGTTGTCAGGGTCAGTGAAATCTGCCCGAGGCCTTCACAACAGGTTTTGAAGGCTCCCGTCTCTTAACATACGCACGTATCAAACTGTTGGTTCAACCAATCAGATTTTACGTTGACGACGCCAAGGCCTTCTAGCAGGCCACCGGCAACGTCACGACAAGTACAGAATTGATTGGCTGTCTGTGCTTAATGTTGTTTTGATAGCAGTTTTGTCACAGTGGCTAAAGGGAGAGAAGAGATCGATTTGGTTGCAATTTATTGGTAAAGCCTTTTTCAAGACGGACTTTTCAAGAAAAGCTGGACATTGTTCAGAAAGACCGTGCAACTCCGAACCTAGCATCTCTCCGAGCTAGCCTGTCACAAGCGGGAAAGGGATTTGTGCTGCGGGACACTTACAAGGTGCTTTCCAAAACCTTAAGCGAACCCAGAGTGGATTTACAGCTAAAGGAGCAAGTGTGGAGGGAAACATAGCTGCGCGAGAGAGGAGCCGATATGAGGAAATCTACGAGGCCACTGGAAGCGGCGCCGGGTGCCTCATGGACGAGACGGGATCCAGCGCAAGATCCGCGCGCACACTACCACCAGCTCCAGATTCAGGACCATTTGTGTTTTTGGTGTGCAAGTAATTCAGACTATTGGTGAGTAAATATTTTTGGGTGTGTGTAAATACGTTTATTCTGACTATAGAAGTAATGATGCTTTGCTCTTTATCGCGTGCCTGTGTAATAGAATAGTTTAACAACCATCAGCTGGTTATTGACAAGTGAATATATTTTAAAGGAGCACCACTGAAGGCCTAGGCAAGAAATGCACGGCCCGCCACTGCTAAAAAGTCTATGACAAATGCAGCACATTGTGAAAAAATGAGACCACTGTGTATCGTCTGACTTGAATAATAAAGACTTTTAGTTCTTATCAAGAGCTGAATGCAGCTCTCTGATTGGCTGAGCTTGGGCGGTCCACTCCAGTTTCACTTGTTGTTGTAACCAAAATGAATACATGTCAATAAATAACCACGTGCTGAAGAATTTAGGAGGAAGTTGTCAAATTTAAAACAGAAATTGTGTTTGCAGTTTGCAATTCAGCCCCACCTTTAACCACTGTAAAACTATGATACACATTTCCACAGGACTATCACACCAAACTAAGTCAAAAATACTAACTGCAATAATCTGTCATATGGGCTTTAATGATCCTTTCCTGTTCAAAGACTTGCTCGTATTAACATAGATTCAGTCTTGATTAACGTTGTGGACTTGTTGTGGTGTTGTCAGGCGAGTCGTATGGGCGTGGAGGCGGTGATGGCTCTGCTGGAGGCCACACCTGACACTCCGGCCTGTGTGGTGAGTCTGTCCGGGAACCAGGCTGTGAGGCTGCCCTCATGGAGTGTGTGCAAGTGGTGAGTCTATTCTGTCAAGTACACACATCACAACTGTAAAGAAAAATCTGTGAAATATTGTCAAAGCTGTTTCTGTCTTGTGAGAGCTCTCTGTAAGATGCCTCCCAGAGCTTTGTCTGGTCAAAGGGTCAAATTACACGAGTAGTTATTGGTGCATTTTTATTAGTAAAAAGCACAAATATATTGAAAGGAAAAAATATACAGTAAATGGCATGCACAAAGCACCACAATTGTTGTTTATTTGGTTGAAATATATGCTTGTTTGTTCGGGTTGCTGCTTTAAACAAGGAGGACTTTGAGGGAAAAAATGTTGAGAACCACTCGTCGGTTTTTTACAAGGGTATTAGAAATTACGTAATTTTTTGTCAGTGTTGTGTCAGGTACAAGCTTATAGCGTATTACACCTGTTTTATCAGAAGAAAATCATACGCAAATTTCTTTGTGTTTACATCCATGCCACAATTTACCAAAATCCAAATGAAGTATTGAAATAAACCATGGTCCAGGAACAAGTACATTGCATCAAAAACAAGAAAAACTCTGACTTTGTGGTCATTATATATATAAAAGATTTATTTTAAAATATGTTATAAAATATATTTTATAATAAATCTTGTTACCGTTAATATTGACAAAAGTGTACACTGATAAAAAATATATTAAAAAATGATTTTATATTATTTGTAATAATATAAACTTGTACTTATATTTATTTTTGTTTGTTTTAAACTACAAAAAGCTTGATAGTTCCCTTTTATCACTTAGTTGATGAAAAAGAAATAAATTAAGAAAAAGTAAACAAAAAAAGGACAACTTTTAGTGTTACTTAAAGTGAGGCTAAACACGCGTTCAGAGACTAACTCCGCCCACAACTGCATCTCAAACAGGCTCGCAAAAGTGGGAGATGCCCGGAGGCCTTTTAAGAGACGCCCAGGTGGGTGTGAACAGACATTGATTGACAGCACCAAATATGAACACCGAGCTTGGCAAATGATGTGACGAAGCGGTCCGGGTCCTGGTCCTGACGTGAGGTTTGCAGCTATGGAAGATGTAGCACTGTCTTTGCTTACTTGCACGTCTGGATTTTTTTAATATTTATTTTGCAAAACATGCAGACAACCTATGAAACCTTTGCTTTAGTCTCGCACCACTTGCCCAATAAGCTGAGCCAAATGACGGCTGATAGCAATGCGCTGCTATTGATCGAGTTTCTAACTCTCCACTGCAGCGATGTCAGGGAGAAAAGTTTATATATTCCACCTGGGCGGCTCGTCTGTCGCGTCAACTCGTTGTGACGTCGGCGTGAACTGAAAATGCACTGACAGCGTTTGTCCAGCCTGGCAGTTCAGCCGCGTTTTTGCACACATAACTGCAAAATGAGCAAGTTTGCACAAAAATGTCCAAAAAAGGCCCAGAAACAGTAGATAATTCAATTTTGACCCCATATACACAGTCTGACAGTGAAAAAAAATTATTCTGAGTTTAGTTTCCCTTTAATGTAATATTCATTATAATTTAAGTGTCAATAATGATTTTTCTTCCTTCTTCTCAGACCAAAGACGTGACGACAGCGATGGCGGAGGGGAAGTATGAAGAGGCCGTGAAACTCAGGGGAAAGTGAGGCATGCATGCTTTTGTGTTGTTCATAAAAAACTCACTCAAATGTTTTTCTCTATTAAAAGTCTAACATTAGTATTTTTGGTCAATGACAGGAGTTTTGAAAATAACTGGAACACCTACAAAATGCTCGCTCACGTCCACCTGCCTGATGTGAAGGTGAGAATTGTAACTAGATGCAGCTAGACCTAAAATTCTCATTTTATATGAATTATGAACAGAAAAGAAATATATTAAAGAACAACTATTGTGTTTTCCCACATATTTAGAAATAACTGTGACATTTGATTATTATTTTTTTATATATATATATATTTTGTTCCATTGACTTACTTGTGAAAACTGAAGAGTTTATTAGCCAAACTGCAAGACAATACAAGATTACTCAAACATGCATGACTCATTCCAAATACAACTAGTTAGAACTGTTAGAACATGGTTAAAAACTCATAAAGTGGAGTTATCTTCTTTTAATTAGTATAACTATTTAGTGAAAGGTGCTATACCCGATTTTGCTTCTTTAAAAATTTAAACAAAAATAAATATTGAATTATAAGCTTTTTACATCATTCCATGTTTTGTTCACTTATCTGTTCTGAGGCTCAACAGTGGAAAATCAAAGTGGTTCCGGATGAACATACACTATTCCAATGTTGAGAGTTTGGAGCAAAGTTACTTCAAACAAATATTATTGAAGTAAAAGTACAAAGTCCAAATAATGTTGGTATAGTATGTGCATGTCTATCATGTTTTGATTTGATTTGTTGCATACTTTATGTAAATGTTTTTTTATATAAACTATATATTTTTTTACCATTGCTTTATTCTAAACTTAGGAACTCTGGGCAAACGAGATGGCTAATCTCAGAGGGTTTATTCCTCTTATTGAAACCCCTATGGTGCCTTAAGGCAGTGGTTCTTAACCATAGGGCCGGGGACATGTGCGGTACCTCCCACCTTTTTCTATTCTTTTCAAGTTTGGTAATATTCTCATAAATTAAACTAACTTCTGTATATTTAGAAGAAAGGATTCGTTAGTTCATATAACCCACTTGGTTACAGTGAAATCAGACATATCTAAACTTTTTAAACCAATTTTAAGTCCCTAAAATTCATTTTTGTTAAATAACTTTCAGCTTTCCGAAAAAGAATTGAAGAATTGCCAAAATTTTGCTCAAACTATATTGTGTTATTCTGGCTGCAGCTAGTGCCACCAGCTTTCCAAAGAAAATCTAGGCGTTTTAGTAAAAAACAGGCTGGTTCCTTATGGGGTTAAATACATTTTCTTAATAAATAAAAGTTAGGAAAACATTCCATTTACATAGGATAATGCAAATGCTTTATGGCTGCAAATCTGAATCTGTTACTGAAAAAAGTGTCCAGTTTAATTATCTGAAGTAAAAATGTTGTCTAATTTCATAATCGAATAATTGTTAACTGGTGTTTATATAGGCTTCAAAAACTCAGCTTGAACAGCATTGACATAAAAATTCTGTAATTTTTGTGTTTTTTATGTAAATGCTGCTTTGTATGTGAATATACACCTCCACAACTTTTTAAAACTACGTTACATCTGCTCAAATTAAGTGACATTTTGCTCTAAAAACTGATTGTTCACCGACTAACACATATGTATTTTGTTGTTTGTGTGCAGAGTAACATAAACATAGCGATCCTGAACGTGGGCGCCCCTGTGCTGGGATGAACGCCGCCGTGCGCTCGGCTGTGAGGATCGGGGTTTTACAGGGACACCAGATGTTAGCGGTTCACGACAGCTTCGACGGACTGGCTCACGGCATGGTACTCGACTTCTACAACAAACATGTAAATAAAACTAAATAAACATGGGCAATTCTTCCTTTGCTCTACAGATTGAGCCCATCGGTTGGAGCGGCGTTGCAGGATGGACTGGGAAAGGAGGCTCCATGTTAGGCACCAAGAGGTAATTTTTCAAGCTGACATAAGTGTAGTTAGTGTCCGTGTAACTCCATGCACAATTTTAACAATTCATAGTATTTCTTCTAATTTTTGTGTGTGTGGAACTAACATCATAAAAGTGTGGAGTAGCTGGTTTTCCTGCTGCTAACAGGAAGCCGAAATTTAAATTTGTCTAGCTGCTTCCTCACTCTCACAAATCTTTCAGCAGTTTGTCAATATAATTTTAGCTGCAGTTATTTAATTCAATTCTCTTTATTTGTACAGCCCAAAATCAACAGTTATTGCAGTTATTACATGATTGTTGATTTAGTAAACAAAATTATCAGAAAATCAAACAATAAAACATTTGGTCAATACCAACAGAAGGATATGAAAATCACAATCAGAAAAAAAAAAAAAATCTGCAGTTATGGCTTCAGAACATCGTTTTACAAACAACAAAGTGAAAATGGAGTAAACCACCCAAGCATAGCCAATAAGAGGGCTGCTTTCAGCTTCTGATGAGAAATAATAAGTGCTGCATTAAAAATATGCTTTTTAGTTTAAAAGACAAAGAACAAAACAAAAAGTTTTACTGTCATTGTCACAACAAAATTACGTTTGGAGTGAGGCTCCGGGTTGCTGCCTTTTTTGCGTGCCGCCACTCGCTTTTTTTGAACATTAATGCAAAGCATACATATAAAATGAAAAGGTTACTAATTTACACCTAAAAAAAACTCTTGTTTTACTAATGATCTACAGAGTTTATTACTAAAAATACACTGACAAACACAATCAATCTCCATTACCCTGAATTAAATCTGTAGTTTAACTTAATATGTACATAGTTTAATGCAATAAAGGTAAATAATTAACAGATTCCACTAAGCTGGTGGAATAAGAGGAAGAAGTCAGACATTTTGGCAAACATATTTTTGGTTTGTTGTAAGATATATTTTCTATTTATGTTTAAGATCTCTTCCAAATGAATTCATGGAGGAAATCAGCCTCAGCATCACCAAGTTCAACATCCACGCTCTCATCATCATCGGAGGATTTGAGGTAAATTGTTCACAATTTAGTATTATCTAAAAATGCATTTTGGCAAAACTTGTTAAAATCAAAGTCAATATACAGTACGTACCTGTAGTGTCTCGCTTTAAGAAGTGAGTGAGTCCTTTACTGGTGTTTTCCAGGCGTTTGTGGGCGGTCTGCAGCTGGTCCAGGCCAGAGAGAAGTACGAGGAGCTGTGTATTCCTCTGGTGGTGGTTCCTGCCACAGTCTCCAACAACGTCCCAGGAAGTGATTTCAGCATCGGAGCCGACACTGCCCTCAACACTATCACCATGGTACTGGAATCATACATGTCTGCGTTTAGTAATGAGAATAGGTTTCTACAGGCCAATGTTATGCCAGTAGCATTTAGCACTGCACCAAAAACTTTCAGTTTTATAAACACAGTCTTCCCTGTTGAAGTTTTTGCTTCGTTTGTAAAGGTCTGAACTCACCGCTAGAGATTGTCTAGTTGAAATCCACTCTCTCATTGTAATTAAATATTGATTAACTTTAACACATCTCCGCAAATTACCCATAAGGCATTGAGAAATTAGAAGAACTATTACTCATCGTGCTCTTCAGATCATAAATGATCCCACTCACCCTGGGAAGGACATGTTTGAGCTGCTTCCATCAGGGCGGAGGTATCGCTCGGTTAATGCAGGTCTGCACGCCACGCCAGGAACTTTTATCCACAAGCTGTTACCAGCGTGAACAATGCATTTTAAATCAGGCACCTTAAATTTTAGACTTCAGCACTTTTTAACTTTTAAATTGTATTTTTTTATTGTTTTATTTATTGAGTGATTTCACAGTGTCTTTGTGTTATTGTGTCAGTTTGTGTCTGTGTTTCTTGTTTGTTGTTGATGTCCATGAGCACTGAACTTTTTGCGACGTTTTTCCAATGTGGTTTTTAACTACAAATGGCAATAAACTACCTACCTACCTACCTACAAACCAGAACTAGCCTAACTAGCCTAGTTGCAGCACTGTTAAAAGGGCAATACACACTGATTACATCATTTAATTGGTATAAGCTGTGGACCACTATTTAAATCTTAATTAGGACTTAATTTTAAGATAAACTTATTGGTGCATCATGTGTCAACAATATTGCTGTCATGGCTCCTGTAGAGACTCATTTTCTTATGTCTTTGTTGCAGACGTGTGACAGAATCAAGCAGTCTGCTGCAGGCACCAAAAGGAGAGTGTTCATAGTGGAGACAATGGGAGGATACTGCGGTTATCTGGCAACCATGGCTGGTCTGGCGTCTGGAGCTGATGCTGCGTACGTTTATGAGGATCCCTTCAACATCCATGATCTGGAGGTACTTTCTATGTCACAACCACAGTGGAATCACAGTAACAAGCCACATATTATATCATGTTTATACCACGGTCAGGTGTACCATAGTTTCGGCTACAATTAATCACATTCTATATACCTTATTTCACTCCGCCCACTCTTCTTGGCAACTCACATCTGGTTTAGCTAGATATTAGCTATCCCATTCACATGGCAATGTTTACCGAAGGACCTCATGTAAATTGTAATAATTATGGACTTTGTCTGAGTTTCTAGTCTTGTGTAATTTGTCCATGTCTGTAAAATTGTCTGTAAAGTTTCTCCCGAATCTTACCTCCTGTATTTCACCAAACTCAGACATCCACATGTTATTACTACTCCCGAGCAAATGTGTCTGTGTTTTGAATCTGTGATTTGTATATAAAACTAATGTTAGCCAATGCAATTTTAAGTTGCCAAACACCAAAAAATAGTGTTAATTAAAGCATTTTCTGACACTATAGAGTGATAGATACAGTTAACAGTACTGTCCTGCAGTTGTTCTACAAATGTTTTATATTGTTTTGCCTGATGAAGTCCTATGGAAGTCTTCAAACCTGCCAACAAACATGGGAGATTCCATGGTAGCAGATTGTGTTGCCTGAGCCTTATACTGTATGTGTTATGTTATATATAACATATAATACAATCTCAAAGACAATATGCTTTTTATGTACAACCACATAAATGAAATGAAGACTATAAGATAAAAAAGTATTTCATCCAAATCTGGCAAAAAATATAGTTTGAACTTTGGAATTGTTTTGTGATGTATTTAAGAAGTCCTTGAGATATTTTTATACAATATAACCCTTTTAGACCTCCCAAATACAAAACAACAACAACAAAATATTTACTTACAAAAAATAAATAAAAGAATGCACATTTTGGTTTCAGATGAACGTGGAACATTTGGTGGAGAAAATGAAAACCACAGTGAAGAGAGGACTTATTTTGAGGTAAGTATTAACTTAGTCCAACTTTCACTTTTTCAGCATGTACTAATTACTCTATTATTATTTTACAGGAATGAGAAATGCAACGCAAACTACACAACTGACTTCATCTTTAACCTGTACTCAGAGGAGGGCAAAGGAGTGTTCGACTGCAGGAAGAATGTGCTGGGACACATGCAACAAGTGAGTGACTAGAACACAATCTACTCGTGCTATTTCAGAGTAGGGCAGACTTTATGCGTTCTCTTAAAAACTTGATTCACACAAAAACAAAATTATGTTTGCCTAGTAAAAGAGATTAGGAACAGGTTACTCCTCAAGCTGTATGACGGAACAGGCTTTTATCACATTGCGACAAGGTTAATTCTGAAAATACCTGTGGATGTTTTTTTCCGATCTATTCATTCCATATGGAGAATTAGCTGAAACAATAATGAAATATTACCGTAATTTCTGGATTATAAGCCGCTACTTTTTCATGACTTTGAACTATGAGGCTTATAAGGCAATGCAGCAAAATTGTAGAATTCTCATAGACTTACTATTAACAAGTGTGGCTTATATATGTATTGTATCATTTTTCTTACTTAAATCCAGTGGGTGCGGCTTATATTCAGGTGCGCTCAATAGGGCAGAAATTACAGTAATTGACACAAAGCGAACACAAGTTACAATCAACAGTCAATCAATGTGTTTATAAAATGAGCCATTTGCGTCTCGAAGTTAATGCTAACCTATAATTTAATTATTTCTATAAAATATCTCTAGGTTAATTTATTTGTTAGCGTTTAGCAATGCGCCAAAAATACACTTAGTCTTTCCCTTGACTGGAAAATCCAGACGATATAATAAAATACATTGTCTGTCTACTGAGTTCCTCTTTCAGATTTCAGTGAGTGATTGACAGATTAATTAGCCAATCAGGGACATGCATTGTCTCATCAGAAAACTAACATAACCGTTTATGATAAAAAATATATGGAAAAATATAGAAAAAATATTACGTGAGACTGAAAAAACTGAAAAACATGGCAGATTTATCCAGAATCATTGAGTTTTAACGTGAGGTGAGTGAAGTTGATTTTAGTCTAAATGACAGACGATGAAATAATCTGACTGCCCGGTATGTTGTGGAGTTGATCTGAAATGCAGTTGGGGCATGGTGACCAGACCCACTCTTCGCAATTTGCTGAAGCGTGGGCTCTGAATCCCAGGCAAGTCTTTCCCTGGTGAAGTATTTCCCTTGTATGTGAAGCTCTAAACTCACTGCAGTGGTTATCTAGTTGCTATCTGCTGTCTGTTTTGTTTTTTACATATTGATTAATTTTAGCGCATTTCTGCAAATTCTCATAAAGAATGAATGAAATGCAGAGCAACTCTCCACAGGTATTAGGCAAACCAGAACTAGCCTAGCACTGTGAAAAGGGCCCACTACTAAAACTACTTAAAAATGTATAAAACACTTTCCTGGACTAAACTGCTGTACACTAAAGATATCTAAAACATCTTCTTGCTTACTATTTAAAGCAATATTATGTAAATTGTCTTTTCTTTCAGGGAGGTACACCCAGCCCATTCGACAGGAACTTTGGCACAAAAATGGGTCTCAAGTCTGTGCTATGGTTGACTGATAAACTGAAGGAATGCTACAGACATGGTGAGGACGTTTTTCTGGAATCTTCTGTACTAATAAAGTCTGACAAAGGTTAACAATATAAACAAAACTTTCAGATAAAGTGAGAGATGTGATATATCTGTTCATCTCAACCAAGGCTTTTGTTATATTCCTTAATGTTGTTAATCTTTTGTTTTACATTATAGGTCGGATTTTTGCCAATTCGCCCGACACAGCCTGTGTTCTTGGAATGAAAAAACGATCCTTGGTTTTCCAGCCTCTTTCAGAAGCAAAAGAAGGCACTGATTTTGAGTAAGGAGGATTACGATTGTCGTTTAATAACAAAAATGAAATGCCTGGATTGGGGTAGTTGAATGTTTTATAATTGTATTTTCTTTTAGGCATCGCATCCCAACACAGCAGTGGTGGTTGAAGCTGAGACCCATCCTGAAAATCCTGGCCAAATACAAGATCAGTCTGGACACATCCGAGAGGACGGAGATGGAGCATATCGTCACCAAGAGAGGCCAAATCCGCTAACACTTAAACAAACACATTTCTGTAATACACCTCCAAAAGGGTATGTGCAATAAAGATAAATAAAATATATTATGAAAACACTGTCTGAAATGTATTTTACTGAGCATTTATTCTAGATAAGTGGTTCCCAAAGTGGGGTTCTGATCTTGATTCTTTAGTGGAAAAGTGCAGAAGTGCTAGAAGTCTGTCGATAATAGTCAAACACACCAAACATTACAATCTTGGACTAAACTCTTATTGACTTTTTTTAAGTTAAGTCTAAAATCTGTCTTTTTATCATTATTGTGATTTGTAGTAGTAGTAGTAGTAGTAGTAGTATTAGTTGTAGATATTTTTGCTAATTTCCAGTTATACCCAAATTAGTCAGAAATGAAATAAGGTAAGGTATACTTTATTGTCCCCGTAGGGAAATTTATCCTCTGCATTTGACCCATCCTTCAATGCCTCTGGGGCATCTCCTCAGGAGCAGTGATCGCCGCAGTGCAGCGCTCGGGACCCATCTCCAGATATTCTTGCTAGGCTTGGTCAGGACTACCGTAGCTGGAGATTTTACCCTATCGTGCATGTTAATGGTTGGTGGGGGAAACCGGAGTGCCCGGAAGAAACCCACCCAGACACGGGGAGGAACATGCAAACTCCACACAGAAAGGCCCGGCCCGTGCAGGAATCGAACCCGCGACCTTCTTGCTGTGAGGCAAGAGCGCTAACCACTCAGCCACCGTGCTATATAACATATTGAAGTCTCCACTGTAAATAATAACAACTGTATAATATTAGCTAATACTGATATTGTAATGGGAGTGACTTCTTTGCTTAAATCTGGTGCCACACAAAATATTCCTTACATTAGATTTGTTTTAATACTGTAACTACTATTAGATTTTTGGGGACAAACAAAGCTGGATTATGAATAAAACCAATAAATGAGAACAATTAAATTTTTTAATCTTTGGAAAGTAGGCTGTGGGCTGAATTTGGTTGGTTGGTTTGTCTTTAATAAATTAAATAGCCCTGATCTAATGCGTCAACAAAATGAATCAATACATTTAAACTCTGCCCCTTCCATTTTGCTGACCCTGTTATGCACACACATTTACATAGGACCTATTCTAGCCCAAAAAGCATGACATGATGAGAAAGTTGTAATACATTTTTCTAACATTTTGCAAGTAAAATACAGCCGAAGATTCGCTTAAATATACATATTTTCCCTATTTACCCGCAGTGTCTCGCTTTCAGCTCTAATCATATGTCAGTGACACTAAAGTGGCTTTGATAGTTGTTCATTTGTCCTTGAGAAATACATCTTCTGACTGCCATCTAGTGCAGACTGAAGGCTCTGCACTGTGGTTTGCATTACGCGGCCATTCGCTTGTTTAGGTTCACAAATTATTATTTTTTTTATTATATTAAAAACTAATACAGATATTTTTGAGCAATGCATTGTGTATTTTTATTGTGACATTTAGATTTAAATTGTTACTGTTTTTGACATGTTAATGCTCACTACATTTCCCATGCGCCCTTGCGGTTTGACGTATGCGTGCTCTGATTGGTTAACAACCGCCGTTCAAAACCAGTGCGCGGCGGACGCTCAAGTCTCCACGAAAACGGAGCGGCTCAACTTTTTACACTTTTGCTACATAATTAACACCAATTAGACATCCAGTTATGTTCGTCAAACTTAATTCTTCTTTTAATCGCAAGAAACACTTCCCGTTCACGTAAGTACCCATTTAGAGTGTTAAAGGACGTATTTTATGTTTGTGTTGGTGCTTGTCAAAGTTAGCAGCCGTAGCTTGTTTGAAGCTAACAACAAACATTCCCCAACACATTTCGGTCAGGATTTAAATTAAACGTTATTATTGTGACTGTTTTTTAAACAGCTGTCAACATGAAGTGCTTAAAATTGGATGAATATATTAAAGGACCGTCTCCTCCAAAGAAACGGAGCTTTTGCGGCTTGAACTCCAGGTAAGTTTGTTTACCGTTTTAACAGCGCTAAAGCTATTCTCGTTTTGGTCTAATTAACTAGTCAATAAATGTATGTACTTTACTTATTGTTGTGTGTATTTCATAGCCCGGCCTAGTTGTAGGAAACTCCAAAGAGAGAAATTAAAAACTCAAATGGGAAGTGGAAAAATCTATGAAATTGCAAAGAATTTGCATTGCCCTCATTTGAAGACATTTCCAAATACATTTTATACAATTAGGATATGGCATTATAGCAGAGAATTTTTATTAAGATATAAATGTCAATTATATGGTTATTTGTGATTGGCTTTTTTAAAATTTGTATAACATTGTCATAAAAATTGCTAATATATATTATTAAATATTTGTACTTGGTCAGTTTTTGCTCTTTGTCTTGTTGATTATTACAGTTTTTAGCCTCAGCAGCAATACTAAAGTCACTAAGTTCTAGGTTATATGAGTATTTGGGCACCGTTTCTGTTTAACGCAGTAGTTAGTCATGGTGATCATAATTGTGAATAGTCGTTTAATCTTGATATTTTGTCTGCATTAATCGTAGCGCTACACTAGGGTTGTCGTTTACAAAAATTGTTTAATCGTGATTATTAGGCATGACTCATAAGTGAGTTTGTAAGCGCTCAGATATTTCCCTGAGGTCTAAGAGTAGGTCCCAGAGTGTTTCTTTGTAGAGTACATTTAAAATGGTCCATTTTTATAAGATCTCTTACCCCATTTCATTGATCTCTTCAATCTCTGCATTTAAGGAGTATAATTGTGATTTCAGTTTCTTTAAATAATTGTGATTATTATTTTCATCATAATCAAGCAGCCCTAAGCCTTCACTTTGACGTGATGATATCCTAGTAAACGTTTAGGATACTTAAAGTTGGCTGTTGAATACATTTTTTCCAGGAGTATGTGAAGGGTCAGCCAGAGCTCCAGGGGCGTACCATCTGTGACAGAGTGATCCGAGCTTGTAACCACCATCTCGGGGTCAGTCCTCCAGAGCGGTCCCATGTCGCGGAGCTGGTGAAGCTGGTGAAGGTGGCTGTGGTCGGCTATGACACGGTGGGGAACAACGCACCACAGAGCAGCCCGTTTTAACCTGGAGAAGATCATTTTTCATATCCTTAAGAAACTGAAATCTCTGGAAGTCCACGGTCTCTGCAATGACGTAGCAGAGCTGCTCCACACAAGGCTTTTAGCAGCAGAACAGGTACGTAGAAAATAAAGAAATTACTACTTTGCAATGTTCTTCTGAATATGAATATTTCTGACAATGTAAGTGTGAGCGTTTGGAGCAGGATTAATAAAAAATTATAAGGCACATTAAAAAATATTGTTATGCATAGTGAAAGAATAAATTAAACATTTTATTCTAAAAACATTTTTCCCTTAATTGGCGCTAATGCTCTGTACTGTCTAAGCAAATAATAGCTTGAATAATCTAGGGCTGCAACTCACGATTATTTTAGTAATCAATCAGTTATAACGCAAAATGACTTGAATACAAGATTTTTAATTTTTTTAAATAATGTTGCTTGAGGATGTCCTGAAGATGTAGATTTTAGGTTTGTCAAAAGATAACAATCAAACTAAAACAGGTATTAAAAGTAGATACTCATATGAGTCTCATCGATACTTCAGAAAATCACATAACAGGACAAAATTGTATATTCTCAGAAGAGTTTTAGAATAATCCTCCTGAGCTTTGTCAAAGCTAGTTTTAAAACAAAATGTTTAATAAAGAAAGTAGTTGTATTTGTGCGTAAAATCTCCATCTATTGTACAGAATTTTTATGTTAAAAGAGCATTTAAATTACTGTGGAATCATAATTAGCATCAAGAATTGAGACTATTCCTTAGTATTAAATTTGACAACAGGCAAACACCAAAAAACTTAAATTTATCCAACTTTCGTGTAATTTCTGTTCAATCTGAAGCTTTTCCATAGCTCATGGTATGTTTGGAATCTAAAGAAAGACCACTTAACAATTATACGATTACTTAATTAGTTGGCGATTATTCAATAATTGATTAGTTGCGATTAATCAATTAACTTGTTGCAGCCCTAGAATAATCGTGTCTTCAGTTATGACTTGCACATTTAGGATTGTTTTCATCGAAATCGAGCAGCCCTAGAAAGATACATTACACTTAAATATACATTCATGGTGGTCACGGTTTGGATGATTTGTAGCATTTATTGTATACTTCTACAGTGTGAAGAGCACAAAACACTGACATGGAGCAGTTTCTCTGTGCTGTGGAATGGACTGTCTGCTTCCAAAGACAAGGACACCCTGACCCCACGAGACAAACTCCAGTGTCAGCTCCAAGCTCTTAACTTTCTCCTGCTGTTGGACCCTGAAATCGACAATTCCTCTGCGTCAAAAGCTCCAATTTATGCACAAGAGGTGATCTGGCAGTTTGAGAACAGCCGTGCATTGACAAAAGAGGATTCAATCTTTCTGTCTGAACAAGTACAAAAGTGCTTTTCTAAATTTTGGACCAAAAGAGGAGATCACCATCATAGAAACAAAGTACATCAAATCTTTCATATTGTAATAATCGTCTCCAAAGTGTTCTGTAAGGCCGGGCATTATGACACAGCTGCTAACTTGCTGGATAAAGTTGAAAGCAATGTTAAAGCGCTTCCTGATTGCCCATATATGGCGCTGGTGCTCGGTAGACTGGCTGTAAAGATCCACGCTGCACTAAAAACATCTGGAGAGTTTGGGCAGTTGTTGACGGAGTGTGCCCGGGCTCTGAGGTCCTTGTCGGGGGTCGGGGACAGCGAAGCCAACGCGGTGCTGGAGGCTTGTGGTTTGGTGGTTTGGGCAGTGGAAAGCAGCCACACCAAAGCGCTAAACGGAACGACACTGCTGGCCTGGTTCTCGTTCCTCGAGGAGCATCAGGAGTGTGTTGCCAAAGTACTCAAGAAGGTCAGTTTGATATTGTCTCAGGTGAAGGGTTTTAGAAAATACTTAACAGCAAAATATCGCTTTTAGAACTGCCACAAGTTAACTGATTAATTGCAGCTAATCGAATGGAAATGTATACAATTACAAAGACAGAAGGTGTTAGAAATCAAACAAAAAGTAATTAATAAAATATGACATTATGTAAAGCAAAAAGAAATTTATTGAAACAGAAACATCTTGAAAAAATACAAATAATTTAGGTCTGTCATGTAAAAAATACCAAAACTAAATATTTTACTAAATCTATAAACACATTTTTTGCAGTTAATTCAGCTCAATGGGAGTCTGAACAAAAAAAAACTAATTTAAGAGTTTAAAATGTCTTGATTTTAGAGTTTTGACAAGTTTTTACTGACCTGGATTTTTTGCTTATTTCAAAATACTTCTACCTCTGGAAGTTTTCAAGACTGTTAAATATTACTGCTTGACAGTGGCACGCAGCTTTGAAGCGCTTCTGGTGGAGAAGCACTGTAAACATGTAAACGCAAGGTCCGCTCATGGGTGTAGAGCACAGAATTAAAAATACGAGGGAACGGCTGCCCGGTCCGGACAAAATGGTCTCGAGGTCCGGATCCGGACCGGAGTCCGGACTTTGAGTAACCCTGCAGTAGGAGAATGTCTTATGCTGTTACACTTACTCAAATATAGATTAAAATTGTGATTTCAAGTAATTTTAAGCAAAGCAAGCTATCTATTTTTTGCAGAATGGGCCGGACAATGTTTTCAGGTTTACCATCTTGTTCTTTTTTCTTGAGATAGTTTTGACGTAGCTTTTTATTAAAATCTCTTTCTTGTTTTCTCTTAGAATTCACTTTGCCAGACTGAAAACGGCAGACTTCAGCAGATCCTGTGCTTCAGTCTCTATCAAGGCTTTGTGTTTGCTTATGAGAGCATGCAGGCGTCACAGGTAAATGTGAGAGATTTGGTTAAAATAAATGCTTCGATTCAAATGTCAAAACACTTTCTTTTCGCTTAGTTGGAGGACGGCGCTATACTGGATCGAGTGCTTCTGTTTTGTCAAGCCTCCGCTGCTCAGATGATGAAAGAATTACAGAAACTGAACAATGAAAACATGTGCACTAAAGCTGGTCAGTACAGTTCATCTCTAAAGCATTTTACACACTAAAGGGTTTTGGCCTCACATTCTTGTAAGAAATTGTTTGTCACTTAATTCGTCATGTTTGTCGGTCAGCGTGACAGATTGAATTAGGGCTGCAAGATAAAACGCAATCTAAGTGAAATTGTAGTGGGTCCAGAAACCAGCACATCATAAGACTTCCCTTGTGTGGAAAAACCTTGAATATTATCAGCCCATTTTCCAGTCATGAAAGTGTAACCAATGACAAACAGTTCTGGGTCAAGTGCACAGCTGATTGTCTCACTTTTGATTTCTAAACAGAAATTAGAAAAAAGTCTATTTTTGCCGCTCTTTCTAATATAAGCAGAGATGCAATAAGATGTCATATGATTATAGGAACGTAAGGAGTGAAAACCACTTAAGTGCTACTAAATACAAATGTATAAAATACGTATTATAAATGTCATGTTTAGACAACCTTGGATATACATTATATCATCAATTATGTCGCTATCGCTTTTTGCAAATAATT